>CM053785.1:1048386929-1048851929 GCA_028749045.1 Cupressus sempervirens
AAAGCTCAGTGGCTATTGAATTACATGGCAAACATTATAGACTATTCAATAAGCTTGGTAGCATAATAAATCTAAATAAGTGTTGTCACTAATAAAAAACTTGACTTAATGTCAACATATCTATCCAAGAAAGACATCATCTTTGAACCATTAAAAATTTGTAGAACTTCATCCAATCAAGGAAAAGGGTAGTTGTCCTTTTGAGATCCGAGTTTCAAATTACAAAAAATATGCAAAGATGAATCTCTCTGGTCTTTTTCCATATAGGAACCAAGTTATGCACCCACTTAGAGTGGTGAATGGGGAAGATGATCTTGGCATCAAGAAACTTCTTAACTTCCTGTATTATTAGTGGTTCAATGATAGGATTAACATGCCTTTGTCTTTGCCAGAAAGGCTTTGCATCAAGTTTTAATGGAATATCATGCTTAATAATCTTGGGATCATACATTTTTAGCTCTTCATAACTCCAAGAAATGATATCCTTATACTCTATGAGTAATTTGAGAATATCCTCCCTTTCATGTGCATTGGATGGCTATCCAATCCTTACCATTCCAGATGTTCATCAGTATCTAAATTGTACAAATTTCATTCTTCAATCCCCTTTTCTTGGACCATTCTTTTGTTAAGTGCTGATTCCTCATGATCAAAAATGCATTCCAACTCAATCATTCCCTTAGGAATAGTGTTGGTTTTCAAATTCAAAATCCCATCTTCATCTTTGAGTTCATCATCTTTAGATTTTTTGTTAGTAGCATCATCAATTTCTTTCCCTTTAAAGTGGCCATTGCACATGATAAATTTGAGTATATGTTGATCATTCTAAAAAACTTGGAAGTTTGTAATGTTATAAGGGATAGATGGAGCAACAACCAATTTGATTGAAAACCTTTTCACTTTCGTTCGCTTGATAGGTTGTAATGTGCTAGCCAAAATAACAAGGGCATCTACTACCATATTTTTCTTCCTTGGAATAGATTTTATATTCAAAGCTTCAAAATCATCCATTAAATCCCATACTCTCTTCTGATATGCAAGTAACCTCTTATCATTGCAAGAATATACTGACTTCACTTGTATTATAACCAACTGAGAATCTCCCACGACTATGCAAGCTGTGATTCCTTTATCCAATGTGAAAAGGAGTCCTTGGATCAATAATTCATACTCTGCAACATTATTAGTACATCTAAAATATAATTAATATGCTACATAGAAGGACCTACCTTTTGGGTTGACCAACTCAATACCTGCATTGACTCCTAATTTGTACTTGGAACTATCAAAGAAAAGTGTCTAGATCAGGTCTTCTTTAGGCTTCCTAACCTTATGCTTATTCATCCTTAACTTTTCTTTTATTTGGTCTTGGAAGGATCATTTCTTGGGGACCTACTGTAATCTTTCGTAGGGTGGACTTGATGATTCTCCACTGTTGTTCCTTGACACGGGAAGTGTATGCTTTTCTTGTCTATCTTGAATTTCCCCTATTACTTCTATAGTTTCATCTACTTTAGGATGTATGATTACTAAAGTCTATCCTTTACCTTTCATGTACCATCTTCTTCTTTGAACTTTAATCATTCCTAGTGGAGGAGAAGACAAACCTCCACAATCTGAAGAGGTATCACTTTATGATGTATTTAGATCTTCAATTTCTTCTTCAACCTTTTCTACAGATTCAAATATGTATTTTATAGGATTTTGATTCTCTGTGGGTTCATCTTTTTGACTGTTACTATTTTCTAGTCTCATCATTTGTATTAATACATCAACGATTGCCTCTTGGCAAGATGAACATTGGAACTCTGAATGAAAAAATTTATGCAAACAACAAAATCTTGGAAGGAGTCAACTTATTCTCCTAAACATTGTAAGTTAGCCATCATGTTGTCTATGAATTACATTTGCAATCTCATTCTTTGGGATTGAAATCATGGATTCTACATCTCGATTATCTGATATTTTGATTGAAGTTGTATCAAAAGCCATCACCTTGTAAGAGCCCAAATCCATTTATAAGAATGCTACCTCATATGGAGCATTGTACTCTATAATCATTGTTTTTTACTTGGCTCTACATATATCTTAATTTGATTGTTCAACCCTTTCCATGGTAGCCACAACTGAGTAAAATATGTAGAAAATCATCCTCTTAGGAATTTGGTCCATTCTCTACTTAGTAGTAGTCTATATGTTTCTAGGATATTGACCAAATCTATATCAATGATGTCTTGAATTCAAGGATCTACCATCAACTATATTCAAACATATTTCAACACACCAATGACTTTCACCTCTATTTTATCCAATTATACCACTATTCAGTTGGAGGGTTAAGGATTGACTCTTAACCTTTGTGCTATCAATAGTAGCATAACATTACAAGAGGCTCCAAAATCAATTAGGAAATCATGAAGATTCTTCCCATATATCCTAATGCTAAGTAGAAACAATGGCACCTCAACCTTGTCTTTAAACATAGTTGGCATTTCCTCCAAAACATTGACTTGTTGAGATACTATCTTTTGAGGAACCGTATTTGTATTACAGGGTACCTTTGTATGATCTAGAGACTTCATCAATGCATCTAATTGATGGGGATAGTTTTGAAACATGTCAAACATGGACATGTTGGCCTTTGTTCATTTCAAATCTTCCACTACATTATATTTTTTAGTAGACCAAGCTGGATTTTTCAAGATTGTTGGCACATTTCCTTGATTCTAATTTTGTTGTCCTCCATATGGTGGCCTAATTGGTATCAGATTATTACTTGCTCTTGGATTGGGAGGAGTTGGTTGTAATGCTGGTGGAATTCCATCTATCATAGGTTCTTTTTGACTTTGTAGATTGTATGTATTTTGATTTTCATTGCAAAAGGAAAACATCTCTTCTAGTTGAATATCCAGTTCCTAACTGAATGGAAAAGAGAATTCTTCATTGGCTAGTTGCTCCACTTGCATTAAATTTTACAGGAGGGACATTGTCATTTTCTTGCGAATTTTGAGTCATATTTTGATTTCCATCATACTACAAACCATCATTATTAGATGTGTTTAGACCATTGTCATACTGATTAATGTCCACATACTAAACATTGTTGTTGTTGTTGTCTTCTCTAGGAATGCTCCCATTGTTTGGACAAGTGTTCCATTGTCTATTCTATCTTTGGAAGCCATTGTTATGATCAAGAGGATTGAAGTTGTTTACTCCATTATTATTTCCTATACTGTTGTTTCCTATATTATTGTTCCCATTGAAATTCCTATTGTAATTCTGATTGTAATTGTTGTTGTTGTAAGGACCAACATTGTTTCTTTGAAAGTTGTTATTTGGCCCTTGTGACAACCTTAAGCTAGTTAGCTCATTATTCATCTATGACATGGTCTTCTTCATTTGACCAAATTCAGAGGCAAAACTATTGTCTGTCTCAGTAGAAGCTATTGCCTTTTGCTCAAAGAAAGTGGGTTTTGGAGGTTCATACTCTGGATATGTTAAAGTGGGGTTTTTCAAAGTGGGTGCTTGCTATAATAGAATTGGATTCATAGATATGAATTGGCTAGGCATCACAGGTGCTTCGATAGGATATGTTGGCATTTTTGTAATAGCTTGAGTTGGAAGCATCAATCCTCCTCTATTAGGATTGGCTTGTTTAGTGAAGGTAATCACTTCTATGAAGACTTTTTCTAATGTGTCAATATCTGCTACCGAAACTCTTCTAAGAAAAATAGAAGTAATATGGTCCATAACATTCAGATAAATCTAAATAGCAACTTCAACTAGTATAATGTATGGCATTGCCAACTTGCAGTATGCCATGTGAAAGCGGTGGTTGAAGCACGAAACCATCTCAGCTAGGTCCTTTTTGATTGATATGAATTATTTATATATCACGACCGGATTGATGAAAGTTTTGAATTGTTCCAAGAATAATTTTTTGAAAGTATCCTAGTCTCCAATACATCTAGGTGGAAAATTAACATGCCAATTAAAGGAAACTTCCCCTAAAGAGTAGAGCAATAAGCAAAGAACCACATTCTCATTAGCAATTTTCTTTTACTTGTGAATTTCCTTGAATACCTTGATGTGATCTTCAGTAGTTTGTGTCTCTCTATAGATGAACCTCAAGAAAAACTTCTTAGGATTCTTAGGAAGATCATTGAGTAAACGTATCAAGTTAAATGATGAGTCTACAACATTTGCAAAAAAGGCCATCGCTGGATTTGATGGAACAAGTGGTGGCTGTTGTGGAGGTGGAACTATTGGAGAATTTGGTGGTCCATTGGGTGGCTATTATGGAGGTGGAGCTAAAGAAGATGATGAAATGTTGAATGGAAATGGTAGAATTTAGGGGATTCCTTTGTCTCTATGAGGTGTATGGAAATGGCTAAGCTCGAGGAGCTTGTATGCACTCAGTGAAGATCTTAAAGCTCATTGAAATGAGGATGATGGATTAGAATCCTCCAGTTTGCATCAATTCTAGAAAAAGCACACCTCAAAAGAAGTACACTTTTTCACAAAATAAGGTGCACCTTAAAATTTGGCACACCTGGTGCACCTGCACAGCTCAGATGCTTTGAAACTTGGAAAATTTTCTGATCTTGTGAAAAAATGCAAAATTTTGAAGTTTTGCAAATTTTCTTCTATTTTGAATGTTAAGGGGCCCTCCTTCTAGTGCCACTTCTATTAAGCTATTATTTTGCACGATGCTTAATGATATGAATCCTTTTGAACTCCTCTCTTGAAAAGCTAATCCAAGGATCAACTCCAAAGTTCTAGGTTATCTTGGGATCTGCTGGAATTCACTCAGCTGAAGATAAATGTGAATGCTCATGAAGAGGCCTTTGTTGGCTCTAAGACAATTTAGATAAGATGTAGAATCTGCTTACACAAGAAATAAATATATTTTTGCATTTTTCTATTTTATGATGAATGCAATCTAATAATGCAACTATATGAATTCCTAATTTAACCAAGGGGTTAGTAAAGCAAATAACTAAGATATGGAAACAAGAAATCTAAGAAAATAACATGAAAAGTAAAATCCTAATGGACATAAGCCATAGAAACAACATGTCTACAAGTTAAGATTTTGACAAGATTAATAGGTAATCAATGAAAATAGGAGCAATACTTCCTTAATTTGATTGATGCAATCATCAATGGGTATTCAATAACCATAAGATGTTTCACTTCTCACCAAATCACAAGGCCACAAAAAGTGAACTCATGCCAGACAAAAAGGTATGCAAGAACAATAAGGTGATCTCTTCTTGAACTAAATATGTCAACAAAATTTGTAGACCCATAAAAAACACTTGAATGAAAAAGATCACACAACCAAAATAAATCAATAAAACTATTGGTTCAATTACACTCCATGAACATACATCCATGAAATATAACACATTCAGGCAATAATCACTACACTCCAAATGCAAGCACCAACAACATATATTATTGCATCATACAATAATCCCTTATGCGGATATAGAGTAAAAGAAATTTCTACTAGATATAGAGTTATCCTATGATAGTCCCTTATGCAAATATCATAGTCATCCATTGTATTCATCCAGTGATCCTCAATTGCATTCATATGCTAAAATGTCTTACCAGCTAGATGTTGCACCCTTCTAATGTTATTAAAATAGGGCTATGGAGAATTATATTCTTCTAAGGGATATTGATCCCATTCACACTCAAAAGATTGAATGTCTTGTCTCTAATCCACACTGAATGGTCCTATAATAATGGGCCACACCCATGCCACTTTGTACTATCTCCTTACCTTTTTGTATGCAGAAAAGAGTTGTCAAGTGATCTCCAAGAGTATAAGCTTGTTACTTGGATATCCTGGGAGCTTCTTAGGATTGATAGTTGTTCCTACTACCCTTAAATAGGTAAATTTTCTATACTGGATGTAATAGGCTCCAACCTTTGATATTTTAATAACTACCTCTTTTGAAATCCTCTTTGAATAATCTCCTTCAATGAACTAGATTATTGAAAATATGAAAGCATCATTTACTATCCTATACTCCTTTCTATGCTCTTGAAGCTTATTCTTTACTAGCTGAGGATATATTATGTATGGCCATGCATTGGCATCTTGCATACTTCCCTTTTTATATAGGTTTGGATAATCCGTCACCCTAGCAACTAACAAGTATACCAAGTATGATGTCATGTAAAATTTACTATTATTCTTCACCTCCACCAGCTACTCACCCAAGTTTTCACTAAGTATGGAAGATCAATCAATTAGCATCTCCATTGTTTTGATCATCTCAATAAAATGCACCATAAAAATGTTCAAGTGTCCAGCTGCTAGCAAACCCATAACTCTACTCAAGAGTATGATCAAATATCCAATATCTTCCTTCATATATCCTTATTTCATATCCAATTTTATTTCTTTTTGACCTTGAATAGTCTTTTCAATAAGATATGAAGACTGGATGATCTCAAAAGCTTCATTAATGTGTTCCTTGTAGCACCTATCTACTTGTTGATAGATTAATCTAATGAATTGATCTACTCTTTGGAGATGGAAAAAATTCTCAATGTTCTTGCATTGAAGATCCAAGATGATCTCTCCAGTAATGGTGTTGACAACTCTTTCTTTAGCAACATAATTCTCGATGAGTGTCATGATTAGTTCTGAGGGCTACATTGACACTGGGTGTGATGTTGCATTGACAAGCCCTGATAAGATCATTGTGGAAATCATTGGAGACTTTTTTGTCAGTTTATTGCACAGTGTTAGGAATGTACCCAAATTAATGTGTCCTAATTTAGTTTCTTAGATCTCTGAATGATCATCCTGAAATCGTGATTTGGTCAGAACACCTTGAGACTTGAATACCATGGGCTTTGGGGCCATCTTTGTTGCAAGAGAGGATGATGAAGATGCCATTGAATCTACATAAATAAAGTGTCCATTAGTTTGGACTTGAAGAAAAAATGACTAATTTGATCCCTAACATTGACTTGAAGAAAACCCTAAATTTGACTACTTAGAAACACAAAAAACCTAATTTTAGCCCTGGAGTGCAAAAATAAGGTGCACCTTGGGTACCTGATAGGTGCACTTGGTTCATCTTTTACTGTGTAAAAGCTTAATAGATAGGGTGCACAATAGTGCACCTCATGAAGTACATTAGTGCACCTCATGAAGTACGTTGTTGCACACCTTATGTTCTTTTGGGTGCCAAATTGCATTAAGCATTTTAAGGTGCACATTAGTGCACTTAATTAGGTGTGCTAATGCACACCTTAATAAGAAAATTATTTATGTTTTTAAGTGTTTTACAAAAGTAAAAGGTGTGAAATAGTGCACCTTTGAGTATTAATGTTGTTTTGTGTCTTTGTGTATAGGGGAAAAGAGGAGATGAAGGCGTGATGCACACCTGGGGAGGTGCGGTGTTGTGCTTGACTGTACTCAAAGAATGAAAATAAGCATGTGCAAAGTTCAAGGGGGGTCCCCAAGTTATATAGCCTAGGGTCCCTAACACCCCTTGGTGCTTTGTAGCTATGTAGCTACACATCATTAAGAGTGATACCCTGAGTGATACCCTTTCTTAAGCATTTTGGTGCACTAGCGCACCTCATGAGGTGCGCTATTGAACCTTTTCTTTTCAAAAAATATGTATACTCTCTAAATTTTTCTTTTCAAGATTTGGGTTTCAAATCCAAGACTCGAATCTAACTAGAAATACTAAAAGAAACCCTAAAAATACTCAGACCCTAGACTAGGGTTTTGAAAAAGCCAAAAAAAAGAAGTAGGGGGTCCCCATTTCTATGCAAAATGGGGTGTGCATTGTTAAACCACAACATTCATCTCTTCATTTTTCTTCATCTTCTTTGACACTTGATGGAACAAACAATCCAAATGCTTCCTTTCATATAAGAATGCTCTCTCTCAGCTTCATTATCCTTATTCTTCAAAATTTTGTAATCCCTCTCCTTAGGTATAAATTTATTTATAAAATATTTCAGGGCTATAGACATACGTGTCTTCCCCAAATCTATCATTGTGTGGCCTAAAGTGATCTCCCTGATCTATCTTTTCATTGATAATGCCCACTTCCACTTAACATCAACTTTATTATATAATTTTTTTAGGAATGCCTTCATCTATCTCTATAGGTGTAGATTTAAACTGTATCATTATATCAAACATCACTTTTTCAAGCTTCTTTTGATCCTCTTTGTTTAAAGAAATAAAATTAATTTCCTTCAGTGCTTCTATACTAGCCAATTCTTTCATTTTTTTGCATACCCAGTTAATAGTCATTGGAGGTAGTCTCAGTAAAATTTGAAGTTTTCTCAGATCATCAGATTCAATTTCTTCATCATCTTCCTTCTCCTATGTTATGATCAATTTTCTTGTCAGCCTCTTGGGTAGATTTTTCTTTGGTGTTTTGGAAAGCTTCCTCTTTGATAGGATTTATTTCTCTTTTTCAGCTAGGGATTGAGCTTCCTTTGATCTTGTTATCACCCTTCTCTTTAGCTCTAGCTTTAGAGGGAGGTGCAACAACCTTTTTCACACCTTTCTTTAGATCCTCTTTTAATTTTGGATCGACAATCACTATTTTCTTTTGTTTCATTACCTTGGGCTCAACAATAGCTATCTCTTTGCCCTTTGATGACTCAACTTTGGTTTCATCTTCAAATTCCTCATCCTCTCCTTTTCCTTCAGTGATTCGAAATTGACCTTCACCAAGTCTCCCCTCATGAATATCCTTAATCATATGCTTTCTTTTCCAATCCATCTTGGGAACATTTGTCTCCATCATCAATCTACTCTTGGTTGTGTCATATGTACCAAATGGATCGACATTTATGTCAATTTCTTCAGATAACAATGTAGTTAGTGCTACTATAACTTCATCAATATTTACTTCATATTGCATAAGCCTTAGCTATGAAACCCTTGGTATTACTGCCTATGCATAGACAAAATCTATATCTACCATAAATCATATATCATCAAAGAAATTATCTACAACTGACTTAGGTATCCTCATTTTGATTTTCATCTTTTTCTTTAATTCCTCAAAATAGTTATCCATTATTGCCTCAAATTTTTTTCCCATTTGACTTATCAAGCCACTTATCTATTCTATTATCAGTCTACTTCTATCCCATGTTATGGTGCTGATGGTGGGGAATGAATTTTTCACATTGAAAAATATACAAATGAGTAGGGAACCAAAACTACATGATGTATTCAATACTTTCCTTATTTCTCTAAGATTCATTGACAATTTTTTTTGTTACAGATCGTTAAGATCATAACTATGATATTTATTTACAAGTTTATATTCAAGGTCCACTATAATGCAAGGTACACTATTCAACTGACTCAACTAATAGAACTTATGTGTAATCACACGTACTATAAAATAAATAATTGGGTCTTTACTCCCATTGATCAACATACCATGACCATTCCACTTTTATTTTTTCATTTGTCCAATGTCTACTTACAACACATCTCATTTTCTTTGGTTTGCCTAATATAGGGAAACTTGTAACTCGATGTATAATGGCCTTGCTAATCATGATTGGTCCACCCTTTAACCGTATATTATTGTCATGTAATAAGCTCAACATAATCTTTATCCACTCAACTTTGAAAACCTTTGGAAAAGATAGGGCACAAGTTAACCCTTTCTCAAATTTGATTTTGTATTCATCTTTTAACTTTCCATTGTCACACAATTCCTCATAAGCTCCACAAAGTTTGCAATCTCTAGTTTCTCCCACTTTACACATATAACACTATCATACATCATGAATCATCAATACCCTTTGTGAAATTTATGACAATGAACCAAATTCATCACCAATCAATGTAATATTTGGATCTTACTTGAAGTTTGGTGGAGGACAGTGATCATTCCTCACAATCTGTGTATTTCTTTCCTTCAACATTTCCTCCACATATGCAGATGTAGATGATGCCATTCTTAAAATAGGGTTTTGAACAAATTTACTTTCACAAGCTTAAAAAAATTAGCTCGACACTAAAATGTTTACTTATTGAATTCTTCTAAATTGCCAATGACACATGGTGATTCACTTGTTTCATTGCTGAATTTGTCTTGATCACATTTGATTTTTTTGTGCATAGAAAATCACTTGGTGAAATGAAAATGAGTACTAAAATTTGATATCTAGGTTCAATTTTTTTATTTAGGGCTACAATAAATATGTTTGTAGTCTAGTTGGTGTACACTGGTTGTCTCAACCTTCATAAGTTGAGTTTTCACTTATTTTCATTAAAATACTTAGTTATGATCACCTTGCTCAATCAATACCATTTCATTTGGTTAATACATCAGTTCAATCATTGTAAGCTCTCAGTCTATATTGAATTGCATGGTCAATACATACTATATCATTGATGCTCGACACTTGATAGTGTAACTTATTATATTGCCCAATACTTCTCTCATATTTGTCCTAATGCATCTTGATTCATGTTTGTATGGACTTTTAACCACTTTTCTTGTGAGGAACTAATGTATGATATAGAATTTAAGTATATGATCCCTCATATACTTCTTTTCTTGGTTGGATGTAGTATGTTCACCCGATCCATTGGATTGGGTGACCTCAACTTTTCTTTCTCCATTACTTCCAGCTTCTAGTATTTCTTTATGTTTTTTTTATCTCAATTTCTCTTTTTTTTTGTTCCTCTCACTGTTTGGTGCTGGTGCTTGGGTCTTGCAGTTCTTACTAACATGTCCAACCTTAAGATAATTGAAACAAACTAGGTTTCTAGTCAACCATTTCTTATAATTTCCTCTAACATGTGTCTTAATACAATTTTCTAGAATGTGCCCATACTCTCCACAATAATGAAAATGATACCATGTGTTATAATCCCAATTGTAAGAGCTACCTTTCTTACATCCATGTCTTTTGATTTCAAATTTCCAATTATATTTTTCTTTGGATCTACATTCATGAGCTCTATGCCCATATTTATGATAGTTATGACAATGTCCTTCAAATCTAGATGTAGTAGGTGCATCAATTATCTTTGACTAGCATTCATGTGCTTGGTGTCCTTGTTTCTTGCAATTAATATAGTTACCACTAAACTTACATTTATAGTTTTGCATACCATTTTTCTTTTTGCAAATGTTGGTTGTATGTCCAAGTTTACCACAATGATGAAATGTAGGTTTGCCTCTCTATTTTTCATTTCTTTCCTCTCCCCTCTTTGATGAATTTCCTTCCTCAATAGATGAAGAGTGCTTGATATGTCCTAGACTAGACGTATCACTAGATGACCTTGGTGATCTCATTAGTTCTTCAAAGTATCTAATAGCTTCACTTGGTTTTTTCATTCTTTCCAGAAGTTATTTCTCAAATCTCAACTCATTCCTTAGTTTTTCACTCCGTGATCTCAAATTTGTGATATCCATGTCCTTTTTGTTCAATTCTTGATTTGCAAGTATTTACTAGCTTATCATGTCTAACTAATTATTTTTGAGCTTCCACACATCAAATGATCTTTCTTCAAGTCTAGTAGTTGTTTTTCTTTTGTATTCTCTAGCCATGGTCTTATCTTCTTCAAATTTCTTCTTTTTTTTGGTCACCTCATATAGTCTTATTGATTAAATTTCTTGTTCTCTTTTGTTCTCTTTGAATTCTTTGTTTAGAATGTTGTTCTTCTCTAGTATATTTGATACTATTGCATCACTATCACCAATATTCCCACTGTTAAGAAATCCTATGACATAAACTTCCTTGTATAGTGTGTCATTCTACTAAATGGCCATATCTTTCCTTTTCTTTATGGATTTCCTTAACTCATCTTTTACTCCAAGTTTCTACAGTATGATATGAATTTCAATCTAGTTCTCAATGATTTTTCCCTTTTTTTGTTCTTCCATTTCAAGATCTTATGCTCTCAAGCTATTAGGCTTTGTTCGAGAGAACTCAGATCTGATACCAATTACTAGAAATCTTAATGGGAAACAAGATACTGAGATGGGGGGTGAATCAAGATCTTTAAAAATTTTCATTGATAAATCGATTAATTATATTCATACCTTATCCATCTCATATCTTAGATCTCATTCCATATAAACATAAACTTTTAATGTTGAAATTACATCTATCTAATCATAACATCCATGAAAATATCAACACATAACACAATAATTTTGGTAACCCAAAAACATTGCATGATGAAGGTAAAACTAGAGTGGGGATGAAAACCATAAAAATTTTCCATTGAAATTTTTTTTTTTTGCCTATTAGGGCTACAATTTGATCATATCTGATGATCTACCTTGTGAGGGGTCTACTCTATTAAAAGTGTTTAAGACTTTTAGGTTTTACCTTGTTAAAGGATTTTACACTAACAATAAAGTAAAGAATCTATTAGGATATTTAAATAGGTTTGTTAGAACCACTCTATTAAGAGATTTTTCCTAATTTAATCTATCAAAACTAATTTAGTACTTGATCCTTTAGTCTACTCTGAATGCTATTTATAGATTCTCGTCTCTTCAATATCTCAAACTGATCTTCTTATCTAATATCTATATTCTGTCCTTCATTTCTAGGTTTCTTTGTCTAATATCCTATTTGAATTAGCCTCCTTGCTCTATTCTTAGCTTGTTCACTCCTTTAAATTTTCTTCTACTCACTATTATGATCTTAGGGTTGTAACCCTTCTTAAATAAATAATCATAGAAACTTATAGATCTTAATCAACATTTAATAATTCATCCTTTTTCTATTTTCCCTTATGATTTTCTAATTGGTTAAATTGTTTTTCTTGGGATTTATGCCTTTTAAAAAAGGCATAATTTCTCCTTAATTGTCTCCAAAATATTTAAATTTCACATAGAACTTAGCTAAAATGATTTACATAAGCGTTTGTGTCATTACAAACTCATATGTCAAAACTGGTTTACTCAACACTTGAATTTTTTTATGCTCAATCATAACTAACATTCATGTTGTCACTTAGCTTTTATATGCTTGACATATACTAACTCACTCAACATGAACTAACTTTCCAAATGTTGGGTCTCTTCTATTTTACTTGGCTTATATGTTGGCTCAGTGTCAACTAGGGTTCTTGATAACCTCTGACTTTCTCAACATATGATAAAATATAAACAAGTCCTCTGTAGCTCAACCTTCTCTGGATGGCTCGATCACAGTGATGAATGACCAAATATGCCTTGGAAATTACTAAGTATTAGACACTAATAGATAAATTAGGCTTGGAGATCAACAATGATTTAACCTGGAAACCCAATTTGGGAAAAAACACCAAGTAACATGCTACCAATTTTCACTCTTCTAAAGTGAGCTCAATTAAGAGCCAACCTTGTTAAAGATTACAACACACTTTTAAATGTGACCTTGTTAATAGATTTAATCACCTTGTTAGAAGTGGTCTTGTTAGAGGACTTTAGAACATTCTATTAGAATGTCACCTTGATTAAAGGATTTACAAAATGACTGTTAGGTCAACCTTTGATGTAGGAGCATCTAGAGGTATAAGGGCAATCTTGTGTCACCCAAAAAAATGTACTTAGACTTAGTTTCTAATTCATGTGTTTTCATTTTTGGACACCCATTTGGGTTAAATAAAGGTTCCAACTCTCACAGTTCCACTATCAGTGTGCTAGAAAATCCCAAAAAAATAGGAGCATGTAATTGGGCCATATTTTGGTAAACTAGAAGGTGTGAATTGGCCAGATGAATGTAATTGTGATTTAGAACATTCCAAAAAAAGAATTAGGTCAAAGGGCCCCATGGTTTGAAAGTTATTATAGTTTTTTAGGTTTTGGAGACCTCCTAAGAATGCTTCAAAGTCAAGTTAGGGGCATTAAATGACCTTGAAAAGGGCTGAAAAATGGGGGACAAGAAAAGCTAGTCCATAGGGCTATAGAGAACTTCAAGAGCTTTCCAGATATGTAAACAGTTCGTCAATCGGAGCTACAGTTCAAAAGTTATGCCTCTTGAAAGTTCGATTACCGTTTCTAGATTCTTCTAGATTTGTGCCGACTTCTAATGCAACTTCTGGAGCCTTCTATTTGGTCGGTGGATGCCTACTAGCACCTTCTAGAATGTATTCCTAGTCCTCAACCCTCTGAGGTCTATTTAAGGAGATTCTTGGCATTGTAAAAGGCAGTTCGGAGTGGAGTTTGAGAGGAGGTACTGAAAGGAGAAATTATCTCCACATTTATGCTATTGTAAGCCCTTAGAGAATGTTTTGAAGTTTATTTTCTCTGTAATGAATGTACCAGCTTATTTTTTAGTTAATACAATTTCCCTTTTTTGTTGTGTCCATTCTATTCTTGGGTTGTGTCCCCATCAAGTGGTATTAGAGCTAGTTTTCCTGAGTGTGTAGACAAAGCACCGACTATGAGGCAGTTTGCACCAGGACTATGTGGTTGTGGGTTCAAGTTAGAAGATGCCTCCATGAAGAGAGCATGGTGGAAGGGCCAGAGCTATTAATCCTGAGGAGGTTAGAGCCCTCCAAAGGTAGGTACAAGCATTGCAAGAGGAGCTTTGTAGAGGAGCAAATGTTGCCGCAGGTGACGACAGTGAGGATGATAATGAAGAAGAAGAAATGGGACTAGAAGGGGAATTTGATGGGGAAGTTCTGAATCATGCAGAGGAAAGGCTTTTGAGGGCTATTACTAAGTTTGGGAAAAGACCTACAATTGAAGTGGGTGTATTTTCAAGAAATCTAAAACCAGATGAGTTGATTGATTAGATCAATGAACTGGAAGAATACTTTGAGTATGAGGATATCAAGGACCCAGATAGGGTTAAGTTTGCAAAGGCCAAACTGAAAGGCCATGCCAAAATCTAGTGGCAAGAGGTTCAATTGGAAAGAAATAGAAGAGGAAAGGAGAAGATCACAAGATGGGATCGCATGGTGGAAAAATTGAAGAAGCAGTTCATTCCTGTGGACTACGAGCTTGATTTGTTTAAGAAGATGCATGGGTTAAAGAAAGCAGGAAGATCAGTCCAAGAATATACAGAGGAATTTTACTGACTCTTGATTAGAGCGGGGCATGCAGAAGCAAATAAGGAGAAGGTTGCTCATTATATCAGTGGGTTGCGACCTAGCATCTAGGAGGAATTAAGTCTGGTAAGAATGACCAACGTTGAAGAGGCATACCAGTTTTCCCTATGAGTTGAAGAGAAGCTGAATAAAAGGTTTAAAGGAAGACAAAGAGGGCACAGTCAAGGAGGAAGGGGAAGTAGTAGATCATCTGGAGGCCGCAATGAAACCCAAAAGAAAAATGAAGATGTGGGTACTAGCAGGAACCAGAGGAATGAGGGTTTCAACTGCTCCCATGATCAAGACTTTGGAAATTAGAGAGGAAGAGGTAGAGGACGTGGACAAGGAAGAGGCGGCTTCTGTGGTACCTATTTCCATTGCAATGAAGAAGGTCATCATGCCTTTGAATACCCTCAACGAAAAGGAAGGACAGATAGGAGAGCCGAGGGCCAAGCTAGGGTTGCTTATGTGGATGAGGATGCACAATCATCACATTCAGAGGATGCAAAAAGAGGAGAGACGTTGGTAAATGAAAGAGTCCTACTAAGTGGTGAGATTGAACCAGGACAACGGAGGATTTTTTTCCGTACCAAATGTAAGTGTGAGGATAAATGTTGTGACGTGATCATTGATGGTGGTAGCACTAATAACTGGGTATCAGAAGAGATGGTCTCTAAGCTGAAGCTCAAGAGGGAGAAACATTCCCAGCCCTATCGGATTGCTTGGGTAAAAGATGATCATAAGGTCCTTGTAAGTGAACAATGTTTAGTGAAATTCAAAATTGGGAGTTACCATGATGAAATTCTCTGTGATGTTATTCTGATGGATGTTTTCCATCTATTGTTGGGTAGACCATGGCAGTTTGATAGACATGCAGTACATGATGGGCATGCAAACACATACTCTCTGACAAAGGATGGAGTTCACCACAAATTGAAGCCCATGAAAAGGGAAGGTGAAAAGGTATGTAGCAGTGCTAGGATTTGTCTTGTTGATGGAGGGAAGTTTTTAGATGGCATGAAACATCAACACATGTGCTATGCTTTGATTCCTAGGAAAGATAAAGAAGGTAGTAGTGAAATACCACTTGAAGTTTCAAATTTACTAGGGGAATTTGGAGATATTATCTCTGATAATGTTCCAGATGGATTGCCACTAGTAAGGAAAATTAGTCATCAGATAGATCTAATTCCAGGAGTTAGTTTGCCTAACAAGGCTGCTCACAGGATGACTCTTGCTGAAACAAAGGAGCTAAATAGATAGGTTTAGGAGCTGTTGAGGAAGGGCTTGATTCGAGAGAGCCTGAGTCCATGTGTACTACCTAAAATACTTGCACCAAAGAAGGATGGAGAGTGGAGGATGTGTATAGATTCTCAAGCTATAAATAGGATAACCATCAAGTATTGGTTTCCTTTTCCAAGGATGGATGATCTTATGGACTGCTTGAGTGGAGCTTAGTAGTTCACAAAGATAGATCTCAAGAGTGGCTATCATCTGATACAGATTCAAGAAGGATATGAGTGGAAAATAGCGTTCAATACCAAGGAGGGTCTTTATGAGTGGTTAGTCATGCCCTTTGGATTGACGAACGCCCCAAGCACCTTCATGCGGCTCATGAATGAGGTACTTAAGAAGTTCTTGGGAAAATTTGTTCTTGTCTATTTGGATGATATTTTAATTTTCAGAAAGACTTTGGAAGAACATTTACTACATATTCATAGTGTCCTTGAAAGGCTAAGGGAAGAGAAACTATTAATTAATCTGAAGAAATGTATCTTTGCAAAAAAAGAGTTATTCTATTTGGGGTTTGTTATATCATCTGAAGGTCTCAAAATGGATCCAAAGAAGGCAAAAGCCATCTTGGAATGGCCTACTCCAAGGTTTGCTACTAAGGTAAGATCATTTCATGGTCTTGTTAGTTTTTACAGGAAGTTTATTAAGAATTTCAGTGGCATATGTGCACCCCTAAGTGATACAATAAGAGGGGATAGAAAATAGTTCAAATGGACTGCAACAACTGTGAGAAGTTTTGAATTGCTAAAGAAGAAGGTAACAGAACAACCTGTGTTGGCACTTCCAAAATTTAGAAAGGTTTTCCAGGTGGATTGTGATGCCAGTGGTAGCACTATTGGGGCTGTATTAAGCCAAGAAGGTAAGCCTATTGCATAGTTTAGTGAAAAATTGAATGATGCAAAGAAGAAGTATTTTGTTTATGATTAAGAGTTCTATGCAATAGTTCAAGCCTTAAAGAAATGGAGGCATTATTTATTGCCAAAGGAATTTGTTTTGTATACTGATCATTAGGCATTATAGTACCTAAATAGCTAAGGTAAATTGAATTAGAGGCATATGAAGTGGGTAGAGTTCTTGTAGAGTTATACATTTGTGTTAAAGCATAGAAGTGGAAAATCTAACAAGGTTGCAGATGCACTAAGTAGGAGATAGTTGTTGCTTACAGTAATGTAGGTTGAAGTAGTTGGGTTTGATGAACTCAAGAATTTGTACCCCAAGGATCCTGATTTTTCTGAAGCATGGAAAGCTTGTAAAGAACCTGTTGCTATAGATAGAGCCAAGTGGTTAGACTATTTGATTTAGGATGGCATGTTGTTCAAGGGTAGTCAATTGTGCATTCCAAGGAGTTCCATGAGGGAAAATTTGATTAAGGAGAAACACAGTGGAGGGATGGTAGGGCATTTTGGTCGAGATAAGACCATTGCCATTCTTAGAGAACATTATTTTTAGCCTCAAATTTCATAGGTTGTGAAGAAGTTTGTACAGAGTTGCCAAGAGGTTTAGTCACAATACTGTCCTATATCAGCCATTGCCTGTTCTATCAAGGCCATGGGAGGACATAAGTATGGATTTTTTTCTTGGATTGCCAAGGACACAAAGTGGTAATGACTTAGTATTCGTGGTGGTTGATAGGTTCTCCAAAATGGCACATTTCATTCCATGCCACAAAACTCATGATGCTTACCATATTGCAGACTTGTTTTTCAAAGAGGTGGTAAGACTACATGGACTTCCAAGGAGTATAGTTTTTGACAGAGATACTAAATTTATGGGGTATTTCTTGAGGACATTGTGGAAAAAGTTGAGAACAGACTTGAAATTTAGTTCCACGCATCACCCACAAACTGACAGCCAAACAAAAGTGGTAAACAAAAGTTTGGGCAATTTGCTGAGATGTTTAGTTGGGGATAAACCCAAGGGATGGGATTTGATTCTACCACAAGCAGAGTTTGCTTACAATAACTCTATAAATAGGAGTACTAAAAAATCACCAGTCCAAATTGTATATGGTAATAGCCCAAGGACTATACTAGAATTGAGGAAGATAGAGCAAGGGGAGAGGACAAGTGCTGAAGCAGAAGAATTTGCTGAACATATCAAGCGTCTACATGAGGAGGTTCAGGCACACATTACCAAGATGAATCAAGAGTATAAAGCTAGGGCTGATCAAAGAAAAAGACATAAGGAATTCCAAGTAGGAGATCTAGTCATGGTGCACTTACAAAAAGAAAGATTTCCATCCGGTACTTACAACAAGCTGAAAATGAAGAAATTTGGCCCCTGCAAAATTTTGAAGAAACATGACTTAGGAAATGCATATGAGGTGGAGCTACCAGATGCTATTCACATTTCTCCCATTTTCAACATTGCAGATTTAACAGAGTATCATGATGATGGTGCAGATGAGGAGCTGGTGTTAGAGCCATGTCCAATTCCTGCTTCTAAGAAGGAGGAGATAGAAGACATTCTAGATCATCGTGTGGGTAGGAGTACCAGAAATAGGCAGTATGAAAAGTATTTGGTCAAATGGAAAGGACGATCGATCGAGGACTCAACTTGGATTTTAGTAGCTGAGGTTTCCCATTTGGGATTTCCTCTACCATTCATAAAGTGACAGGGTCACTTTTCAATCTCCCCTGGGTGTCTGATGTAGGAGCATCCAGAGGTATAAGGGCAATCCTATGTCACCCAAAAAAATGTACTTATACTTAGTTTCTGTTTCATGTGTTTTCATTTTTGGACACCCATTTGGGTCAAATAAAAGTTCCAACTCTCACAGTTCCACTATCAGTGTGCTAGAAAATCCCAAAAAAATAGGAGCATATAATTGGGCCATCATTTTGGTAAACTAGAAGGTGTGAATTGGCCAGATGAATGTAATTGTGATTTAGAACATTCCAAAAAAATAATCAGGTCAAAAGGCCCCACGGTTTGAAAGTTATTGCAATTTTTTGAGTTTTTGAGACCTCATAAGAATGCTTCAAAGTCAAGTTAGGGGCATTAAATGACCTCAAAAAGGGCTGAAAAATGGGGGATGAGCAAAGCTTGTCATAGGGCTATAGAGTGCTTCGAGAGCTTTCCAGAAATGTAAATGGTTCGTCAATCAGAGCTATGGTTCAAAAGTTATGCCTCCCGAAAGTTCGGTTACCATTTCTGGATTCTTCTAGATTTGCGCCGACTTCTAATGCAACTTTTGGAGCCTTTTATTTGGTCAGTGGATGCCTACTAGCACCTTCTAGAATGTATTCTTAGTCCTTAACCCTCCAAGGTCTATTTAAGGAGATTCCTGGCATTGTAAAAGGCAGTTCGGAGTGGAGTTTGAGAGGAGGTACTAAAAGGAGAAATTATCTCCACATTTATGCTATTGCAAGCCCTTAGGGCATGTTTTGAAGTTTATTTTCTCTGTACTGAATGTACTAGCTTATTTTTTAGTTAATACAATTTCCCTTTTCTATTGTGTCCATTCTGTTCTTAGGTTGTGTCCCCATCAACCTTGATCAAAAGATTTTGGACAAATACAATGGTTAGAAGATAATAGTATGTTTGATCTATAAAGTAAAATCACTTTGCAATTTTAGATCTCCATTTACTCATCTATTGGTTCATTTTCTAGCCTTTATTAACATCTTCATCACTGATCTACTTGGCATCTCCTTAAGAAATCACTTCTTCACAAACTCTTCACACTTTACCTCTGTAGTCCTCCTCTTCACAACTTCTCATTCAGATTGCCAATCAATAATGAACGAACCTTAAAATGTATTCCTTATGGAACCTTAAATAGGTAATTTTTATCATTTTCTACTTAAACGTTGCCATTTATCTTAGGGTTAGGCATGATTCATCAAATCCTTCCATATTTTTGTTCTCCTTCTTCTAGAAACTTTTGATCAAATCATTTTCTTTGATCACATAATAAAATCTCCTCATGCATTAAATTTTCTAATTTATCAATCCTTATCTTCCAAAAACTTTGAATAATTCAAAATTCTAGCTATGTCAGCCTCAAAATCAAATCTTTCTCAAATTGTAACTTTTGATGTCACTCAACAATCACTATGTTCATTAGCTCGATTATGATTGTGTAGCTTAGGAAAACTATACTATCTCACTTGGAATCAATATGATTTCTCAACCATTTCTATGCTTAATCATTACTACATTCCTTCATATATTTTATTAACAATAATTAACACTCATCTTGAACTATTTTACTTAGGTTTTACTTAAGTTCCTTAATCTTTTACCTCAACCCCTTTATTGGCTGTGCAATACTAATACTTAATCAAGCTTATCCTTTTGACTTGTTTCAACTCTTAGCTTTAACTTGATGTTTTGATTGAATAACACATTATCTTTTCAAGGAATAACTATTGAAGTTCCCATTGTATTTCCATGATACTTAACACATCTTGACTCAACCTTATACGAGGTCATCTCATGATCTCTTCTTTTCAAATCCTCTTAATCAATAAAATGATATGGAACTCCACCCTCTTAGTAAAATGTCTATTTAGTAGGTTTCAAACTCTATCTTAATGATAGGTTTGACATCAATGACAACATAAAAATTATTTCAATTGTAGTTTCCAACAATCTCCCTCTTTGTCATTGATGGAAACACTACTCATACTTAACTAGTTAACATGCAATCTAATAAACTTCAACACTATATACCATCTATTCCCTTTGTGTTTGTGTTCTCTGTTTCTTAGTTTTATTCTAATTCTTAGTCCATCAATCACATGATTCTCCCTTTATCAATTTATTATATAATCTTATCTATAGAAACCTCAACCTATCATATGTCAACCTCTTGACAATTATCATTCTCTCTTGTATAACTTCTCCCTCTTACTTGTACACTCTCATTTCTTAAACTGATCAATATTCTATAGTAACTCATACATTCTAATCTCACTCTTTCAAAAAAATTCAAAAGACATACCATATAAACATCTCATGTCACTAATATGACTGATACAATAATTCCATCTCAACATCAACTGCTTGTAACTTCTTCTACTTATAAGTCAATGTCTTCCATTTCAAACCTTTATGATATTTTAAATTACAATATTTAATACAATGCAACATCTCTTCTATAAGACCCCTCCTCATATGTACTTGTTTAAATATGAATTTCTCTATTAAATCCTCATAGGAGTTTTGAATCAATATATGAGGATGACAAGGAAATGGTATGTAGAATTGTGTTATTCTTTCTAGAAACCATGTAGAGGACATCATGATAAATTATGGATATCTTATGTATAATGATTATGATAAAGGACACAAGTTAACATTTTATGGTTTAGGTGTCCTAATGGAAATTTAGATCAATTGATATGTTCATGTTTTGGTACCCCATGATTTGAGACTTACTACATTGTTTGACTATTTAAACATTGATTTGTACTAACAAGATATTAGGTGTTTCACCTTATGATGATGATTTTAATTATGATACCTTGATGATTAGGTTATATGCATTTAGATAGTTTAGTACAATCTATTGATGATGGTTATAATTTTTTAGGCATACGTATGCATTACAATGATTATTTCAATATTTTAATTTGAACTGATGAATATGTTATGATAATTTAATTATGAGATTAGTGATGATTAAATATGTCTATAGAGGTATTTAAATGAAAGTTTTAATATTTTGATCAATGTGATTATGCAATTTTTTTAAAAATATGAATACGATGTTATCAAACTACTGATATTCAAATTGAGTCTGTAGGATAATTAACCAAGGAATTTATTGGAGAATCAATAATTGACCCTATGTGCAAACTATAAGACTAAGGTTGAATCCAATAAAATGATTCAAAACTCATTGTCAAGTGTTTAATTTGTATTATAATCTGAATATGTGTGTATCATTTTGTATTTTGGGACATGTTGAATTTTATGTAAAAGTAAATCTTTTAGTGTCACTTGAAACTCGTTATATGTATATGTGTACCAACATGTCAATTTAGGGATAGTAGAGCAACCCATTAATATGAGATTGATTAGTTAGTAACCTAGATTGATTAGTTAGTAACCTAGTTTAATCTCCTTGATTAGGGTTTAGTGGAAATGTTACATCCTTAAGGTTTTTTAAGATCAATTATTTCAAGCCACCTGTATAAGTCCTAAAATGACCCTAGAGGCCAAATTTAATGTAACCCAAGTGTCCAACTAGTATGTGTATGGGTTGGGAACCTTTTCCACCCTTCTAGAACTTTCTCCCCTAAAATATTCCAATTTTCCCTTTGTGAAAAAATGGACCTTCTCCATGAGGTTAGTAAAGTTTACACTTCTCCTAAAAGGTTTTCTTGATGGTAGGAATAAGTGGAAAGACCATAGAAGGCTCAAGTCAAGTTTGGAATTATTTCTATTTTGGGTGGGTGTGTTTAGAGGCTATTTAGAGTCCCTTTGAAGAGTTGGAAGGTGTTCACCCATTCTCTACATTTAGAGAAGTCAAGCTTGGAATTAAAGAGTAAGAAGGATTTAGATCTTCTCAAAACTCCATTTTCATAACCTTTGTGAAGGTAGGATTCTCCAGTGCCATGTTCTTCATTCATTGTTCATTGCTTGGTTATGTAAATCTCTTGCATGTGTATTGTGCATTTTTGTTGTAACATGTGAGGGATGGGTATGCGTGGGCTTTTTATCATCTTTCCTTTCATGTTTTCCTTTGGTTTTTTTTGGAAAACTATGAAGGTTGTGTTGGCATTACTCACCCTCGGATAGGGAAGAAGTGGCCATGTACAGGAGAAGGGCTTTAGTTTGACTCTAGATTAGTGCAAAGTCTCTTCTCATGATGAGGAGGGGGAGAAATTAAGGTGTTATGGGCCCTTCCTATCAACACAAACTAATTTTATTTTGGGGAAATAAGGAGAGAAAGAAATGAAAGTTTATGTGATTTGATAGCCTTGGAAGAGGCATATGATTTGTATTCATGATTAACATCTCCTACCTGGAAAAATCCACCTTCTCCCTAGTCATAGGTTCATTACGAAACCTATTGTACATACCTTGGATGGGAACTATATGTTGATTGCATCATTATGATTTTTCTAAATGTCACTTGGTTGATTACTGGTTTTCCTAGCTTAGGGTGTGGCCTTGCATCGAGGCCTTGGTTGGGAGGTAAGCTCTCCATGGTACCTTGTGTGTGTTTGTAGATTTTAGATGGATTTGAATAGGGGAGCAATTTTGGAATGGATTCTTGGTGCAAATCTTGAGTCACCTTGTTGTTGGAGACTTCTCGTTGTGTTAAAGTTTTATTGCATCTTGCATCCTTATATTGGAGAAGAAATTGTTTAATGACTATTATAACCTTAGGATTAAAAAAAAGATAGGTAATGTTTGAAAAAGCACAAAAAATATTTTGAAAGCTGGCAGTACAAGCACTGTAAAGCTAGATTGTGACAATTTTTAGGTTTTTCAAAATTCTAATGCATGTTGACTTAAAGACACCATTAATGCTATTTTTGTGCCCAACTACTATTAAAAGGTGATACAATAGATTTCTAATTTCAACATTCAAAAAGTTTCAGAGCCAAAGGAAAATTGAGTGTGAAGTTGCTTTAGAGAATTAAGTTGTAGAATAAGTGTTTGAAGTAGTTGAATTCAAAGAAAAATGACACATGAAGAAGGAAAGATGATAGCTTAGCTCAACATGGAAGACACTACTCAAGGTGGTGAGTTACCCAAAACAAAGTTAGCTAGCCTATATGTAGAAGAATGGGTTTACTTTCTACTAGGGTCATACCATGCTTACACAGTAAATTCACACATGATTAAAGATGCATACAACTTCTGCAGAGATGTGACTATGCCAAAAACTAATGTAAATGAGTTGTACTGGTATTTGTACAATAATAGGTTTGAAAAGGAACCTATCTACAACCCCTAGAACAAAAAATTGGCAAAGTTGATCATGCAGGAGGTTATTGTAGATGTAGACTTGGTGAAAATTCTAATAAAACCCTACAATACTAGAACTCATGGATTCCATAGAAAGGATACGAGTCTATTGTGAAAATTGGATAGAGAAACCTTCATTGAAGTTTTTGACCTTGGAGGACCAATGAAAAATACCATTGAGCAAGAAAAGATGAATAAGACATTCAAGAATCAAAAGAGTTTCTTCACTAGAAAGGTTATGCAAAGACCTATTCCTAAGTCCAAAAGGACAAGGGTGAGCTCCCATAACAGATACTTCTAGTATACTATGTTTGGAGTGGATAAGGTGATTGGATAAGATGGCATGATGAATTCTCCTAGAAACATCTATATCATTTGCCTAGACATTCAATATTTTCACCATAATGTAGGGTATGAATATGTAACCCACATTATAAATGTTATGCACAATGAGATTTCTGATGCTTAGAGTGGAGAGATGCAGAATTTCAAATTCCACTATCACTCATTGTTCATGCACATCATCCTCTACAAAAATATAAGGTACATCAATCCTAATTTCATTAAAGAGATAGAGGAGAATGGAGAAAGCCTACCAATGTAGCAGTGGACAAGATTATGGAAAAGGTTTTAACACTATTCCAATGCTATTGCTTTTTATAATGATTTGGTTTTCCCAATTTCAAACATGCTTGCTGATATAAAAGAGAGGGTTCCTAGGGTTTTCAAGATGTTGATTAGGCCATCTACATTCCTTAATGGAGATAAGAGATTAGGTCATTATTGGGCAAGCCTTTTTCTTTTTGAATTTTTTTCTTTAATAAGGGTTTATGGATGCTCCCAACCCCCTCATTTTTTCCCAAATACATCCCAAAGACAATGGTGATTGTAGAATTTTTCTAGCAATTGATAATGATGAACATGGAATAAGTAGGTCCTACAATAAAGAAGGGTTCCATTGTCCCTAGAAATATCAAAGTAGGAGACTTTGTCATAGGAAAAAATGACACTGAAGAGATAGATGAATTCATGAGTGGATTCTTATTTCCGACTACTCCTTCTAGGACTTATGATCTTGCTAACCTACTTAGGAACCCGAGTTACATCCAATGCAACTCGAGTCATAGTCTAAAGGACTTGATTCATAGTTAGAAGCACCTGAGTTGCAAAAAATGCAACCCAAGTTAGATTCTAAAGGACCCAATTCATAGACAGTGGAACCCGAACATGATTCAAAAGATCATGGTGAGCTGAGTGAAATAAGATCTAAATCCAAAGTATCTATACTTGCAAGATATGTTAGAAGGCATAATACCCTTGAGAAAATAATTGGAGACAAGTCAGAAGGCACAATGACAAGGAAAAAATTGAAAGACACATATTTTCTTACTAAATTTGAACCCATAATTGCTAAAAATGCTTTGGATAGTGAAAGTTGGATTGAAACAATGAATGAAGAGATTGAGAAAATAGAGAGAAATAAAACTTGGACTCTTGTTCCTAGACCCAAGGATACGAATGTAATTGGCACAAAATGGGTATTCAGAAATAAGCTGAATGAAGATGGAGAATTTTCAAGAAACAAAGCAACGTTAGTATGTGCAGACACTTAAAATCTTCCCAAATGCTATATTAATTCATTTAATATTTCCTTTGACATTATAATTAATTAATTATATTTGTCATATTCTTCTACTTATTTAATTAAATTTATTTAATTAAATAGGTTAATTTCCTTATGTATTTAAATTTAATTTAAATACTTCCCCTCTAATGTATTAAATTCATTTAATGCATAGGGCTCCATCTCCCTCATTTGCATTGTTATCATGTTAGTTTAGAGTTAGAAGCTTTCTGGTGATTTTAGTGATCTTCATGCATTGTTACCAACCTTTGGTAGTTGCTAGATTTCTTTTCATGCTTGCATTGATAGTTTAGTTTTCTTTCTTACATTGACCTCCACTTCTTAGGATGTTTTGAGAATGGCTTCTTCCATAGCCTCCTCTTGAAACATTCCTCACTCATCTTAGTTAGATTCATATCTCATCTCGCATTGCATTTCAAACTCTTTGGGATTCAAATTGTTGTGTCTAGGAGAGCACTCCACATCCCTCCAATTAGAGCACACCAACAAGGTTCACATTGGGTGCCCTTTTTGAGTTTCTCCGAGCTTGCGTGGGAATCATATTTGTTAGTTATTTAGCTTATTAAAACACAAGTTTTTTAGTTGTTTCATTGCTTGAATCTTTCTTATATAAACATGTATAACTAACTTTTCCTTGTTTGAGCCTACTCCTGATAGGTAGATTTTTCATGTATATATTTTGGCACACTCGATGGGACCCATGTCCCTTATCCACTATCAAATTGCATGAAAAATTTTTAACTTTCTATCAAAGCATGCACATTGTCATCTCTGCTAGGATGTAGTGTCGTCTTCAAAGATGCTTTGTCATCAATGTAGATAAGTGTCTTTGCTCCTAACTATTTTAACTTATTAATCCTACAACATTATGTAATCTCTGAAATAATTTGATGTCTCTAAATAGTACTGTATCATCTACATAGTCTACTACTCTATCATCTACATCATGGGCAGCCAGAAATTACTTGTCTTTTTAAACTATCGTCTATGACATTTGACCTTCATTATCATCTGTGTTGTTGGAAAACTGAACCCTACATAACAATAGATTATTGTCTCCACTACTTTACTCTATCATCTATGCTTGAAAATACTTCTAGAACTCTATCATCTTTGTTATTTGTCATTTGAGTAGTTTGGCATCTCCGATACTAGTCTGTCATTTGTGACTATAAAACTATCAGTGAAAAGCAAACCATAGTGCTCTATTTTCTATCATTTTTGTATTTCAGCATTCGGGTTGTCTTGTCGGCTATGAGTTTTAATATCTGCATTGTCCTAGTCATCTACACCTAATGTCTATCATCTCTAGTTTTTGATAGATTGACTTATATTTTTAATAGTTAACTCATTGATTAGTTGATCTGTGGGGATTTCTAATCAAGTTTTCATTGCAGGAGACAAACTTTGGGATATCTTTAGTGATTTTAATCACTTGTAGGATTTAATATGGTATATGAACTTGCATGAACTAATCATTTTTCCTTGGAATGCATGTTTTAATTAATATCTAAAGGTCAAATACACTCTTGAATGCATTAAGGTAAACTTTACACACACTTTTGAATGATTAAAGGAAATTTACACACATGTCATTGGAATAAATGAAACTCAAACAAACTCTTGAATGCCTTAATGAACGAACAAGTTTTTTATTGGAATACATGTGCATAGTAATCAAACACAACCTTGAGTGCCTTAAGGAAATTGACATGCTTTCATTGGAATGAATGTTTAGATAGTGCACACAATCTTGAATGCCTAAGGTTAAAGAAGAATGCAGTGAAACATTTTTATTTTGGGCTTAAAATACTATCATACAATCTTGAATGACTAAGGGACAAAGAAGCTTTCTATGTAACATTTGGACTTTATGCTTAAATGAATACACTCAATCTTGAATGACTTAAAGGAATTGGTTTCATTTTCAACAATTTTCTTATGTTGAAGATGATCGATTTACTTTATGTTGACAAATCCTCACTTTTATTATGTTGATGACACTGTCAAGTTGGAAAGAACAATGCATGCTTAAACATGAGTGTATCTAAAGTAGATAGAAAATCTAAGCTTCATTGGAAAAGAAAAAGTGTCTTTTAAACCCTGAGGCCACTTATGTATTCTCTCCTCTCGCGCTTACATGTGATCTTGAGTGCACAAGAAATAAGTGGTCTCGTTTATATTTTTAGGAGGCTTGCTTGGGGATTTCATCACCCCTTGGGCTGACCTCAACTCTAGCATTCTGGCAGAGTATAAATATTGGGGGTGAATTGAAAGAAACCTCTCCTGGAAGAATTTTTTGTCACTCTTGGCTAAGTCCCAAAGAAATTTATATCTTTGGGAAGTGACTGTGGAGATTTGGGTTACCGTCTCCTCCTGACTGTGTGACACTATTTTTTTTCATCTATAGACTTGGGCCTCAAGTACCTTGCACATATCAAGGATGCCCTCTAGATAATCTTTTTAAATCCTAGTGGTAGCCTTATTAGGATTGTTGATGCGTTTCATGTGCTTGATTGTTGAAACCAATACCAAACATCAAACAAGTTAAAAAATGAGTAAAATGGTGAGCTAAACATTCAATGAGTGAAATGGTTGTAAGTGGGTCCTCTTGACCTATGGTTATTATTATGAGTTCTTACATTTGGTCTAGCATTTGAAATTCACTGGGTCTTTTAGTCACAAGCTTATTTGGAACATTTTTGTGCTTGGTCTTGTAACTGGGTTTGTTTTGTTCTTGCCATGACCAAAAAATTCAAACCTAAGAAGGTAAAATTATACAAACCATTTTCCTATAAGCAAAGCAAAAACCTAGCACACAATGATAAATAATTTTCATACACTATCAAAGACATCAAGAAAGAGGAAGCTAAACAATATCGTTATGATAGAATCTTATACAATGGTAAACTTTGAAATTGATCTACTTTCCCAGAGTGAACCTAAGATTTTTTTTCCAATGAGAGAAGATTGAGTTATCTGCACAGTGACCATATCACTCTAGTTTTCCACATCAATTCATTTTTGAAATTTCTAGTCTTCCATGTACAAAATTTCCTGTAGAGAGCTTGATCATTTGAACCTTAATCTTTTGGACTAAGAACATCTTAGTTACAAGACCTCTAAGATTACAATGCTAGACATTTATACATAAGCAAACATTTACCATAGTTGCACTCACTCATTTGGGATCACAGGTCCATCTCCAAATAGTGAGTAATCTATTTAGTGTCCAATCTTTCGCTAAGATCACTTGTCCATCTTTGGTAGGAGAAAGATACTTTTATCCTACATCATACTTGGTATGCCAAATTAACAAGGTCTTTTGTTTACATTTACATTGTTGGCTACTTTTTCTTGTTGGATAATGTTTTCCTTGATGTCACACAAATGTCATATCAGTCATTAATCTCAAGTTCACTGATCTCAGATAGTCTACAATGTAATCTACAGTGCCAACCGAGCTCACTCAATCATTAAAGGAATCATGGAGAAGATAGTGTTCATCGAGCTCACTCGGTCATCAAAGAAATCATGAAGAAGTCAGTATTAACCGAGCTTCACTCGGTCTCCAAAGCATAGTTTTCACCGAGCTCACTTAGTCGTCAAAGAAATCATGAAGAAGTCAGTATTAACCGAGCTTCACTCGGTCTCCAAAGCATAGTTTCCACCGAGCTCACTCGGTCATCAAAGAAATCATGAAGAAGTCAGTATTAACCGAGCTTCACTCAATCTCCAAAGGATAGTTTCCACCAAGTTCACTCGGTTATCTTAGGAAACTCAGTACTTACTGAGTTCTCCCAGCAATTGAAGGATTGTCACGAAGTTTGCTGTATTAACCAAGCTTAGTCGGTTAACACAGGAATTATTTTTGAATAAAGTTTACTATGCAGGGTCGGCCAGTATAGGGATTTGCAAATTAATTACTTCTAGCCAAATGTTGTAATTGTTTGTTTAGTCAGTGATTCGAGCTGACTTAGATAATCTGAAAGGTATATATAGTCATTCCAGTTATGAATTAAATGTGTGAGATTGTGAAAAAGAAGTTATGAATGTGAATTATAGTATGAAATGATAAGGCGAATGTTGAGCAAAGTCTGATGAAGGATCAGATGTGTTGAAGGAGCTGTAAAGTTGCATTTGATCAGTAAGGATCTAGCCAAGCATAACAGAGATATGCAATCAGCAAAGATAAGTTGTACTTTATATCAGGTCACTTCATTGTTAATTTTTAACCATTGTAACAGTGAATTCAAAATCTCTTAATAGAGTTGGTTTAACAACCATTCAATAAATCCTCTAACAATGTGACAGTTTAGTTGAATTGTTCTAAAGACCTCTAGCAACGCCACTCCTAACAGGGTGATTAAATCCTTTAACAGGGTCACACCTAACAGTGTGTTTTTGTAACCTTTAATAGGGTTGGATCCTAACAGGGCTCACTTTAGAAGAGTGAAAAACAATATCTAGTTACATTGGTGGTTTTTTCCATATTGGGTTTCCACGTTAAAACTGGTGTCTCTCGTGTTCTTAATTTCTGAATTACTTTGTGCATGATAACATATCAGTTCTTAATATTTATCATTTACTGCTTTATCAAGTTTCAACATTTTATATTAATCAGATCAAGGGTATATTCAGACATCTTAGGGACTATGGAAAGTTTTGTAGTAACTGATTCACCCCCTCCCCCTCTCAGTTACTCTATTCTCATTTCCAATAATTGGTATCAGAGCTTTTGGTGCTTGCAAGAAGAGATTTCAAGGATCTAAGCCAAAGATCAAGATGTCTTACAAAATAGAAATTCCAAAACTCAACAAAGATAACTTCTCCACATGGAAAGGATTGATGAGACTTCATCTAGCTACTGTTGGTGATACTGGACTAAAATACCTTGAAGAAAAATATGAAGAACCTCCTAGCACATTGTCTGTCAATGACATTGCTGAAAAGAAGACTCACAACAATATGATGATAGACATAGCATCCGCTCTCAGTTATGAAGAATTTGATGACATTAAGCACTGCAAAACTACCTTTGAGATGTGGAACAAGCTAAAAGAGATCTATGGAGGAGATGATAATGTTAGAAGAGAAAAAGAAAAAAGTCTAAGAGGACAATTTGATCAAATGAGGATGAGAGATGATGAAAACATTGCAAAGTATGTTGAAAGAGTTAAAGCATGTGTGAGTGCAATCAGAGCATCTGGAGGTGATATCAAAGGAGAAACAATTATAAGAAAAGTTCTCAGAACCTTGCTTCCCATGTATGCAATCAGAGTTTCTGCAATTCAGGAAAGAAGGTGTGAAGAAAATCATCAGAGAAATCTTGAGGCCATAGTTGGAAGACTAACTGCATTTGAACTAGATAACTTTGACAACTATGTTCTAGCCTCCAAGAACATTGAATCGGCATTTCAAGCCAAGCTCTCACTCAAGGAGAAAAAAAAAAGGAGAAGGAATCTTAGTTAGAAAGTGAAAATGAATCAAGCCAAAGTTCAGACAGTGACCTCGAAGTGATTGAAGCTCTACTAGCAAAGAAATATTCTAGAGGCAGAGGAAAATACAAAGGTAAAGTTCCTCTAATCTATTTTTCTTGTGAAGAAATTGGTCATATTGCAATAAGGTGTCCAAACAAGAAAAACCATGATGAAAAGAAATGGAATGGCAAGAAAGACTTCAAATTATCCAAGAACAAAGGTAAGAAATCATGCTTCATGGCTGAAAATTCTAAAGATTCTAATAATAGTGAGGATGAAATTGTTTATATTGCCATTAAAGATGATTCTGATAGTGATGAGGAAGATAAAATGGCACTTGTTTCTCATATAAGTAAGAATGATACATGGATTATAGATAGTGGTTGCTCACATCATATGACTGGTGATAAAAATAAGTTTGATCAGTTTGAAGACTATGATGGTGGCAGTGTAAGGTTTGGTAATAATGAACCTTGTTTCATAAAAGGAAGAGGAAGAATCTGTCTAACCAAAAAACTTGTATGTAATAATGCCTATTGGGTTGAAGGTCTTAAACACAATTTGCTAAGTGTGGCACAACTACTCAATACTAGATTCAACGTGGAATTCATGCATGGAAAGGCAAGACTGTTGAATGAGCAAGGAAAGCTGATAGGATCTGGCACCCAAACTAAAGGTAACTTGTTCTATCTAGAACTTGGTGAATGCTCATGTTTTATTGCTCAAATTGAAAAAATCTGGTTATGGCATAAAAGGTTGTGTCATGTCAATTTTGATAATCTGGTAAAAATAAGCAAATTCAAGAAAGTGAGAGGCATTCCTAACATTAAGAAACTTGAGGTTGGTCTATGCAAGAATTGTTAGATTGGTAAAATGGGAAAGACTAGTTTTAAAAGTAAGAACTATCAGTCTAAAGATATATTAGAAATTGTGCATACTGATTTATGTGAACCCATTGGAATAGAAAGCTATACTGGAGAAAAGTTTTTAATTCTCTTTGTTGATGACTCCTCAAGAATGATGACTGTCATGTATCTAAGGAATAAATCAGAAGCATTTGAGAAATTCAAATAGTATTTGGCAAGAGTAGAAAAAGAAACAGGAAAAAGACTAAAATGTTTAAGGTCAGATAGAGGTGGTGAATTCATCTCACATGAATTCAACAACTTTTGCATTGAAAAAGGTATTAAAAGATAGGTCTCAACACTAGAAACTCCTGAACGAAATGGAATAGCTGAAAGAAGATATAGATCCATCATGGATTATGCAAGAACCTTGATGATAGAAAAGAACGTTGCTATCAAATATTGGAAGGAAGCCATCAGCACTGTAGTTCATACCTTAAACCGAGTACAGTTGAAGAAGGACTCATTCAAAACTCCCTATGAATTATGGTATGGCTACAAACCCAATGTAAGTTATCTGAAAGTATTTGGAAGCAAATGTTATATTTTGAAAGAATCTAGAAAAGGAAGATTTGATGTAAAAGGTGATGAAGGAATATTTTTAGGATATTCTTGCAAAAGAAAAGCATATAGATGTTAAAATCTATCCACTCACAAAGTCATAGAAAGTGCACATATGAAAGTTGATGAGTTTGCAGACAAATCTGAAGAAGAAAGCAAAAAGGTACCTAAAGATTATAGAAGATTTGTTTACATTGAACCAGATACTATACCAAGCATACCATTCACTCAAGAATCCTCAACTCTTGAGTCATCAGTAACCGAATTGCAAATAGTTCAAACTGAGCCACATCAACATTCAAACATTACCAAGCAAGTGTCTGCCGAGTCTGAAGCACTCAAGCCAATTCTTATTGAGCTAGAACAACCAGAACATAAAATTGAAGCACAAGGAGATAGCAATGAAACTCATTCAAGAGGCAAAGAACCTGTATTAGCTAAATATGTCAGAAGACATCATGCACTAGATCAGATCATTGGAGACAAGTCTGAAGGAACCTTGACAAGAAGCAAGTTGAAAAATACTTGTTTACTTGCTGATTTTGAACCTAAAAGCATTAAAGACGCATTGAAAAATTATAGTTGGATTGAGGCAATGAACGAGGAAATAGAACATATAGAGAAGAAAAAGACATGGACTCTAGTACCCAAGCCTAAAAATAAGAATGTAATTGGAACCAAGTGGGTATTCAGAAACAAGTTGACTGAAGATGGTAAAGTATCCAGAAACAAAGCTAGATTGGTATGCAAAGGATACTCTCAAGAAGAAGGCATAGATTATGGAGAAACCTTTGCTCCTGTTGCAAGATTGGAAGGAATCAGAACCTTACTTGCATATGCTGCTCACAAAGGATTCAAAGTTTATCAGATGGATGTCAAGTCAACATTCCTCAATGGAATACTGGATGAAGAGGTTTACATAGAACAACTTGAAGGATTTGTTGATCCAGATAAAAAGAACATGGTCTACAAATTACACAAGGCATTGTATGGTCTGAAACAAGCCCCTAGAGCATGGTATGAAAGATTGCATAACTATCTTATTCAGATTGGTTTTCAAAGAACTAATGATAATAGTAGCTTGTATATAAAGGAACGACTAGATAATAAGATTGTCTTGGCAAAAATATTTGTAGATGATACTATTTTCACAGGGCATGATGATCTTTGCAAAGAATTTTCAGAACAAATGAACAAGGAATTTGAAATGTCTATGTTTGGTAAAATAAAATTCTTTGTTGGTCTTGAAATTCAATAAAATAAGAATGGCATCTACATCACTCAATCAAATTACATCAAGGAGATATTGAAAAAGTTTGGTATGGAGGACTGTAAACCTATTGGAACTCCTATGTGTACTGGATTGAAACTTATGAAGATGATGAATCCAAAGAGGTAGATCAAACATTATATAGATCTATGATTGGAAAATTGCAATACGTAGTTCATACCAGGCCAGATATTGCCCTTGCAGTTGGTATTGTTGCAAGATTTTCAGCAAAGCCAAGAGAAACTCACCTGATGGTAATCAAAAGAATAATGAGATATTTGAAAGGAACTGAAGATTATGGCTTATGGTACAAATTTGGAGGTAATTTGGATTTGAAAATTTTTACTGATGCTGATTGGGCAGGAAACCTTGATGACAAAAAATGCACAAGTGGAGGAGCATTCTTTCTTGGAAAAAGATTGGTTTCTTGGACAAGCAAAAAACAGAATTGTACATCCCAATCTACAGCAGAGGCAGAGTATGTTGCTGCAGTAGTAAACTATTCAAATATTGTTTGGTTTAAGCAGTTATTGCAAGGAATGAAGATGGAGATCAAAGAACCAGTTGTCATGTTCTGTGACAATACTAGTGCAATCAACATATCTAAGAATCCATTGATGCATTCCAAGACCAAGCATATTGCAATAAAATATCATTTTGTCAGAGAATTGGTGCAAGACAAGGAGATTAGATTGGAATATGTCCATACAAAGGAACAAATTGCTGACATATTCACAAAGCCTTTACCTAAGGATGCATTTTTGTATCTCAGAGGTAAGTTAGGGGTCATTCCCCTATCTGAAATCCACTAAAGTTCTAGTGATGCATCAACGCATACAAGATTGAAGATCTATCTATTGATGCAGTTTAATAAAAAATTATTGCATATGAATCAGTACTAAAGGTACATTACAATTCACTTAACTTCTATTGTCCTTGCCATGTGTTGTCAAAGAGGGAGAGATTTACTATCATATCCTTATGAAATTTGTGAGATTTGAAAAGTTTTCCATGAAGTCCCTTAACAGAGGGAGATTATTGAAAGATGGAGAAGTCTGTTATCTTGTTGGACTTGTTTTCAAAATTTCATTCTGTTATGACATGTTGTGTTGCCATCAATGCCAAAGAGGGAGATTGTTGGATAATGTTGTCCTTCATGTCGCACAAATGTCATATCATTCATTAGTCTCAAGTTCACTAAGCTCAGACAGTCTGCAATGCAATCTATAGTGCCAACAAGGCTCACTCGATCATTAAAAGAATCATGGAGAAGAAAATGGTCACCAAGCTCACTTGGTCATCAAAGAAATCATGAAGAAGTCAGAATTAACTGAGCTTCACTCGGTCTCCAAAGCATAGTTTTCACCAAGCTCACTCAGTCATCAAAGAAATCATGAAGAAGTCAGTATTAACCGAGCTTCACTTGGTCTCCAAAGCGTAGTTTCCACCGAGCTCACTCGGTCATCAAAGAAATCATGAAGAAGTCAGTATTAACCGAGCTTCACTCGGTCTCCAAAGGATAGTTTCCACCGAGCTCACTCGGTTATCTCAGGAAACTCAGTACTTACCGAGTTCTCCCGACGATTGAAGGATTGTCACGAAGTTCACTATATTAACCGAGCTCAGTCGGTTAACACAGGCATTATTTTCTAAACAAAGTTTACCATGCAGGGTTGGCCAGTGTAGGGATTTGCAAATTAATTACTTCTAGCTGACTGTTGTAATTGTTTGTTTAGTCAGTGATTCAAGCCGACTTAGATAATCTGAAAGGTATATATGGTCATTCCAGTTATGAATTAAATGTGTGAGATTGTGAAAAAGAAGTTATGAATGCAAATTATAGTATGAAATGATAAGGCGAATGTTGAGCAAAGTCTGATGAAGGATCAAATGTGTTGAAGGAGCTGTAAAGTTGCATTTGATCAATAAGGATCTAGCCAAGCATAACAGAGATCTGTACTTAGCAAAGATAAGTTGTACTTTATATCAGGTCACTTCATTGTTGCTTTCTAACCATTGTAACAGTGAATTCAAAATCTCTTAACAGAGTTGGTTTAACAGCCATTCAATAAATCCTCTAACAAGGTGACAGTTTAGTTGAATTATTCTAAAGACCTCTATCAAGGCCACTCCTAATAGGGTGATTAAATCCTTTAATAGGGTCACACCTAATAGTGTGTTTTTGTAACCTTTAATAGGGTTGGCTCCTAACAAGGCTCACTTCAGAAGAGTGAAAAATAGTATCTAGTTACATTGGTGGTTTTTCCCATATTGGGTTTCCACGTTAAAACTGGCGTCTCTTGTGTTCTTAATTGCTGAATTACTTTGTGCATGATAACATATGAGTTCTTAATATTTATCATTTACTACTTTATCAAGTTTCAAAATTTTATATTAATCAGATCACGGGTATATTCAAACATCTTAGGGACTGTGGAAAGTTTTGTAGTAACTGATTCACCCCCTCCCCCTCTCAGTTACTCTATTCTCATTTCCAACATTTCTCACATAAGATTTAGTTGCTCTCTCACATCTTCCATTTCCTCCACAATCTTCCACCCATTGGTTTGGTCACAACTGTATGGTACAAACATGATTCGACAAATTAACATTTAATCCTATGTCACATTTATTGGAATCATTAAGACAACAAGATATGGAGAATCCTTTTCCTCCACGATCAGCCTCACTGGGGAACACATTTCCCCCTAGTATGAACTTTGGTATGCCTAGCTCAACATCCACACAAGAATCAGAGAATCCTTTTTGAAACACCACTCTAGGGATTAACTCACACGATGATGAAGAAATATACCAAGATGAAGATCCCATTGACAATAATGGTATCCCTAGTGATTTCCAAGCATTTCTTGTAGATTCATACAATTTGGAAATGTTGGAAAAATAAATTAGGGAAAATAAGATGAAGATCTTCCTAAACCTGGATAAATATGGTGTTATTGTCCCTATGAGTTTTGATGAGAGCACTTTTTTGGACAAATTACCAAGGATGGTGCTCCCATGTTGCCAACTTCAAACATAGCCCAAACATCTGATAAGGAAAAGGAACTTGTGGTCAGAACTAGTTCTGTGCCTACATCAAGTAATTCAACACAACCTAAATTCCAATTTAGTGTAGAATGTATTCAACAAATTATTACTGCTATGCCCAACACTACTACACATTCTAGCATTCAGCAGTCAACCTTGACAAGTCCAACTGTAGGATGCTTAAACATTGGGCAAGTAGCTACACAACAAATGCCAATCCCAACACAACCAATATATTCCTCTTATTTAAAAATGCCAACAAGTATGATGAAAATATCTATGCCAATTCCAACAACTACATATCAATAAATTGGCCAAATTGGTGCATCGCCACTGACACCACCTCATAATATGTTTGGGAATCCACACAACTTTGGAGGTGGGTAATTCCCAACAATCACAATACAACCAAACCAAGATCTAGCCTAGTAGTTGGATGGACTTTGAAATTTGGTCCATAACATGAACAAAAAAGGGGTGAAGGATTTCTCTTTTGTGAAAATTTATCCCATTCCATTTGAGAGATCTATTAACATGATACCATTTCCACCAAAATTTGAGATTCCTAAATTCAACATATACATGGGAGAAACATGTCCTGTCACACATCCCAAGGATTTTTCTATCTTATGTCAAGAAGTAGCCTATAGTGAGGATTATCTTAAGAGGCTCTTCACATGAAGTCTTGTAGGTCCCGCACTTGAGTGGCTAATGAACTTACCCAAGGGTTACATCACTTCCTCCAATGATTTGACAGGAAAATTTGTAGCACAATACTCTCACAAAATTAAACATCATGGCTCATTGAGTGATTTGTGAAACACAAAACAATGAAATGGTGAAACATTTTCCAACTTTCTACAATGGTGGAGGCATCTTGCTAATCATATGCCATGCAAAATTGAGGATTCCCACCTTGTGGACATATTAATCAAGAATTTAATACCAGATATGTCTTTCCAAATGAAGATAGCTAGTCCTAAAGACTTTGCCACATTAGTCAAGAAAGGAAAGAACATTGAAAATGGACTCTTAGACAAGGGTTCCATTAAACAATATAGCTCTTCATCCTTAAAAAATGACATGAACAACAATAGCAAACCCAAATTTTGGTCCAAAAACAAAGGTGTTACTCACGATGGGGTCACCGATGTCAAAAGTTTACATAACCTCCAAGGCGGAAAAAAACAACAACAACTATCATAGCCAAAAAAAAAAAATTCAAGCCATGACAATTAGAATCAAAACAACAATTAGAACAACCAAAAATCTCGTAATCAACACAATTTTTTCCTCACAACAACAAAAATACCAACAACAATTACAACAATGAATATGATCGCAATAGGAAGTTCACTAACTTTCATGAACCATTGGATGCCATATTCCAAAAACTAGTTGATCAAAATTTGATGGTGTTTCCCAACATGAACCTTTATAGAAAATCAACCCAAATCAAAATGGCATAGGGAAAATGAATATTGAAAACACCACCACATCAAATGACATGACACAAATAGGTGTATGAAGCTCAAATTCTTCATTCAAAATCTTGTTGATGATGGGGAAATTGAGGTTGAAGGAAGACCATCCTCTAAGAATGCTAAGTTGAAGATATTTAAAAAGCCATTACCCGACTGCAATAATGATAATAACAACAATACAGACAATGTAAATTGAGCTTCCTCATCAAATGCACTCCATTGTGACTATTCTACTAACCACATATCATGATTCGACTCCTTGTGTTGTAAAATAGAAAAAAATAATATATGTGATTTTGACTGCATGTGTGGCCATATTGAAGAAGTGGGCACTCACATAAATACCCTTGTCCTACAAGTAGCTGATTGTGATGCAACCACTCAACAAGGAAGAATTACTTTGCAAGATGTCACTCCCAATCCCACTAATCCATCAGTTCCACAAGCACTTGCTGCCCTATGCAATTCACAAAGACCCACTTGTCGCTATGATGTATTATCCTAGTTAGGGAAGACTCTTGCAAAAATATCCACTCTAGAACTTCTCACCACCTCACCCATCCACAAAGAGATTTTGGAGACTACTCTTTTAGAATCTCATGTTTTTGAAAGCATTAATGTATCCTAGTTCAATGCCATGATTGGAAATCTTTCTACATGACAACACCTTATCTTCATAGATAAAGATTTATAAGGTCCTAATCAACACCATAATTTGTTGCTCCACATTGAAGTCCTTATACAATGACGTAAAATAAAATGAGTCCTTATAGACAATGGATCTGGTTTGAACCTTTGTACATTGAAGATGATCCATTTCTTGGGGCTTCTAGAAGACCTACTAGATATCAATAAAAGGATAACAATCAAAGCATATGATGAAAGAGAAAGATAATCAAAAGGAGTTATCATGCTACCACTAAAGGTTGGGCTAGCTATAATAAATATTGAATGCTATGTCCTAGATTTGGAGTTTCCAAATAACATCTTGCTTGGTTGACCTTGGATACATACACTCAAAGTGGTACCATCTCATATCACCAATGCTTGAAATTTCCCCACCAAGGAAGAGGTCACAATTCCAGGCGATCCTTTACCTTTACTTTTTTGTAAGAGATTGGAGGGTGCCCCAACCAATTTTTTTCTAGTTAGTGAGTTTTCCAAGGTTATATCTTGATCTCTCACAATAAAAAAATCACCTTCTACAATAGTACCAAAGTTAGCCAATATTGATTCTAGTTCTCGTAAAGGAAAATAGAAAGTTGGAGATATTAAGGTCAATACTACAGTGATGAAGGTTGCTTTTCTAACCAAGGAATGGGAGAGTATAATTTTGAAAATACCTTGTGTGTTGGACAACTACCACTCTTCCCTTGATCCTTTGGAAAACCTTCCCAAATACCACCTTCTATAAATAAGGATACTATGCATGTTTATAAGACAACATTTGAATATTGGGGTTTACTTAGTGATGAACATATGGAGTCTAATATCTTAGATTGGCTATATTTTGATGGAAAAGATGATCCTATGGAATTACCTAAAGATAACTATTTCAAGGCTCCTCCCATCATTGAAAACATGGGATTTCATGGTAATAGCCTTGGACCTAAAGAAGATATAATCAGATAACCCTTTGAGGCTAATAGCTATCATAAGGGACATGGTTTGGGCTCCAATAAACTCAAGGTGTCCTTTGCTGACAACTATTATATGGTTGAACCTAGTTATGAGATTGAAGAGGAGGAATTATTTGAAGTACCCTTCCAATACATTGAGGATGACCTAGATAATTATGTCCACACCATTACCATAGCTAACCTTTCATCTACCAACTTACCCCTCACCAACCCTGACATGATAGATTGTGACCTTCAAGACACACCACTAGCTCTTGATATCTATAACTCTGATGAAGCAATGATGACACTCTTTGGCTTTAAGAATCTCCAAGATTGTAAACATGAGATCCAATATAATGAGGAAGCCTACTTAGGTAGCCAAGTCAACTCTTTTAGTCACAAAAATGAAAAATAAAATAAAAATAGAAAAATAGAAGAAGCATCCTCTAGTGAAAACTCTTTTGGATCTTCTGGTGAAAACCTTTTAGAGGTGCCAGAAGAGGGAGAGGTTGACTTGCCATTTAGATCTTTATCTCTAGAAAAGTCATCTTTATTGAATGAGGACATAATTACAATTAACTTAGGCATGATAGATAATCCAAAAATCACCTACATTGTTGCTACCCTAAGTCCTAAAGAACAAAAAGTGATGACTTTATTTCTACAAAAAGGGAAAATAAATTTTACATGGACATACAAAGACATGCCTAGTTTAGACATAGATTTGTTTTTGCATCACTTAGTAGAAGATCCAAAGTTTAAACCTGTCAAACAAAAGTTGCGCAAGATGCATCCTAAGGTAGCACTTTTGGTTAAAGTGAAACTATAGAAAATGTTAGAGGAAAAATTCATTCGACCTATTGACTATCCTATGTGGATTTCCAACTTTATTCCTATAGGAAAAGCATTTGGGTGCATCCAAATCTATTTATATTTTTGAGATTTAAATCTTGCATGTCCTAATGATGATTTTCCACTTCCCAACATAGACACCATAGTATAATTGACTTCCAAACATGAAGTGTTGTCTGTAATGGATGGTTTATCTGATTACAATTAGATCAAAATTGCAGAAGAAGAGCAATATAAGATGACATTTACTACCCCATGGGGAACCTTTTGTTACCAAGTAATGCCTTTTGGCTTGAAAAATGCTAGTGACACCTATCAATATGCAATGACTACAATTTTCCATGATCTTCTACATGCCATAATGGAAGACTATGTTGATGACATCTTAGGAAAACCTAGGACATGTGATTCCCACATTGATGTTCTCACCACCATTTTTGAAAGGTTGGAGAAATATAAAGTGCACCTTAATCTAAAGAAGTGTATTTTTGGGGTCAAATTAGGCAAGTTGTTAGGTTATATAGTGTTAAGAAGAGGAATTGAGGTAGATCTTGGTAAAGTGAAAGCCATCATGGAAATGCCTCCACCTACTACATTGAAACAACTCCACAATTTTCAAGGAAGTTTATAGTCCATCAGATGGTTTGTGTCCTAATTAGTAGATAAGGTTCATCCACTCCAAAATTTCTCAGAAAAGACACTAAGTTTCAATGGGATTGCCTATGTTAGAAAACATTTGAGAAAGTTAAAGTATAATTGGCTAATCCATCTACTCTAGTCCCTCCCATTGTAGGATGATCATTGATTCTATACATTTCTACCACTTCAGTTGCCTTAGGTGCTCTTTTGGCACAACTAGATGACAAAGGTAATGAGAAAGCCATATAGTATCTCTGTCAAACATTAGTTGGCAATGAGTTGAACTACACTACTATTGAGCAAGCTTGTTTGGTGGTAGTCTTTTGAATACAAAAATTATGCCATTATATGTTTAATCACACTACTCATCTTATTGCCAAGATAGATCCACTCAAGTATTTGCTATCAAAAGCTTCCATCACTAGTCAAGTTGCAAAATGGGTCTTGATTTTAAGTGAATTTGACATTATCTATAAAGATCGCAAGGCCATTAAGGGATAGGTAATTGTAGACCAGCTGAAGAAGCTCCTCTACAAGGATATCATCCTATCATAGCAAATTTACTAGATGATACAATTATGACTGTTACCCATAGTACACAATGGAAACTATTTTTGATGGTTCCTTCACACAAAAGGGATCAAGGGTAGGAATTTTGTTTGTTACACTGCAAGGAGACCTTATTCCTAAGTCTTATAAAATTTAGTTCCCTTGCATAAACAACATAGCTGAGTATGAAGGATTAGTAACATGGCTCCATCAAGCTATCAGATGGAATATTAAGAGCCTTCTTGTCTTTGGAGACTCTCAATTAGTCATTAAATAGGTCATAGATAAATACCAAATGATGGATGAAAAGTTGTTGCCATATCACCAAATAGTTGAGGATCTTAAAAAACACTCCACTAAGATAGTCTTTTAGTAGATACCAAGGACCAATAACAAAGAAATAGATGCTATGACCACCATTGCCTCCATGATTTCTATGCTTGAGTATAGTCCTAAATTTGAGTTTCTTGTTGGGAATCTTTTTCTTCCTGCTTATGAACAACCCAAATTAGAGCTAGAGTGTGAGATTGTCAGTCCAGAGTCTCCATGGTACTTTGAAATTTTTTCCTACCTTCATCAAAAAATAATCCCCATAGCCCTTTCCACAAACAAAAACAAAATCTTCATATGTCACACTACTTGATATACTATCCTAGGTGATACACTTTTTCAGAAACACTTCAATGGAACCCTCCTCTGATATCCTAGTTTAGTTGAAGCCAGAATGACATTAGAAGAGGTTCACCAAAGAATTTTTGGTGCCCATTCTAGTGGCCTAACGTTAGCAAGAAAGCTCCTCATAATGGGTTACTATTGGCCTACTATGGAAGTGGATGCCTATCATTTTGTGAAACAATGTGTTCCTTGTCAGCAACATGGAGATTTGATATATGCCCCGACCCAAGACCTTCAACCACCATCACACCATGGCCCTTTTCCCATTGGGGATTTGACCTTGCTGGTCAAATATATCAAAATTATACAAATGGCCATCAATATATTATTGCTGTCACCGAGTACTTCACAAAGTGGGTCAAGGATATTCCATTAACCTACACCACTGGACAATAGGTTTTGAAGTTCATATTGAACGACATCATTTGTCATTTTGGTATACCTCAAGACATCATGATTGATAATGACACAGCTTTAAAAAATTAGGAAGTTGCCATATTGTGTAGGAAATTCAGAATCAAATAACATTTTTTTGCCAAATAATTCCCCCAAGGAAATGGCCAAGATGAAGAGACGAATAAAACTATTTTGAAAATTCTAAAGAAAATCATTGATGTAGCTAGCCGTGAATGGCACCTCCAAATTGCTCTTGCCCTCTGGGCCTACTGCATCTCCATCTAAACCCCATAGGAGCCACTCCATTTTCCCTTGTTTATGGTTCTAAATCTATCTTACCCATCAAAATTGAGCTCCCTTCCCTCAAAATCTCCCTCAAGAATATGATGTCCAAAGAAGAATACCAAGTTGCTCACTTGCAAGAGCTACAAATCCTTAATGAGAGATGCCTCAATTCCCTAAACCACCTTTGCATGTATCAAAATTGCCTTCAACTTTAGTTTCACAAAAAATTCAAACCTCTACAATTTGAGGTGGGTGACTTAGTTTTGCAGCATAACATGAAGAACCTTCAAATTTGTTAAAAGAAAGGAAAATTTGAAGCTAATTGGCTTGGTCTATTTATCATTACAACCAAATATGGTTCTGGCACATATCAGATTGCCACTTCAGAGGGAGATCCACTCCTTGAGCTTGTAAATATCTAACATCTCAAGTAGTTATATGCTTGAGTCTTGCAATTCCCGTACAATGTTGTTATAGTTCCACAAAAATGCAAAACAAATAAAAAAATCAAAAAACTCCAAAAACATTTGTAAATTTTTCCTAAAGAAATGACTAAAAGGAGGAAAAAATTCCTGAAAAAATTTGTAAGGTCCATTATCTATAAGGCTCATCTCACTTCACCACATTCCCCCATTTCATCCCATCTTTGTATAGAAGTCCTATTTGACTTGCACTTTTCATGCATCCAATAAAAGACCTCTTGTCTACAAGGCATCACTTCACTACCATTTTTCAAAAGACCTCTAGTCTGTTAGGCATTTTCTCATCGAGTGTTTGTCCTAATCCCATTACAGTGAGATTTTTCCCACAATAGTGGTCACAACAAAAGAACCTAAAAAAAATCACCATTTGTGACTTAACAATTTGAGAACCTATTCTTTTCACAACCCTTGCCAACAAACATTTGCAACAAAAAAATCAAAAAATATTTCATAGGATGGATCCTTCCTACACATGGCACTACAACCTTCACTTTTAAGACTTAACGTTCTTGGCAGGAACTATGGACTAAATGACTACTTGGTCATGCGGTCTCTTTTGTTTGATTTCATTTTGTGTGTTAGTAGTAGCCTTTTATGGTGTGCCTTGATCTTCCATATTTTGGTATCACCTAAATGAATCCAACTGGCTACACATGTCATTTGTGGTATGATATGATTTTGATGCTTTAGTACATGTATGTCAGTTTTGAGTTATGGTTATGCATTGCTCACTAGGGGCAATGAGTGTGTTCTACCAAAGATCCCTAAAAAAACTTTGGATGTGCCTAGACCTCTACAAGGTGTATATGACATTTGTTCCATCATGACTATGAAAACTACATCTATGATCCTAAAGTATCTATTTTGTTGAGAGTCTAGTCCACGCAAAGGAAATTTGTCATCTATGCTTCTATAGCATATGGTGGATAACTTCTTTTGAAAATAAAAATAGGGTGTGGTCTCCCACATAAACACAACTAAATCCCTTAGTATCATGTAGTTAGGATTTATGTAGTATATGATTTCATTATGCCCTTCTTGAGAAAAAGGTTCTATTTATTCCCCCCTCCTATGCTAAGCTACTTGATTCCCACGAGTGAAAAGTTTGACACATGTCCATTCATTAAGTTCATTCATATTACAATTTCATATTTCATATTTACACTTAAGTTTGCATAATTTCACTTTGCATTCATGATTAGTGTCTCTTTCTATTACTAATATTTTCATTTAGGGTACATTCATTGCATTAGAAATTTCATTCATTATTAGATCCCATTATTTATTACATTAATCCATTAAGTACATATATAATAGTCATTACATTTAGGGACATATACATCAGGATACATGTCACAAAGCATATAGTAAATCAATACATGTTACACAAAAAAATGCATACATATCATATATCACCATTGAACTGGCATCATTCATGCATTAGTCATCATATATACATTATAGGAAACATAACATCACACATATCTTGCATCACAATGTTAGTACATCGTAAATATCACATGCATAAGAAACCATCATCCATCTACATATAGGCTCATCGAATCATGTCATGTATATCAAAAGAATAAGTGTTTATGTATAGTCCATATACAAAAAGAATCATGTAGTATCATCATGCATAATGCATACTCAAAAACTCACTGCATTTGCATCACTCTGTCAAAAAAATGAAAGCTCTAAGTCTCAAATAGCTAGCTGTGAGGGCCCTATCCCTCCTGTATCCCCTCCTTGTGGAGGCCTACCCTGTCCAACTAATGGCTTTGATCTCTGCCGACCCCTTGTAATCCACGAGCTAGATGCCTCTTGAAAATCTAGCTGATGCTAATTTGTTGGCTTGACATCATGATACAAAGACCTATAGTAGGCCACGTCTCACACAACTTGTGCCTCATGTTAGCATGTAATCATGGCCTCTTGCATCACCACCATCATCCCTCTAGCCTATACCATCTATTGAGAAATATCATGCTGGCCACAATACTTGTCCACCTACCTCTGGTGTGTCTCCCTCTCTGTCTGTACGGTGACCACCTCCTGCCGAAGTGCATCTAGCTTAGCTAGCTCTTCTGTCTTGGCATGCATGGTAAAATTTCTAAAGTCTCCTACATCTATCCTACCTTGAAGTGCTACCAAGGCCTCCTAGGCATTGTTTTCCCTAGCTCACTCTGCGTATATCTCAACTTGCAACTGGGCAACCTCTGTTTAGAGACTGTCCTACTCCATCCTGACTATCACTCTATCATCTAGCTAATGTGGCCCTTATGGCCCCCATACCTATGGTCCTGACACTAATGGTGGTCCCATTGATGTTGATACTCTCCTCTAATGGACTCTGCGCTCTCACAGACCCTACCTAGTGGTGGCACCATTGCTACTTGTCCCCCATTTCTTGCTCCATCTCCCTCACCTTATGCCTAATTTGTTGCTAGTGGCACTCTTGGTATTGTGAGCTACGTTGACTGATGATCCATCCACCACTATGTGTATGCAAGTTTCATCCCTATGTCTCCCCTATCCTATCTATGCACCCAAGGCACTGGTTGCATACCTTGCCATGACATCCTTGCTAGCCTTAGAGTGGTCCTATAACCCCATAATCTCTCGTACTCTCAAGATACCACTAGATATAGGAATCTATCAAGAACAACATCCTAAATCTACTTGAATTGCCATTGTACCCTAAAGGACATATATATCATCACAATATGTATAGTCTAACCTATCAACCAATATTTTGTATGTGTATATCAAAGGTAGAGCTGATCCTCACCATTGTCCTCTCCCCCTGGTAGTAGTATAGCCCCCCACTACTCATTACTATTGTATGGCATCCAATCAAACATGATGATCTCATCTAGACATCTTCTCTAAAATTTGACTAACTTAGTTGAGGTGTACTAGATTGGTGGCCTATATCAACATGCATAGGGCTTGCAGTCTTTCGAGTCTCTTGCCTTTAATAGGGTGCATCACACCATGTGCTCTCATGACCATACCATCAACAATATCAATCCTAGGCCTAGGGTCTACTATGTCCTATATGCACACATGTGTAGATCATGGTATAATACAACCAAAATAGTATGACCCCAATAGAAAACTGCACCATCATCTTGTAATAGAGTGCTCAACACTCTTGTCTAGCCAATTGGGAATCCATGCCCAACATGGTTTGGCACTATCCTCCATATCAGTGAGGCTAGATAGAGAGCAAGCTATGGAAACCTCTTCTCTAATGCCTCCTTCCATGTCAAACACAACCTCTAGATGGGTAGCCTCTATTATCGACACTCGAAACACTTTTGTAGTTAGAGATCTACACCCTCTAGTACATACTTAGGATATCTCCCATGGATAGAAACTTGAAGAATACTCCACACATCAAGCATAGTTACTGTCACCTCTCTAGTAGGTAAATGGAAGCTCAAGGTTAGTGTATGCCACTACTCTATAAGTGCTGACAACTGCACTGAGTGTGCCCTTAGATTAGGCCACTCATGCATGTGCTCCAAACCACATAGCCTCATGTGACTCCACTCTACCTCCATGAGTGTGTCTCCTAACACCATTGTCGCTAGATAGTACTCTCATGACCAAAACATCACCATTTTCATCTGTAGCATAGACATGTAATGGTTAGTATATCATCTATTTTCTTATGCTTTTTGCTTATCTAAGCATGGGGCATCCTACCTTGTTCACCCCCCAGTTATCCTGTCACCCAATTTTTCCAATTCATCCAAATTAGTGAAGATGTTGATCCATGTAGATGTGGATAAGTGGAGATGAAAAACCATGGAGATGCCAATCTGGCATCTTTGGTGGCTATGCAAATGTCAATTTTCCCACTGGTGGCTACTTGCATGTCATCTACAAAGACTATGATATGAAGATTGTTATCTCTAAGCTCTACATCTTGTTTCCCCCCTTTGGCATTTGTGTAGATGACAAGATGAAGCCTATCATCTTTGAAGAAAATAAGATGAATCATGCCATCTCCATGATGCCCTAACCCCTATTTCATTGTTTGCGAAGATGATAGAGTAGAGAACTATCGTCTCTGCCCTGACCCTATTTTCTCCCCATTTAATGTGCAATAAATGTTGAAATTAACTACGTAATAAAAAATTTGACAAGTAGGGATGGCTGATTTACCAGTGGACCCATGTCAGTTGACCTCTAGTGCTCTTGGATGCACTCTCCAAGTTGTAATATCTCGATCAAATCCATCTTTCACTCTAGTTCTATGCTCTCTAGGTGTGAAAATGACCCTCCCTTGAGCCCCTTGGAGGCTTATATAGGCCCTCCAAGGTCCCTTTTTTTGAGCCTATCCCCTTTCCTTGGTCATCTCGACCCTTGTTTATCCCCAAGTCATGCAAAATGTTCATTTATGCCTTTTTCCTACAAGTTCTTTTCTTCTAGAGTCTTTTTCACAAAAAATGTGCAAAATTTATTTTTTGCTCTATTTTTGCGAGGGAGCACCCTCCTCCCTTGTCCTTGTCATGCCACAACTCTTAGGACTCCTATCCTCTCTGGGGCAACCAATATTTTCTTTTCTTTGATATAATGTCATTTTGACATCACATCAAAGAGGGGAAAAATGTAGACGCTTGAAATTGTCCCAAATGCTATATTAATTCATTTAATATTTCCTTTGACATTATAATTATTTATTTATTTATTAATTATATTTTTCATATTATTCTACTTATTTAATTAAGTTTACTTAATTAAATGGGTTCATTTCCTAATGTATTTAATTTTAATTTAAATACTTCCCCTCTAATGTATTGAATTCATGTAATGCATAGTGCTCCATAATCCTTTTAAAAATAAATTCTAATTTATTTCATTCCCTCCAATTTATTAATTTTTTTAACCCTATGATTAAGTTAAATCTTATTTTATTTAATTCTAATCTCATCCAAAAAACCTAGTGTACACCCATCACTCTCATCTTCTAGTGATTTTAGTGATTTTAGTGATCTTCATGCATTGTTACTAAGCTTTGGTAGTTGCTAGATTTTTTTTCATGCTTGCATTGATAGTTTAGTTTGATTGTTGCATTGACCTCCACTTCTTAGGATGTTTTGAGAATGGCTTCTTCTGTAACCTCCTCTTGAAAAATTCCTCACTCATCTTAGTTAGATTCATATCTCATCTTGCATTGCATTTCAAACTCTTTGGGATTCAAGTTGTGTTTGGGAGAGCACATCCACATCCCTCCAATTAGAACACACCAACAAGGTTCAAATTGGTTGTCCTTGTTGAGCTACTCTGAAGTTGTGTGGGAATCATATTTGTTGGTTATTTAGCTTAGTAAAATGCAAGTTGTTTAGCTGTTTCATTTCTTGAATATTTCTTATATGAACATGTACAACTAACTTTGCGTTGTTTTTAGTGTGCTCATGATAGGTAGTTTTTTCATGTATATAGTATAGAAACATTATTATCAAGAGGAAGGTATTGATTATGGTGGTTTTTTTTCCTATTGCAAGATTAGAAGGTTTTAGGACTCTACTTGATTATGCTATACATAAAGGATTCAAAGTGTAGCAGATGGATGTGAAATCTACATTCTTGAATGGAATTCTAGAAGAAGAAGTCTAAATTGAGCAACCTAAAGGTTTTGTAGATCCTAGCAAAAATGATATGATTTGTAAGCTACATAAAGCATTATATGGTCTCAAATAAGCTCCTAGAGCTTAAAATGAGAGACTTCATAGTTATTTGATAAAGATTGGTTTGAAAAGGACAAATGAAAACAACAGTCTATACGTCAAAGAAGGACCAGAGAAGGAAATGTTATTGGTAAATCTTTGTAGATGATATACTATTTACTAGTTATGATGACTTGTGTAAATCTTTTTCTAAAGAAATAATTAAGGAATTTGAGATGTCAATGTTTGAAGAAATCAAATTATTTGTTGGTTTGTAGATTCAATAGAAGAAGGATGACATCTACATTACTCAATCAATGTTTATCAAGGAGATACTAAAGAAGTTTGGAATGGAGGATTCAAGACCAGTTGGAATGCCTATGTCTATTGGACATAAGCTTTCAAAAAATGATGATTCGAAGGAGCTAGATTAGACTACATATAGATCCATGATTAGAAAACTTTAGTATGTAGTGCACACAAAACCTAATATTTCTCTAGAAATTAGTATGGTGGAAAGCTTTTCAGCTAATTCTAAAGAAAATAATATGATGGAAATAAAGGGAATCATGTGGTATCTAAAAGGTACTGAAGATTATGGATTATGGTACAAGAAATTAATCATTTGATTCAAAAACACTCACTGATGTAGATTGGGTAGGAAGTATTGATGACAGGAAGAGAACCAATGGTGGAGCATTCTTTCTTGGAAAGGGACTAGTGTCTTGGACAAGAAAGAAGCAAAATTGCTTCTCTTAGTCTATAGTAGATGCAAAATGTTGCAACAACAGTCAATTATTCCACTATTGTTTACTTCAAGCAATTGTTGGTAGGTATGAAGGTAGAAATCAAGGATCTAATGGCTATCTTTTGTGTTAACACCAGTACAATTAACATTTCAAAGAATCCTATGATGCATACCAAGACCAAGCACATTGCAATGAAATATCATTTTCTAGGAGAATTGGTCTAAGACAAAGATTTGAGATTGGAATATGTGAATACAAAAGAACAAATTGCAGAGATATTCACCAAGGCATTACCTAAGGATGCATTTTTGTATCTAAGAGGTAAGATAGGGTTCATTACCCTATTTGAATCTCACTAAACAACATTTAGTGATGCATCAATTGTATATTTTTGAAGATCAGTGAAGTTGATGCAGTAATGAAAGGGTAGACTGCATATGAATATGTACATCAGGTACACTAAAATTTAATAAATATTGTCTTTGGCATAAGATGTACAAGAGGGAGAGTTTGATGTCATATATTAGAGAATTTTTTCTGAATATTTGAAGATGTCAAAGAGGGAGAACTTGTGCATAATTTTTGTGAAGGAAGAGTAAACAAAGAGAGTTTGCTGACAAAGGAAGAAACTAAAATTAGAAAATTATTCTAGAAGGAGAGTTTCAAGTGAGAGAGAGTTCACACTGATAGAGGGATTTATCATGGATGAGAATCAAAATCAAGCTAAGGATATTATCCTTACTTTTATTTTTCTCTAAAATTTTATTGTGTTATGACATGTTGTGTTTCCATCAATGCCAAAGACAGAGATTGTTGAAAAGAACTGATAAATTGTATATTGTCTTTGACATTACAAAAAAGTCTTATCTTTACTAGTTAGTGTTTATCAATCTCCCTTGGGTGATGAAGAAAATTTCTAGTATTTGCTGAGCATCCTAGAGTTTACCAAGTTTAGGAGACAGTGTCTTCTGAGTTCACTCAGGCACCAAAGAGAAGTTCACAGAAGTTTAATATTAACCAATATTACTTAGTTAAAAAAGAAAAGTTGGCATGGAACCAATGTTAATTGAGCTCACTCAATTACCGAAGGAAGTGTACAAAGTTATAGTGTTTACCGAGCTCACTTGGTTAACATAGGAAAATCATTTCAGAGTTAGTGTCAACTGAGCTAGGTCAGCTAACAAAGGATTTTCTTATTTTGGCATATTGACTTTAATGATTTTTTTTTTGGTTCTAGTTGTTTGAAGAGATGAATATTAATTATTTTAATTTGTATTCAAGCTGACTTGACAATGTATATGATATAAGTATAAGGTCAAGTTTAGGATTGAAGATGTGAGAATGTATGGAAGATAAATAAAGCTTAAGGGAAGTGAATTGGAAGTATAAGTAGAATATCCTTGATGAGATTCAAAGAATAATCTAATTAGGAAGGATCGAGTATTCAAGAAAAAATTGAGATATGAATTAGCAAAGATATTTGCATGATAAATCAGCTCAAGTCATTGTTACTCTCTAACTATTGTAGTAGTGAATCAAATCTCTTAACAGAGTTAGCCTAACTGCTATTATGTATATCCTCTAACAAGGTAGCATTTCTAGATTGAAGTGTCTAAAGACCTCTAACAAGGTCACTCATTATAGGGTGATTAAATCTTTTAACAAGGTTACACCTAACAGTGTGTTTTGTAACCTTTAACAAGGTTGGCTCTTAAGTGAAAAATAGTAACTAGTTACAATTGGTGGTTTTCTCAAATTGGGTTTCCACATTAAATGTTGGTGTCACTTGTGTTCATGCTATTTATTTTATGTGTATGAAAATAAGTTAATTAAATTACACTTAATATCTTAATATTTTCATGTTTAGTATTTACTAAGTAATAGTTGATATTATAGTACTTGCCAAGTGACATTAAATTGTTAGTGTTAACTGAGTGCCTCCGTGTAAACTAAGTAACAACAATAATTCAATTTTAGTAGAGTTTGTGTTTTGATTTGTATTGACATCTAAGGGATCTAGGATTTATTTTTTTGGTGACTAATTCACCCCTCCCCTCTTAGTTACTCCTCTTATATTTGCAACACACTCAACTTATAGTACATAGGAGGTGATTGATCCCTTGTCACAAATCTCGAGGGAAGTACTGAACAATTTTCCAACAAATATCTTAGGTCTCTCCTGAAATATGAGATAGAATAGTGCCTAAATCTCCACAACATGATGGCATTATAGAGAATAATGTTGAAGTCATTCAACTAGAGAGTTCATCATGGGCCCAAGGTGGAAGGAAGAAACAAAAAATAATAGAGATCCTAGACAAGGCAAGGGAGAAGGCACTACAAATCTTGTCAAGGGGTACAAAATACTTTGATGATACTAGGCACAATTTATTAATAAGGCAAGCATGCTAGAATGAAGGAATTCCCAATAAGCTTGAGCTTCAAACAAGGATGTTGGATGAAAGAATAATCCAAGCTCAAGAGTTTATGAAGGATGATGATTTCACAAATTCTGAGGAATTGAAATCATTTCTATTTAAGATTAAATAGAATGAACTCACTCTTCAACTAAAACTAGGAGATTCCCAAGAGAAAGTCATTGAACTAGTGCAAAAGCTATAGGATTATAATCCAAATAGTGAAACTCTCACTATAGATGAGACTAAAGAGCTAGTGTAGAGAAATAGGATGTTACTCTTCCCTAGATGGGAACTTAGCTCATCCTTCATGCTTGACTAGATAAGGAAGCAAGATAAATTTGTCTCATTTGAGGAAACAAATATTGTAGGAGAGTTGCAGGGGTCTTAATTCAATATTGACTCCAAGATAATGATAGTATGGAGCATGGCCCCTAAATATGATAAGCCAAATTTGATGGAAGTAAAGGATTCCACCCAAGGCAATTTAATATTTTTGAATATCATGATAACATCAAGTGACCAGATTTATAACTTGATGAACACTACATCACTCATGGGGAAGAGTAAAATGGATATACTTTGAGAGTAGTTTTATCAAACACCCAGGATATCTACTAAAGCCATAAATAAATATGAGGAGAAACTAAATAAAGCATATGTATTGGAGTAGAGAGTAGCTACCCTCAAGAATGAGGTAAGGACTTTGAGGACTACAACCATACCCATCATAGAGGTCAAAGATCAGGAGACCTAAACTAATGTCGATACAATAAATGTGGGTATAGATTGATAAATGGAGGTGGATGAACTAGAAGCTAGAAAATAAACATAAATTAGGACTATGGAGAGCATGCTTTCTCATAAAATAAATGCCCTCAAACAAGCTTCATAGGGTATCGACAACAGTTGTTTCACCTTGAAGGGAGAAAAGTATTAGTGTTCTGAAGCCTTGGTCACTCTTTCTCCCTTGTTCACTAAGTGGGGCCCATATATTTAATTTTTTGATAGGTTGGTCCCAAATTTTCCCCAAAAAAAAGAATTGCCCAAGGAAACCATTATTTCCACAAGGAAAATGGTAAATAAGGTAAAAGACTTAAATGTATTCTTTTTTGGTAAGTTGTAGGTAATAAGAAATAAAATGAAGACCATTTCCAATGGTACACTTAGTTTTATCCAGAAGATAATTATGATGAGAAAAAAATAAGGGATTGGAAAAAATGGTCAGATTATTTTAATAGCATCTTGAGGCACAAAAGGTTTTTTGCCTACAACAATGGAGAAACTAATTTTTTAACATTATTTTATATTGTTGATCATCTATACAAGATGGAGGCAAATATTAATAAGATAATTGTAGAGGTTTGAGCTCAAACTAATCCAAAATGGAATAAATGCCTAAATAAACTTAATACAATTAGGGGATCTACTTGGCCAAATGAGGAATTAGATATTACTATATGGGAGGTGATTGATGACATAAAGGAAATTCCATCTAGAGATAGCAACTAAGCATGCAAGAAAAGGTCAAAGAACTTCAAGAGGGAGGACAACTATTTGGTAGAGATACTTTATCTTTGTAGGTTACCTATTGTGCTTGTTCTCTCGCTATAAATTATAGAGTTGATCCTGAACATCAAAATTGACAACTGTTCAAATTTTGGCTATCTCCAACATTCATTTTGTAGCTATTTTTTCTCATATGAAAAAGTTTTTGTATCTCAATTTTTAACATGTGTCCTCCCATCTGAAGCTTGTTGTAATTCGTGTTTCTATAAAAGGATTTCTAAGATGTGGAGTGAAGGTCTGAGATTCATATTGGAAAACTAATTTTTGTTCATGTTTGGAGTCGGTCCATGTATATTGTGTAATTTTATTCCAAAGTTTTAAATAGAAAGTTAATAGTGGCTTGTTTAATAGAGTTTTTTTCTGATATGGATAGTCATTGAATTGTATACAATTTCAAAGAAGTTAATTCAAAATGCAGAAAGCTAGTAGGTGTATTACATCTTAGTTGTAATTCATTTTGAATTATATTTTTGTTTACTTTTTCTAATAATCTAATGGATTATGTAAATTCTTAGTGTAAATTGAAAGAGCTTTATGGTTTTTCATTGAAGATTTTGATAAGTATGAGATCTAGAAATGAATACTGATAATCTTTCCACAAAGTGTTAAGATAAGATCTAGAAGTAGATGTGTAATTCCTGTGAGTTTATAGCCCAATAAATAATGCATTGGTCATCCTCTGAAGTTGATCTAGTTGATATCTTATACTGTGTAGAAATTCATATAAATCAATCATTTAATGTTCTATTGTTAAAGTTTTGAAACATCAGCCTGTACTTAAGTTAGAAGAATTAGAGCTAAATCATATATCATTTTGGAAATCATGCTGAGAGTTTGAATTTAAAGTAAATAAAAAGTTAATTTCTAGGTATACCTACCTAAATCTTGCATAATTCAAAGTGGAGAAGATATTAGAGGCTTGTCAGTTGGTCCTTTTAGTTTGTATTTTAGAATGCCCATCATGGTCTCTAGCTAATTCTTAGGTTTTCTAATCATCAAAGAGGTTGTTGAAATTCTGTCAAATTAGAAGCCAACAAAATGGTGACTCTACTAGGATTTCTCATATTGGTTTATTTCAATAGACAAACCTTGAGAATCTACAAAATTCCAATACAGAAGGAAGTACATGACGTGGATTCTATCCAAATAGTGCCTTGTTTGTGAGTTAGAGTTTTTATTTACAAAAAGTGCATCGTGACAAAAAATCTTGTGTCAGATCTATAGTCAAACATTTTATTCTCATGTTTTTTTGTCTTCTATCCATATTAAAAAAAATTCACCTCAGTGGGTGGTGACTCGATAAAAGGTTAAGTAGTTATTGCTATATATTTTAAGTGTTGTTTAAAATGATAGAAAGAAGGAAAAATAGAAGAGCATACACAAAGGAAAATCCATAAATTCCTTTGTCTAAAAAATTAAAAAATAGCCATTTGTCATCTCTTTTACTATCCTTGAGTTAGAAGAATCAGGGCTATATCATATATTATTTTGGAATTCATGTTGAGAGTTTGAATTTAAAGTGAATAAAAAGTGAATTTCTAGGTATACCCACTTGAATCTTGCACAATTAAAAATGGAGAAGATATCAGAGTCTTGTTAGTTGGTCCTTTTAGTTTGTATTTCAGAATTCCCATCATGGTCTCTAGCTAATTCCTAGGTTTTCAAATCATCAAAGAGGTTGTTGAAATTCTATCAAATCAGAAGCCAACAAAATGGTGACTCTACTAGGATTGCTCATATTGGTTTATTTTAATAGACAAACCTTGAGAATCTACAAAATTCCAATACAAAAGGAATTACATGATGTGGATTCTGTCCAAATATTGCCTTGTTTGTGTGATAGAGTTTTTATTTAAAAAAAGTACATCATGATAGAAATTCTTGTGTCATATCTTGTAGTCAAACATTTTATTCTTATGTTATTTTTTGTCTTCTATCCATATTAAAAGTTTTCCCCCTCAGTGGGTGGTGACTCGGTAAAAGGTTAAGTAGCTAGTGCTATATATATTAAGTGTTGTTTAAAATGATAGAAAGAAGAAAAAACATAAGAGCATACACAAAGGAAAATCCAAAAATTCCTTTGTCTACAAAATTATCCCAAGGTGGTAGGAAAAACTAGTCTAAAAAGAAAGGAGATCCTAACCACACATGGAAACCCCATGATAACACCTCATCCCATTCCTAATATCATCATGTGGTAGATAGAGAATCCTCATCCTTAAATTATGAATCATAGAATACCAGGCTTTTAGGTAAAATTTTTAATATTCCTCAACCAAAAGAAAGAATCTTCTAGGATAGAACTCTCTCTTTTGTAGGAGATATGTGGTGCAAGAGCACCCTATGGTTTTACTCCAAGCCCTAGTTAATTTTTGTGCTTGTGATCAAGAAGTGGATCACATTGAATAAAATAATCGAATAAGTGCATTGAGGACCTTAGGCTCATTCATAGGATATGTAAAAGTTCATGAACATACAAGAAATTAAGTTCTTTAACCATAAAAAGTGGCAAAGAAGTAAAAATGAAGGTTGGCACATGGTAATAATTGTCAATGACTAACCATAGAGTAAGCCAAAGAAGGTGTGATTAAAGGAAGTATAGACCATTTTGAATCATCATGAAAAAAATGTTAAGTCAGCCTAGTAACAACAAAGCAATGATCAAAGGAAATAAGATAGTTCACATCCTTGTAACCCATGAGAGTCAAGTCAAGTAAAATATGGAAAAGATGCGCTTAGGGCATCACAACATCACAAGGGTTAGAAGGAAGTTAGTGAAGTAAATCAAAAAGACATGATCAAAACCTTTTCACAAGGTCACAAGAGTGAAGAGATAATTAAGGAGAAAAATTATGAAGCCATGCAAGTCTATGTTCACATGGTCACAAGGATAAAAAAGCAGTTAAGAGAATGGGTAGCAAAATTGTACTAAGACATTTTTGCACAACCACAAGGTAGAGTAAGTATATAAGAAAAAGAGGTGCAAAGCTATGACCAGTGTTCGTAGTGTCACAATGATGAAGTAGATAGTTAGAGGATAATATCTAAAGGGAAAAAACTATTAAGAAGATAGCCAACACAATGTTACAACTTGGAATGTGGATAAGGAAGAAAGAAGTGCAAAGAGGTGAGAAAGACTTTTCGCAATGTTGTAGCCAAAAAAGTAAAAAGAGGAAAAATAATACATGGGGAAAGAAGATGGACATGTTAGCCAAGAAGCTATTACAAAGTAGAAAGAAGTTACAAAGATAGAAAAAGGTGGTTAAACATTGAATCTTGATGATTTTTTGAATAAGCAGGCATGGAGTTAAAAGATGAAGGGTCTCAGATGACATAAAAAGGGGGAAAGTAAGAGAGTTCAAGAATTAACATTGTAGAAGCTAGTAGAGAGTTATTTTCTAGTAGATATAGTTTTCTTGAATGTAATGTGATTTTTTGAATTCAATAAAGAGAGTTCAAGTGTGTTAATAAATTTTATTCTATAATTTATCTTCTATTGGTAGAGTTTAGTAGAGTAGAATTGTGTTGTGTAGGAGTACCTTAATAAATGGATTCTTCTTGATCTCTATGTTCAGTCAAATGGACTTTTGGACTCAAGAATAATCCTCTCTACATATGTTCTTTTCTTTTCTATATGTGTGTGGTAGAGTTAGCTTTGAATTCAAGAAAGGCCTATGCAAGAAAGGCATGTCTTGGTTAGAAAACTCGTAGGATAGAGAAGAAGTGAGAGGAGAGTGCATGATTGATTTTTATCAGTCATGAGAAGTGGTGGTTTGATAGTATTTTTAGTGGGTAGAAATTCTTGAGAAGGGGAAGAGATTAGTTCCTCAAGTACTAGGGTCAACTAGTAATCCCAGGGGCTTAATAGTGAGTCCAAGGAGTTCTAGAAGAGAGTAGAAATCAGGGTAGAAGGTGACCTCCCCATCAGATTGGTATCCAAGCCATAATATTTATGGCTTGTGTGATATGCTATATATTTCTAAATCCATTGGGTCTTCAAAGATGGTGATGAATGCTAAATTGGCTAAGGAGGTAGATGAACAAAAGAAACTCCTAGAAGAGAAAACCAAGATCCTTGATGAGGCCATAGAGGAGATGAAAGACAAGTTAAAAGAGATGGATGACATAGCCCAAGAAAAAGAAGATGAATACCTTACCAAAGCTAAGGAGAAGGTAAATTTAGAGGATAAAATACCTAAGCTAGATCCTCCACTTGGTGAAGGAGAACCATTCATCAAAGCCCTCAAGGCATTTGGAGGAAAGAGCCTAGAGAATGTTTCATTGTTCCATGACAAGATGGACATTGAGGTAGTCCTAGAATGGATAGATAGTATGGAAAACTACTTTGAATGTGAAGGGACAATAGAGGCACATAAGGTGAGATTTGAAAAATCTAGTTTGAAAGGACAAGAGCTAACTTGGTGAAAATTTGTGCAAGAGGAGAGGGAAAGTGAAGGGAAGAAAGCAATAGCCAATTGGAAGGCTATGTTGGCAAAGATAAAATAAACCTATTTTCTAGAGGATTAAGAGATTCAATTACAAAAGAACAAGTAGAATCTCGAGTAGAAGGATCTTGATATGGCTACCTACATTGAAGAGTTTCAAAAGTTGGCTCTAAGGTCAAGGGTATAGGAGGCAGACGACATCAAGGTGGAAAGGTATCTAAATGACCTTAAGTAATATATTCAAGATGAATTAAGTTTTTTTAGTCTCACCACATTACAAAGTTGTTTTCAAATCAATAGGAAAGTGGAAGATAAGTTGAAAAGAAAAGGGGACTCAAGTTCCAAGAATAGAGGCAGAGGCAAACTTCAAAGGAGGTTCAAGAGGAGATTCTAGTGGGAGGACCAATGAGAAAATAAACTACGTTGTTTCCAAATGGAATGAGAAGACTAGTGAATATAGTTAGAGAGGTGGCTCAAATAGAGGAAGATGATCTAACAATAGTAGTAGAGGTCAAAATGGCAACAAAAATAACAGAGGCTCACACTTCAGCAATATGAAATGTTACAACTATGGAAAGTTGGGGTATACTGCCTACAAATGTCTAGAGAAAGCATCAACATCATCTCATGGAGAGAAGAAGATCAACTACATCCAAGAGGAGAACAATTCTAGAATAGTTGAAGTGGATCCTGATGTACAGAAAGGTGAGAACCTCATGTTGAGGAAAGTCTGTTGGGAATATTCAAAACTATGATAATTTACTAAGAGGGGAGGGGAGAATTAGTAACTTCTAAAAATTTAACAATTTTAATCAATTAATCCAATTAGCACTTGATTCATCACATATAATCTAATTGCATGCATGAGAAATTGAAAACATGAAAGCATCTTTAAGACTTGAACACAAAGATTTGGTGACCCAGAAACCTTCCAAATAGAAAGTAAAACTAGGATAAGGATGATATCCACAAACTTTAGTATTGCAGCATAAAGTTGGCCTATTAAAGATTACATTGATCACTTCTAATAATTTTCCCTATTAGGAGCAATTAGGACTGCTAGGTCCACCTTGTGAGAGGATTTACAAACATACAATGAAGTATGCACTTGATAAAGAGATTTATGAAAGACTGTTAGATCTACCTTGTTAAAGGATTTTGACTGGTTCACCTGTTAGGATGAAGTAGTAAATCTCTAATTTGCAACTGAGTTTGTTGATAGAAATTCTTTAGTGTATTGATGACCTTTCTGTGATAGATATGTCTTTGTTGCTCCTTATACTATTATGGCCTTTATAATTCTTTATCTACTACATTCATAACTTGAACTTTTTGCATTCACATTCACATTCATATTCCACATTCGCATTCTTATATTGGATATGATATAATACATTATATATATATATCAATCCAAATATACAAATTACAAAGTCAACCATGATACAAGTTAACACAAATATTACAAAGTCAACCCACATGAATATACTCAAGTTTTGAAGACTAACTAGGTAAGGTTCTAATACTAAGCATCCACTATCAATGCTCAGTATCATCATGAAATTGGTAGATGTAGAAGCTCAGTCCATATTGATTACTTTCAAGTAGTGTTGAACTTGATCTACACTGGTGACTCAGTAGATATTGTACAACATGGCAAACAATGAATCACTTGGTTAGCATAAAGTAGCTCAGTTAACACTAGCTTCGTATCACATGAACTACAAACTCAGTAGGCACTGCAATGCTCAATAACCACTGATAAACTTAGTGTATATTGAAATATATGGTTTAAATTGCTGTACTTCACACTAACTAAATCTACTTGGTAACCACTAGAATTAGTCCAAAGGACTCGGTAGCAATTGTGGAACTCAGTGGCTACTAAATTACATGGAAAACACTATAAACTATTCAATGAACATGGTAACTATACAAAATCTAAATAAGTGTGTAACACTAATAAAAAAATTGATTGATATGTCAAAAATCTCCCCCTTTGGCATTAGTGACAAAAACATCTATTAACTAAAATTGAATACCTTGTATTCATCACCACGCGATACTAGCTTGAAAGAGTATACTATATTTTTGAGATTTTTTTTCAAAATTGATCTCTGTAAGGTATATATAGAGTAGTTCTCCACCATAGCATATTTCTCCCCCATGCTATGTGGTTTTCTTTAATATAACTTTTCTCTCATATACATGTAACATTTCTCCCCCTTTTTGACAGTAATGGAAAAGATTTATTCTAACTTATTTACATAGAGACACCAAAATGGGATAAGAATTTAGAGTGTACCTTGATAGTGATTGCCAAGGTTTTATCCCAATTTTCTTGTAGGACTTGGTATGTATGTAGTGCAATTTACACCTCTGCTGATAGTTTAATCATATGGTCGGCAACAAAGAAATTATTATCATGGATCAAAGTCTTTGAATATACAATATGCTTCTACATAGCATCCATGATTAGAAGGATCATATTTTTGTATGTCAATCAATGTTGAGCAGATCCTTTCTTTTTCTCCTAACAATTTAGCTTGCATGTCTGACTAAAATCTAATTTTCTTGAAATATGTAGAGCTTGAACTAGGGTTAATTTTGGACAATTTTTCCTTTATTTCCTTTGTATACTCAGGGAAGTCACATAGTTTCCCAAAAAGTGATGACACATTTGAACAAGACACCTCAAAATTGACCAAAACTATAGAAAGCTCAACTTGATAAATGGCTATTTTTTATGTAATGTGCTTCAACACTTTATTGTTAAATTTCTTTTCAGCATTTTCAACTAGCTTATCTTGACCATCGATGTCCTCATTGAATTTTTGGACTGCTTCTGCTAGCTGATACAAAATAGGTTGAGATGAATCAACCTCAATTCCTATTGCCTTGGTCAAAATTTTCTTGGCATCTTTTATTATCTTATACTCTCTGTCTCTCTCCTCTCTTAGTCTTTGCTATTTGGCCTTTTTCTAGAGGAGTTCACCAAATGTATGCATTTGGTTTGTAGATAGATTGTAAACATCCCATTTGGGGATTACTATTTCCTCATCTAAATCTATGTCTTCCTCTATTTATTTTCCTTTCCCCAAAAATTTTGTACTCGGTTGAACCTTAGGCTCAACTATCCTTGCACTTACTACTTTTGTACTTGGAATGGAAACAATAGTAAACATACTTGGACTTGTAGTAAAAACTAATACTATATTGACTGATAGAATACTTATAGAAATACTCGAAGAATCCAAAATTGTAGAATCTAGAATTGAAGTAGACAAAACTAGAGAGCTTACTATTGATGTACTCAAAATTGAAGTCAAAATTGGAGAAGTGAAAACTGAAGTACTCAACTTGGTAGATGAAGAAGGAAACTATAGCTTGGTGGATGAAGTGGAAGTCACTTCTGTCAGTGATATGCTGAGCTAAGTTGGGGCAAAGAGTGATTGGACATTTGATGTATCACTAGTAGTCACAACTAGACTTGCTAAAGCTATGTCCATACTTGATGTAGTCAATGGTTTTCTCGGGGAGTGAGGTAATGACTACTACATCTATCTTGACTGGGTCAGTCTCCTCATCATCTTTCTTTTCTTCTTTAGTAGCTTCTAGAACTTGATCCTCTTCATCTTCCTCATTATCAAAATGAGTCACTTCTTCAACATTTTCTTCTTCATCTTTCTCCTTATCTTCTTCTTCATCATCATCCTTTACTTCAACTAGAAATTCACTTGGTTTATGAAGATGATAAATATTTTTCTAGGTTTTTGTAGCATTCCTAACAACATGCTCAATGCCCTTGATCAAAACGAAACAAGTATGGAACTTTAGAGTCATATTTCTTTCATTTTTTTTAATGACTCTTTCACCTTAGCATCTGATATGCTCGATAGTAACTACCTCAAGGTTTGTGTATATATATCTTTGACTATTTGCATAGAAAGATCCCATCTTGGCTTCATATTTTCTAACAATTCACTGGGGACTTGAGAAGTGAGCTGATCTAGTGAGTATTTCCACTTAACCATTTTATTCAGCACCAGGTCTTCAACTTGCTTCTGCTTAGCCTTAGTCCTAATCTCATATTTCAATGATTTAAAGTTTTTTATTCCTCCTCCTTCTTCCAATTGCTTTAGCCTATCCTGGAAGGTGGGTGGAGGTTTACTGAATACAATGTCACTTCCTTTCTTTTGTGACCTCTTTGTGAAGACTACAGTGGATGACTTTGTAGGCTTGGTGATGATCACCTTGCCCTTTTTCTTTAAAGGTTCTTCTTCTTTCTCAAATTCTTCCTCATCCTCTACATCTTTCACATCCTCACCTTTGCCCTCGATTAGCAAGAAAGGTGCACTTGATTTTAGCTTTGCTATCCTTCTCTTCCCTTTGTTAACCACCTATGGGAGCTTTATTTCTAGCTCTATTATGGCCTTAGCTCCATTATAAGTTCCAAAATAAGGGGCCTTTGGATCAATAGGTTCATTGAAAAAGGATTCAATGATATCCTTGGTTTTATCAATGTTTACCTCAAAGCCAAGAGGTTTTATCCATGCAACTCTAGGCTTAACTACCTGGATATACACTACTTTGTCACTGTCTACCATGAAGCATACATCATCCTTATAATCTTCAACTAACTTCTTCAAAATACTAAACCTATTGTTCATTTTCTCCTTGAATACATCAAAGTAGTTGTCCATGATGATGACATAGTTCTCACCCATTTCTGTAATATATTTGTTTATTTTGGTAAAGCACAAGCACATCTTTTCTCTAGACTACAGTGCCTTTAGAAGGGAAGAACTTTTGGACATAAAAGAATTGATAGGTTAATAATGAACCAAATTTACATGGGTTTTTCTTTGATGTTCTAATACTTTCCACGTTTTTATTGAATTGCCTCAACAATAGATCAGAAAGGTCATAAGATAAGTTGTTCTTAACCACTTTATATTCCAAATCCATGGCTTCACATGACATGCTATTAAGTCAACTTGAACTATATATCTTATGCACAATAATATGAATTCCAAATTTTAATTCTACATCTATAACATTGCTTATTTTTGTACCTTTGCCATCCCACTCAGCTAGGGTTTTCTTCTCCAACTCTGCCTGACCTAGGGTTTTCATCATTTTGGCTTTGGCTAAAATGGGGAGTCTAGTGATTTGATGAATCATCTTCTTTGTTATAAGAATAGGTTGTTCTAACCATAACTATCCATTATGCACCCATCTATGGATTAACCTAATCCATTTCATTTAAAATTCTTGGGGCATATGAGGATATGAGTCAACTCTTTTGCTTCCAGATGTTGATGCTCAAGTTTTAGGGTTCCATCAACACATAACTAACCTAGGGCATCATCCATTTCTAGAGTACCAATTTCTTGAATAAAACATTTAAAATGAGTATGAATGTTGTTAACAAGAAGTAACTTAGGAGGGATTTGGGATTGAGCTCTGTGTGGGTCTAGGGTTTCAACAACCGTTGCCATGAGCTTGAAATCTAGCACTTTCCATTCAACTCCTTGAACCAACATGTCAAACCCTCTTTTGACCTTAGTACTACTGGATGCCATTTTTGCTTAGTTGCTTAAGAAAACTTTGAAAAACTTTTGTAGGAAATTTTCTCAAGTCACTTTGATCACATTGAAAATAGCTCTTTGTAATAGCACTTGAAAATTCATGGTAAGAAATAAATTCAATTCCATGCCTTTTGATAAAAATTTTCCATTAATGCATGATACACAAGTAGATATGTTGACAGATTGTCATCCACTACATAGCAGTGATTACTTGACGACATCTTTACAATTTGGTAACCATAAGTGCCTTTGTTACTCCAGACCTTGCTTAGTAGAATCTATGACCCAACCTTACATGGTAGAGAAGGTAACTCGATAATAACTGATATTGATCTTGTTCAGTGATCCCTTTGCATCTTTTGTATAGACTTGGATCTTTGTCACCTTTCAACTAGAACTAATTTGGATGTCTTCTTTGATGGCCTAGTTCTAGTTCTTCATTGAGAACTTAATTGGAAATGGTAGAGTCACCCAATTCTTGAGTGACTTGACCATCATTGCTCATACTAGTATCCTTGGTAGACTTAGGAATCCATTACTATCTCATCTGCTTTTGGATGTCATCAGCCTTTATCTTTTTCTCATCTTCAATTCTACCAATATTCATACAATTCTTGGCAAGATGACCAAGTTCTATACAAATGAAACATCTTTTGGTGGTATCTCTTTTCCTCATATGATGTTTAACACAATTCATACCAATGTGTCCAAATTCTCCAAAGTAATGACATCTAAACTAGGTATTGTAGTCCCAACCAAATATTTCTTTCACAATTTGCTTTATAGGATTCAATGTCTTTGTTTAGCATTTTGATACCTTATGTCCATGTTTCTTAAATTTATGACAGTCACCTTCAAATCTTGGTTTCTCTTTGCATTCATTAGCCCTATGACCATGATGATTGCAATTGTAGCATTTTTCATTAAATTTTTCTTTTCCATTGCTCCAACATTTGTTTGATGTATGACCTATCTTACCATAGTGATTGCAAGTAGGTCTTTGATTCTTTTGAGCACCTTGTTTAGATAATTCACCTGCTTCTTTGTATCTAATTCCTACTCTTCCTTTTTGCCTATAGTGGTTTTTCTCATTCAGTTGATCCATGTCTACTTGAGATTTCATCATTTTCTCATTGATTTGCTTCTCATAGTTTAGATCATTCCTCAATCTTTCATTGGTTTGTTTTTTTAGATTTCAGATCATTTTTTATTCTTTCATTGATTTACCTTTCAGAATTTAGATCATTCCTCATTCTTTAATTTTCAAATCTTAGGCTCATGATTTCTTCATTTTCATTGAAGAGCTAATCAATAAGGTTTAATTGCTGAAGGGATTGGTTCTAGATTTCATTTTTTCTTCCATCAATCTCTTCTTTTATCTTGTTTCTTTGTTCCAAGACTTCACATAGCCTTACTGACTGAATTTCTTGTTCTCTTTTTCAGCGCTCTTACTTCTTCTTGTAGGGAACCATTCTTCTCTAGGAGTTCCTTGATTGCATCATTTGCTTCATCTAAGTTGCTTGAAGGGTGAAAGTATTAAATTATTTCTTCAATGTAAAGATGATCATTCATTTGATTTGAAAGTCCCTTTCTTCTTTTTAGGGATTGGGAAAGTTGCTCCTTAGCTTTCTTGAGTTGGGCAATGGCCATTTCTAGATCCAACTTTTTATTATCAATAGCTTTGTCAAGTCTAAATGTCTCCATATCCTTGATCTTCGCTCAAAAGATTAAAATTTCTCTTGAGAACCACTAAGATCTGATACCAATTGTTGGAAATATTCAAGACTATGCTAAGTTACTGAGAGAGGAGGGGTGAATTAGTAACTTCTAAAACTTTAACAATTTTAATCAAATAATCCAATTAGCACTTGAGTCATCACATTTGATCTAATTGCATGCATGAGAAATTGAAAACATGAAAGCATCCATAACACTTGAACACAAATATTTGGTGAGCTAGAAACTTTCCAAATAAAAAGTAAAAATGGGGTGGGGATGATACCCACAAACTTTAGTACTACAACATAAAGTTGGCCTGTTAAGGCTTACATTGATCACTTCTAATGATCTACCCTATTAGGAGCAATTAGGACTACTAGGTCCACCTTGTGAGAGGATTTACAAACATACACTCATTAAAGAGATTTATGAAAGACTGTTAGGTCTACCTTGTTAAAGGATTTTGACTAGTTCACCTATTAGGATGAAGTAGTAGATCTCTAATTTACAACTGAGTTTGCTGATAGAGATTCCTTAGTGTAGTGATCACCTTTCTATGATAGATATGTCTCTACTACTCCTTATACTATTATGGAATTTATAATTCTTTATCTGTTGCATTCATAACTTAAACTTTTCACATTCACATTTACATGCATATTCCACATTCCCATTCTTACATGGATATGATACAATACATTACATATATATATATCAATCCAAATATACAAATTACAAAGTTAGCCATGATACAAGTCAACACAAATATTATAAAGTCAACCCACATGAAGTTACTTGGGTTCTAAAGACTAACTTGGTGAGGTTCTGATATTCAGCATCCATTTTTAATGCTCAACATCATCATGCACTTGATAGACATAGAAGCTCAGTCCATACTAATCACTTTCAATTAGTCTTGAACTCGGTCTATATTGGTGACTTAGTAGATATTGTACAACTTAGCAAACATTGAATCACTTGATTAGCATAAAGTAGCTCCGTTAACACTGGCTTCATATCACATGAACTATGAACTTGATAGACACTGCAATGCTCGGTAACCACTGATAAACTCAATGTATACTAAAATGCACAATTTAAACTATTTGACTTCACACTAACTAAATCTACTTGGTAACCACTGGAATTAGTCCAAAGGACTTAGTAGCAACTGTGGAACTAAGTGCCTACTGAATTACATGGCAAACATTCTAGATTGTTCAATGAGCTCGGTAGCTATATAGAATCTGAATAAGTGTGTGTCACTAATAACAAACCTAACTGATATGTCAACCAAGTCTTAGGAAAAGAACCTGTAAAGGAGGAACCCAAGCAAAGAAGAGCATTTTTTAGAACCATTCGCAAAATATTAGGCAAGATGTGTAAGGTGATTATAGATTCAGGGTCTATTGACAATGTCATGTTAGATGAAGTAGTACATAAGCTTGGATTAGCAAAAATGCCACATGTGAGTCTTTACAGAGTGACTTGGATGAATAAAAGGTAGGACATCCTGGTAAAAGAAAGAAATGGGCAGACATCACTATTGGAAAGTATCAAGATAGGATATTATGTGACGTACTTCCCATGGATGGTTGTCATCTATTGTTGGGAAGACCTTGGTAATATGATAGAGATGTGGTACATAATGGGAAGGAGAATACATATTCTTTCAAAAAGGATGAAGTCACTTATAGGATACAGTCCGTAGTGGAAGAACAAACAACATAGAAGGCTACTACCAAAACATTTTTGATGAGTGGGAATGAATTCTTAAAAGACCTAAAAGAAGAAGAAGTTGGGTTTGCTTTCCTACTGAAACCTAAAGAAGAAGAGGTGTATAAATCTAGTGTCTTACCTATGGAGGTACAAGATGTATTAGATCATTTTAGGGATATCAATAGTGATGCTATACCATCCAAACTACCCCCAGACAGAGTAGTAAGTCATCAAATAGAATTTGTGCTAGGAGATTCATTGCCAAACAAAGTGGCTTACAAGATGACTTTAGAATAGAACAAGGATATTGCCAAGTAGATTCAAGAACTACTAGATCAGGGATTGATCAAAGAGAACATTAGTCTATGTGCAATACTTTTTGTGCTAGAAACAAAGAAAGGAGGTAAATGGAGACTCTATACTAATTATAGAGAAATAAATAAGATAACCATAAGATATAGGTTTCCTATTCCTAGAATAGAAGATTTGATGGATTGTCTAGGAAATGCACAATATTTTTCCAAGATTAATTTTAAAAGTAGGTACTACCAAATTAGAATGAAGGATGGTGATGAGTGGATGACAACCTTCAAAGCCACTAAAGGGTTATATGAATGGTTAATCATGCTATTTGGTCTCTCAAATGCACCAAGCACATTTATGAGACTAATGAATGAAGTATTGAAATATTATATAGGAAATTTTGTGGTAGTTTACCTAGATGACATTTTGGTTTACAACAAGAGTAAGGAAGAGCACCTCAAACATTTGGAAATTTTTTTGAGAGGGTTGCAAGAAGAAAAGCTTACCATTAACCTTGAGAAATGTGAGTTCATAAAAGAAGAACTAGTCTACCTTGGATTTGTTGTATCACAGGGTAAGTTGAAGATGGATGAAGAAAATGTCAAAACAATTTTAACTTGGCCTACACCAAAGAAAAGTACATCTGTTAGAAGTTTTCATGGATTGACATAGTTTTATAGGAAGTTAATCAAAAAATTTAGTGAGATATGTGCTCCTATTATGGACACTATCAAAGGAGGAATGAAAACAATTTTTTTTTTTTGACAAAAAGGGTAGATGAAGGATTTGAAAGGCTAAACAAAGAGGTAGCTACTAAACCAATCTTGGTACTATGTAGCTTTGAGAAACTATTTATATTAGAGTGTGATGCAAGCAACATTTCTATCGAAGTAGTCTTAAGTCAGGAAGGAAGACCTGTTGCATTTTTCAGTGAAGGGTTGAATGAAGCCAAATCCAAGTATTCTTCCTATGATCTTAAATGATATGCATTAGTGCAAGCACTTAGGAAATGGAGACACTATCTATTGCCTAATTAATTTTTGGTCTTCATAGATAATCAAGCCTTAAGCTTTATCAATTCATAGGAGAAACTAAATTTGAGGCACATAAAATAGATGGAATTTTTGTAGTCCTACACTTTCACAATTAAGCACAAGAAGGGTATCAATAACAAGGTAGCAGATGCTTTAAGAAAAAGATTGCTAACAATGTAGGACATTCAATTGAAAAGAATTAGAATAGAGGAATTCAAAGATCTCTATAAAGGGGATGGATATTTCTTAGAAGATTATAAGGTATGCTCATCTTTTGAAAATCATTTTCATAGTGAGTTTGCTAATTATACATTGTAGAATGGTTTATTACTTAAGGATAATCAACTTTGTGCTACAAAAGGTTCAATGAGAGAGAACCCTATGTAAGAGAAACATAATGGATGTCAGAGTGGAAACTTTGGATTGAACAAAACCCTAGAGCTTGTATGTAGATATTATTATTGGCCTAAGATGCAGAGAGATGTGAGAAAGTATGTTAAACAATGTAACATTTGTCAGAAAGTAAAAGGTACCCCATCAAATTCTGGTTTGTATCAATCATTACCCATACTTGATAGATCTTGATAATGTCTAAGTATGGATTTCATTGTCGAGTTACCTAGAACTAAAACTAGTTTTGATAGTGTATTTGTAGTAGTGGATAGGTTCAGCAAAATGAGTCATTTAATACCATGTAAAACCACTCATCATGCAAGCTACATCACACATTTATTTTTCAAAGAAGTAGTTAGAATTCATGGATTACTAGTTAGTATAGTGTTTGATAGAGATGTCAAATTCATTGGTCATTTCTAGAAAACATTATGGAGGAGATTGGGAACGAATTTGTCCCACAACTCTACATACCATCCTCAGACTGATGGTCAAAATGAAGTGAGAAAAAAAGCACTTGGAAATCTTCTTAGATGCTTAATAAAAGAATATGGACAAACAAACTTTGGATCAAGTTATATCGCAGGCCAAGTTTTCTTATAATGATAGTATCAATAGGACTAATGGCAAGATTCAATTCTAGATTATTTATGGAAGATACCCTAGAGGAGTTTGTGAACTCAGAGAAATGAAAGAACATGGATCAATTAGTGAGCACGGTGAAGATTTTTCTTAGTTCATGAAAGAAATATATGATCAAGTAAAAAAACTCTAATAGAGGCAAATTAGAAATTGAAATAAAAAGTGGATGAAGGAAGAAGAGATGTGCAATTTCAAGTTGGAAACTTGGCATTAGTGCACCTAAATAAATCTAGATTATAGAAAGGAATTTCTAGCAAGTTGTAAATGAGAAGAATTGGTCCCAATAGAATTTTGGAGAAGCACAAATATAATGCATATAAATAGGATCTGCCTAAGGAAATAGGGTTATCAACAATGTTCATTGTGAAATACCTAATTGTGTACAAAGGACCTAAGATTCTAGAAGATATCTAGAAAGCATAAATGGAGAGAGATGTCCAAGAAATCAAGATACCAACATAACAAAAGCTGCAAGAAAAAAAGATACTAGATTCTAGGGTGAAGAAAATGACAAGGCATCAAGTATACATGGAGTATCTCATTCAATGGAAGGGAGTTCCTACTACAGAGGCTATATGGATCAACAAAGAAGACTTCAAGAAATGAAGCATTAGTACAAATTTGTTGTCAACTAATCCAACTAAGTCTCTTTTTAATAGAGGGGGAGTATGGTGCAAGAGCACCATAGGGTTGGAATCCAAGCCCTAGTTAATTTTCATTCTCGTGATTGAGGAGTGGATCACATCAAATAAACTCATCAAATAAGTGCATCAAGGACCTTATGCTCATTCATATGAGATTCACAAGTTTACAACCAGGCAAGTAGTTAAGTTCTTTAACTGTGCAAAATGGAAAAGTAGTCAAAATGAAGGTTGATGCATGGTTGCAACTATCAATGACTATGGAGTAAGCTAGTGAATGTGTGATTAAAGGCAGTATAGACCATTTTGCATTGTCACAAATAGAAAATGTTAAGTCATCCTAAAAACAATAAAGAAACAATCAATGAAAACAAGATAGTTTGCATCCTCGCAACTTGTGAGAGTCAAGTAAATCATGGTGAAGATGCACTCAGGACATCGCAACATCACAAGGGTTAGAAGGAAGTTAGTGAAGTCAGTCATAAAGAAAAAATCAAGAGATAGTTAAGGAGAACAACTATGAAGCCATGAAAGTCTATGTTCACATGGTCACAAGGGTAAACAAGAAGTTAAGAGAATGGGCAGAAAAGTTGGGATAAGATGTTTTTGTATAGTTGCAAGGTGGAGTAAGCAGTCAAGGAAAATAGATGTGAAGCTATGACTAGTGTTCATAGTGTCACAATGATGAAGTAGACAACTAGAGGATAATTCATGAAGGGCCAAAACTATTAAGAAGATAGCCAATGCAACATCACAACTTGGAATATGGTTAAGAAAGAAAGAAGTGTAAAGAGGTGAGAAAGACTTGTTCAAAATGTCACAGCCGAAAAAGTCAAAAGAGGAAAAATAATACATGGGGAAGAAGATGGACACATAAGCCAATAAGCTATTAAAAAGTAGAAATATATTTTAGAGATGGAAAATGGTGCTTAAACATCAAATCTTGATGATTTGTTGAATAATCTAGCATGGAGATAAAAGCTGAAGGGACTCTGATGGCACAAAAGGGGGGAAAAGTTAGAGAGTTAGAGAATTAGCATTGTAGAAGCTAGCAACGAATTATTTTCCAGTAGATAGAGTTTTCTTGAACATAATGCAATTTTTTGAATTTAATAAAGATTGTTCAAATGTGTTAATTAGTTTCAGTTTGTAACTTATCTTCTATTGGTAGAGTTTAGTAGAGTATAATTGTGTTGCATAGGAGTAGCTTAATAAATTGATTCTTCTTGATCTCTATGTTCAGTCAAATGGACTTTTGGTGTCAAGAAGAATCCTTTATACATATTTTCTTTTCATTTTTGTATGTGTGTATGGTAGAGCTAGCTTTGAATTCAAGCAAGGCCTAGGCGAGCAAGGCATATCTTGATTAGGAAACTTGTAGGGAGAGAGAAGTGAGAGGAGAGTGAATGATTAATTTTTATTAGTCATGAGAAGTGGTGGTTTGATAGTCTTTTTAGTGGGTAGGAAATATTGAGAAGGGGAAGAGATTAGTTCTTCAAGTACTGGGGTTAGGTAGTAACCCTAGGGGCTCAATAGTGAGTCTAAGGAGTTCTAGAAGAGAGTAGAAATTAGGGTAGAAGGTGACCTCCCCATCAATACTGCTTTTAGACTTAATGTGTATAAATAAGTAAACCATAGGTGGTGTTGTGGTTTCATAATGCACACCCCATTTACCCTTGAAATGGGGACCCCATAGTAAAATTTTCATCTCCTAGATCCTTAGTCTGGGGCCTGGGTCATGTTGGGACTCCCCCTAGAGTCTAGGTCAAGTCTCTATCTCTAACTAAGAAGCCTTGGGGTATTAGAAATAGGAAAATTTGGAAGAAAAATTGTTTTTGTGCATAAAAATGCACTAGTGCACTTAGCACACCTATCCTAGGTGCATAGGTGCACTAAATGCACAAGTGTGAACTCATTCCCTTTGGATATGTGCACATGCACACATATACAAGTGTGCACCTCCAAAGGGTGCACACACTAGATCTAGGCCTACATAAGCCCAGTACCCCTTCCCCTCTCCCCACTTCTCTCCTTGCCTCCTCTATAACTGCACATTTGCACCCTTCAACATGCACTACAAACCACACAAAAAACAAAAGCTCAAGTTTTAGACATCAAAGGTGCACACATGCACACCTTTATTCATATTTTGAAACTTAATAGACTAAGACCCTAAGAAAAATAAATTAGGAACATCTAAGAATGGTGCACACATGCACACCTCTCCAAGGTGCGCATGTGTGCACTTTTCAACCTAAAACTAAAACAAAATACCTATGGAAAGGTGTACATGTGTGAACCTCCCCAAGGTGTGCACATGCACACCTTTTAAAGCAACTTAGGCATAACATAAGGATGCACACATGTGCACCCTATCAAGGTGCACATGCATGTGTCCTCAACATATTCAAAAGCTAAATTAATTCCTTCCACCACCCCCCCGCCCCCCTTATATACTTTCCAAGTGCATGTACGCACCTCACCAAGGTGCATAGGTGCACAACTACACTAAACTGATCATAAAATGGTTATTTAGTACACCTAACACACTTCTAAGGGTGCACTAGGTGTTCTATTTTGCAAATTTGGGATTTTTTTTTTTTGGGGGGGGGGGGGGATTAACTAGTTTTGCACTATTTTGGGTCATTTTTGTTGGGTTTTGGTAGATTAGGGTTTACGTTTAGTCTAGATGTATTAGCTCTCCAGACTAATATCTTCTTTTTGGGTAGATAAAATGACATCCTCATCATCCTTTCTTGCAAAAAATATTTCTCCAAATCTTGTAGTGTTCAAATGTGAAGGTACACTAAGGAAATCTTTCTTTCAAGATGGACACTCCAAGATTAGAGACGTCGAGCTGGGACACATCGACTAGAATGCATACCTTACCATTTGCAATAAGCCAAAAGAAAGGTCTACAATGGTGTCAGAACTTATCTGATTAGGGTTAGTGAATATAGAGTCACATCCTACATCAGTACAATCCTCCAAACTCATCATGGCCCTTACCAAAAACTATCTTAGAAAAGAAAATATTGTCAAGAGCATCATAGGCAAGATAGTCCTGGACCTCCAACCTTGAAACATCGAGAAGGTGTTTCATCTCCCTAGAGCTGATTAGAACTTATAGATATCCTATGAGGGAGTATAAAAATGGTACTAAGAGAATGAGAAGGAATCCAAAGAGATAACCCAATCATCATTTTTTATTGATAGAACACCAATGGGCCATAGATTCAGTAAGGTAGACATGACTCGGGGGTATATGAAGGATGACATTGGATACACTATTGTGCTTTTGAGTAGAGTAATGGGCTTATCGGTGGCTAAACATCTTAATATTTGGATGGTCCATTTCATTAAAACCATCAGAATGACCAAGATACCAATTGATATGGTGACAATGCTAAGTGATAACCTGGATGAGAAACTAGTAGCTTTTAAGGCCAATCCCAAGGTCTAAATGATATAAGGTAAATTTGAGGAGAAAAGTGTATAAATAATATAGGAAAATTTGAACCTGTTGCACCATATTGAGTCCAACATGGATAAACTAGTATCCATAGTGAACCAAGATTTTGGGTTATTAGATGAGGTACATACCTAGGGAAAATACCTTCAAGAACTCCAATAAAAAAATGCCAAAGGTATCATACACCCATGGAGGTGTACTTTACTGAAGAGATCAAAAAATTAGAAAATTTGATCGAGAAGATAGCTATCATGAAAAAAGTTATGAAGACATTACATACAGAGATACAAAAGTTGAAAGAACAAACTCAAGAGAAAATTTTGGAAGCAGAGAGGTATTAAAATGCTTCCTACCTTGAAATTTTTGAGAACAAGTAAAAAACCAAGCTCAATTCAATACAATTAGTAGTCCAATAGTTTTGAAGAACCTTCAAAGATGCTTTGTCAAATGAAGATATCAAACATGCATTTAAGACTAAAGAGGTACTATTGGAGCTAAATACTAGACTTGAGGATTTTGTGACAATACATACAGAAGGTAGTAATTACCAGATTGTAGTAAAGGATAAGTATGGAGCATTGGATTTTTTGAAAGTAAACCAAGTGATAGAATTAATAGAGAAATTCAAGAGGAAGCATCCAAAGGTCACTCTAGTATAAAGGGGTACAAAATCTAGAAGCTAGAAATTTAGTTTTTACACTTGTGACATTTTTCATTTTTTGGAACCTGTCATCAAGGTGTGTATGTGTGCTTTTCACTAAGGTGCACTGACAATTTTGAAGAAGTAATAGTGTGCTGACAATTAACTATCAGTTCCTAATTTAGAGAATTCCATGCACTAAAAATGCATTTTGACAATAGTTCAACTCCTAGAAATACTGAGAGAAGTTCAAGCTTCCATTTTTAGAGCTTCTAATGACTCTCAAATCCTCTTACAACTTCTTATCTCCTTCTTGTTTTATTATTTTAAGTCATGCAAAGGCTCATGCACCCATTAATTGATATAAACAAGAGTAGAAACTTACTTAGCACCATTTAGAGAGTTAGCTTATATATAATTAGATTTATTTTATTAGTTCTTAGCATATGTTTGCATGATAAGACCTCTCACTCTCAACCCAAAAAGAGGAGATGATTTCTTATAAATATAGGGATGTAATATGTACTCCAAGCTATTATTTTGATGCAATAACATATGCTATTGGTGATCTCATTCTAAGTGTAGTTATTCTTACTTGAGTGTGTTATTTTTGTGAATGCATTTCACGAATAATAATGGAGCCAATGCTTTTTTTGTGTTGTTATGATTGTGTGATCTTTTAGTCTTGGTGTTTGCCTCGTGTTAACAAATTCTGCTGATGTACTAAGTTGGAGAAAAGGTCACCTATTATTCCTACATAGCTTCTTGTCTCACATGAGTGCACTTTCCATGGCCTTGAAATTCAACAAGAAGTGAAACATTTTTTTGGTTATTACTAAGTTCCCATCAATGATTGCATTAGTGGAATTGAGGAAGTGTTGCTTCTATTTTCATTGGTTTCCTACTTGATCTTTTTAACGATTTAACTAGCAACCATGTTGTTATTGTGGTTTATGTCCATTAAGAATTTCCTTTTCAAGTTATTTTATTTAATCTCTTGTCACCCTATCATGTTATTTTATTTTCTAATACTTATTTAAATTAGGAATTCATATGGTTTCATTGATAAATTGTATTCATCATAAAATAGAAAATGCCAAAAATATATCTCTTTTGTGGTTACTTTTTGTGACAACAAGAAGACTAAACATCTTATCTAAAATTGGTGGGAAGCAAAAAAGGCCTCCTCATGAACAAATAGATTTATCTTCAGTTGAGAAAATTTTAGTAAGTTGGAAGATCACTTAGAACGTTGGAGTTGATCCTAGATTAGCTTTTCTAGAGAGGAACTCAAAAGGATTCCTACGAATAAAGCATCATGCAAAATGACATCTCAATAGGTGGGGGTATAAGAACACATTGAATACTAGGACCAACATAGGTCAAGTCCCATATATTGAAAGGAATCTCATAGATATAAATGATCAAGTAGATTCATAAACTAATTTTGTAGATCCTGATGAATTGTTGTCAAAGATTGAGACATTAAGGAAGAAGGTTGCTGAGGAAGATGCTAAACATATTCATTTGGAAAAAGAAAAAGAAGTCATTACCATGAATGCTTTCATCGAGAGAGAAATATTTATTAGAAGAATGGAAGCTGTGAAAGAGTAGAACAGTAAGTTAGAAGAAAAATCTTCCATTTTGCATTCAGACATTTTTGGAGATGTGGGAGCGACAAGGTCAAAAATTTAAGACTAAAAGCACCTTTTAAAAGAGAAGGAAGGATCTGTCATTTCACAAGTCCAACCCTACAACCCTATTGAAGAAAATACCATAGATCCTACCATAAAAAATCTCGATAAAGGATAACAAAAGATTCTAGATATACAAATTAATAAGCCTCAAATTGTCTCTAAGAACCTTGTTATGTCAAAGATTTATTTGGAGTTGGAAAGAGAAAATAAAGAGAGGGAATATCTTGCTAAAGAACTGGGGAAAGTAGAAAATGAGGTCGAATTTGTAGAGACAAGGAGAAAGATCCATTTCCTTAAATCTAGCTTTGGCTTAACATCTTGGCCAAATCAAGTTGCACAAGCTATACATTCTATTCCAACTTGTGGGCCTATAGTAAATAGCTAAAATTTTCTCCAGTAAATACCAACTTCTTCTTCCACTACTTCTAGTCAATTAGCTATGTCTTAGTAGGTAAAAATTTTGATGCAAACCCAAGGAGTTGGACCTAGTAATTCAAATCTTTTAGGTTTTCATAAGAGGCTTATTTAAATGGAAAGATACAAAAAAATGACCTTTGTAGTTATCCCTAGATTTCCCCATCATATCTATAATGTTTTGAGAGATAAGGTTACAAAGTTTTTAGGAAATAATGCTATAACTAGTGAAGAGCATATCAAAAATTCACTATTATGTTAAATGATTATGAAGTGCAGCATGAGAATGTTGTTATAAAATTAGTTATGCATTCACTCATTGAAGATGCAAGAGACTAGTTTATAAGATTTTGTGATGACAATATTTGTTCTAGGATGATCTAGAAAACCTATTCAAAGAGAAATATGGTGATAATACCAATGCAAGATTCATGTTGAATGAGTTCAATAAAATTAAGAAAAAGCAGAATGAGTCATTATTTGATTTTAATTTAAGATTATAGAAAGGAATGCATAAATATTTTCAAGTTATGAGACTAGTTGATAATGTGTGTCTCACCACCTATTTCAATGCCTTTGATAGCAAGATGGACTATATCATAAGAGTTAAAGATCCTAGGACATTAAGGGATGCTTTCAAGATTAGTGTTAGCATTGAGAATAATAGAAGTGCATCTGGTGAGCTTGGGAGGAGAGATAATCCAAAACTGTTTAACCCTATGGGAAATTAAAAGGAAGGTCACATGCCTATCACAACCAAAAAGCTTGAGGATGACAAGATTGATCAAATTTTGAATCTACCAGGAATTTGAATCCTCCACCAAACTTTGCAAATAAGCCTAATTCTAGTGAGAAACCACAATTCAATAACAATTATAATAGGCAAACCAGATTGCAAAAATATCCATATAATACACAATGGAAGGATGGTAAACCCATTCCTAACCCTACCCAAGGTGTAAAGGACAAGAATACACCAGATCCATTGTAGAGGAATTATGTAAATATGATATAGGAGATGCATTGGTGTATAATTATGATATAGGAGATGCCTTGGTGTATTATTTTCCAATATTCTCACTCCCTTTACTACTGTGATGTTTCCCACTCATTTTCTAGACATTAGAAAACACAACTTGAAGAGGGCGAGGAAGAAAAAGCCATGATGGTGTGGCATGTAACATGGTTAATTTATGTGACAATGGTGAAGAATATGATCTATAAGAATCTAAAATTGATGTTAATAATAAGAGAAATATGTACCAGTTACACCATCAACAATTTTTTTTCAAATAATGAAGATCAAGATGAAGATAAGATGCACAACATGATATCAGATGTTGAACATATGAGAAAACCATCTAAAGATGAAATTGATCAAATAACTATAGAGATGGTGGCTCAAGTTCACATAGCATATAATCTAAGAAATATAAGTGTCAATAATACAATTGGGAAGGCAACACATATTTTCATTAAAGACATAACCCATAAGATGAATGATGGTCATAAAGAAGAGAAGTGGTTTTCAAGGTCAAGGATGATAAGACCAAAAAATGGGAACCTAAGAAGAAGGTGCAATTTCAAGATGTAGAGGCAGTCAAGATAAAAACAAAAGAAAAGAATTGGAATCTTGATATTTTTAGACAAGTGGAGGAGCCTATTGTTCAAGAACAAGAAACCAAAGGTAATCAATGCAAACCTCTTTTTCATGATCCTGATGACATGATTGATATGTTATCATAGATTACTATTAAAGTTCCTTTATCAAAAAAAATTAGGATAGAGGAACATAAGAGTAAAGCCCTTTCTTGGTTAGGAGGGATTGGAAACAATATTATTATTAATAGAGAGTCACCAATACGGAATGAAGTACCACTTGTATTAAAAGAAAAGGAGGACAAAGGAATCATGTCCCAAATACCTCAAATTCATTTGGATAATTCATCTATTGCCTATATAGAAAACATTTACCCTTTCTTCCTTAGCCTAATCGTAAATGACAAGACCTCAAAAAATTGCATGATCGGCTCAAGAGCCTCTAACACTATCATGCCTTTTAGGATCATGGAAGCTCTTGGTCTAAAGTTAGATACAAAAAAGGGTAGATGTAGAGCTATGGATGCTAGAGAAGTTCCTATTATTGGTACCATTAATGCATTACCTTTTAGGTTAGCTTCTTATCCTAATTTTGACCTAACCATGAGTGTCCTAGTAGTTAATATTCCATGCCAATATGGAATGCTACTCTCTAGAAAATGGAGTGCTGCAATGGGAGGTAGCCTAAAATGTGAATTATCTTTTGCCACATTTCACATAGGGGCCAAGGCCATCAAATTTGATAGAGAGCCACATGTTATCCACATGATTGAGGATAACATTGATATAAACTCCACATGTTTTCTAGACATTAGGGTAAATGATTTTAGAGTTGAGAGTATCATTCTAGAAAGTGAAAGGATATTTCCATTGATTTCACAAGAGGCAACAAAATGCATAGATTTTGAGAATCTTTGGACAATTTATTTTGATGGGCCTATTTCCAAAGTGGGGTCAATGGATGAAGTAGTTTTCATCTCTCCAAAGAAGAACACATTTAGGTATTCTCTTACCCTAAATTTTACTTGTACATATAACATAGAAGAGTATGAAACCCTTCTAATTGGACTAAAAGTGGCTACAATTCATGGCATTGAAATGTTGAATGTTATTGGTGATTTTGAACTAGTTGTGTCTCAAATTAAGGAGAGATATGCATCCAAGAACAAGAGGTTGAAGCAATAAAAAAATGTTGCATGGGATCATATTTAAGTTTTAATTATTTTGAAATCTCTTGGATGAACAAAAGTAATAACAAGATGGTTGATCTGCTAGCCAATGTAGCCATTAAGCCTAATGATATATCATTTAGTGGGATATCCAAAACATAAATGAATAAAAATTCCATCAATCCTTAACAATGTACAAAATTGGTAGGTATTTGAGGATGATAAAGATATTCTAAATTTTCTTTTAAGTGAAGACAAATACTATGGCTAGGAGTTGGATTGTAGCAAATTGGTTGAGAATGTAGATGGTAAGGACACCATTGTTGGACAAGAGATCTTGTAGCTAAATAAAAATAAGGTGCCTAAAGGATTAGTAGTGTTGGAGACTGTGTTTGATAATCAAGATATATTTCACCTTGAGACCAAAGTAAAGAAACCATAGGAGCTTGAAGAAGTGAACCTTGGAACAATTGATGATAGTTTGTGGTGACTAATCAGGGAAGTATTATACATACTTCATAGTTCTTTGGGCCATATTTAATTGGGGCCTATTTTGTCACTAATATTTTTCTGGTAATTTTGAGCTGACATATTATAATTAATATAATCCTAAAGAAGAAAAAATACTTGTATAAAAGGGCTTAGGGTTAGGGATTCTTCCATAATGTGTGATGCAAAAATTGCTTCTTGCGACAATATTGAGCTATAAGGGATTACAGATTGCGATTAGTTTGTAATCATGTTGGATCATAATAATATTGGACTTGTTATTTGGTGGACATAGCCCAAGGTTTGGCTGAACCACATTAAATCTTGGTGTCTTGTGTTCTCTTCTATGTGATTTATTATTTCCTGATAGTTTTTTATATTTATATGTAATTGTTATTTTTGTCTATGGTTAATCCTAACAAGTGGTATCAAAGCAAGGTTATTTTTTAGTTATCCTTTGTATGAAAGTCTCATAGTTTAGTGGGACAAGTTTAATGGGAAAAACTTTTAGTTATGGAATATGCAAATGGAAGACTATCTTTATTAGAAGGATTTATGGAAGCTATTGGAAGGAAAAACCAAGAACTAGGGAACTATGAAAAATGAGGACTAGGATCTTTTAGACAAAAAGACACTTGGAAGCATTCAATTATGCTTGGTACTATAAATGGCATTTAACATTACAAAAGTGAAGACAATGGAAGAGTTGATCAAAACCCTAGCAGCACTATATGAAAAGCCCTCCACTTCAAATAAGATATTTCTCATGAAGCATTTATTTAATATGAAAAGATCTATTGAAGATCATTTAAATGACTTTAATACTATTACTAGTTAGTTATCTTCTATGGGTATTATTTTTGATGAAGAAATTAGGGCTCTCTTGATTTTATGTTCTTTGTGTGAAAGCTAGAATAGATTGGTAATATCTATGAGTAATTCCATCTCTAGATCTAATACCCTACAATATGATGATGTTATCAGTGTTATTTTGAGTGAGGAAACTCATAGGAAAACATCAAGTAGATCTACATAAAGAAGTTCTTTGAATGCACATAGTAGAGGTAGAACAAATGAGAGGGGATAATTTTTGAAATCATGAGAAATCAAGAGGAAAGTAAAAGGGGAAGAGGTGTCAATCTAGAGGACTGAGAGATTGTTGGTACTGTATGAAACTAGGCTATATGAAGAAAGATTGTTGGAATTGAAAGAACAATGAAGAAGATAAACTAGAAGGGAACAAGGAGGTAAATGTGTTAAGTAACAAATCTGAAGAGGATGATTTGCTTCTATCTTTAGAAAGTGTTGTTGATTCATGGGTTTTAGATTTTGGTGCTTCATTTCATGCTACATCTCATAGAGGTTATTTCATTGATTATGTCCAAGAGGATTTTGAGATTTTTTATTTGGGGAATAATGAACCCTATGAGATTATTGGAAAGGAAAAAGTTTAGATTAATTTGTAGAATGGAAATTATTGGCTACTACATGAGGTAAGACATGTTCCAAGGCTGAGTAGGAATTTAATTTCAATAGGGCAATTCGGTGATGAGGGTTGTGTAGTTACTTTTAATGATAAAAATTGAAAGGTTTCAAAAGTTTCCCTTGTAGTAGAAAAAGGTGTGAAAGTAGGCATCTTATAGCTTTGTACAACTCATACTATTCCTTCTACTTTGATTATTTCAAAGAAAAATGAATATTCAAGAACAATTGTTGTAGTTGAGTGGGGAGAACAATTAGTTGCTGTAGATTCTAATACAACATTGTGGCACAATAGACTTGGGAACATGAGTGAGAAAGTTATGAAATTAATTCATTCAAAGAAAGTTTTATTAGGCCTAAAATTTGTTAATATGGATTTTTCTAAAATTTGTGTGTATGGAAAACAAAAGAGAGAGTTTTGTGAAGACTGGGAAGGAAAATAAAAGTAAGAGATTAGAGCTTGTGCATAAAAATGTATGAGGACCAGCTCAAGTATCTTCCCTTGGTGGCTCTCATTATTATGTTATATTTATTGATGATGCAACTAGGAAATTATGGATTTATTTCCTTAGACAAAAATCTGATATATTTCAAACTCTTAAAAAAATGCAAATGTTTGGTTGAAAATGAGACTAGTAAGAAACTAAAAATGTTTTAGATCAGATAATGGTGGTGAGTATTACAATCATGAATTTGAAGATTTTTCTCCACTAATGGTATTCACAGACATAAAGTTTTACCACAATAAAATGGAGTGGCTAAATGCATGAACAAGACAATAATGGAGTGTGCAAGGTGCATGAGGTTACATGCTTGGTTGCCCTTAAACATGTGGGTGAAGGCTTTCAATACTACTATATATTTTATTAATAGAGGTCCCTCTACTCCCTTGGGTTGTGGTATTCTAGAGGAAGCATAGACTAGTAAGATGGTGAGTTAGTCTTTTCTCAGAACCTTTGATTATGAAGCATTTGCACATGTCAATTTTGAAAATAGAACCAAGCTAGAAGCTAAGTGAAAGATATGTATATTTGTTGGATATGACATTGATTAATTTGGTCACAAGCTTTGGGATTTTGAAAATCATAAAATTGTAAGAAGTAGGGATGTCATATTCAATGAGAAAGTATTGTACAAAGATTTTTTTCAACAAAATGAGAAGAAAGAAGATGATTATGTAGTGCTAGATGATACTCCAAAATATGATTTCTAGTACTTCCTCATGACATGCAACAACCAAACAACAAATACCACACACACCCATGAATGTTAGATGATCAACAAGGCTAAGTAGACCTCCAGAAATATTTGTTCCCTCTTTGTATTCTAATTTACTTATGGATGCTGGTGAACTGGAATGTTATGATGAAGTTGTGTAGGTGGATATTAAGATTTAGTGGGAGTCTACAATGGTAGATGAAATGGACTCCTTGTTGAAAATAAGACTTGGGATTTATGCAAGTTGCCTACAAATAAATAGGCTTTACAAAATTAATGGGTTTATAGGTTGAAAGAAGAGAATGGAGGTAAGAAAATATTTAAAGATAGGTTAGTGGTAAAAGGATTTACACAAAAAAAAGCATTAATTTTGATGAAATATTCTCTCTTGTTGTAAAAATGACTTCTATTTGTACTATTTTAAGTATTGTGGCTACTGAAGGTTTGCATTTGGAGTAGCTTTATGTTAAAACAACTATCCTTCATGGTGATTTGGATGAAGAGATTTATATGGCATAGCCATAGGGATTTAAGGTCAAGGATAAGGAGAACTTAGTGTGCAGATTGAAGAAAAGTTTATATGGCTTGAAGCAAGCATCTCAACAATGATATCTGAAATTTGACAATTTTATGTATGAGCATAGATATAGTAGGTGTCATTCAGATCATTGTGTTTATTTTAAGAGGTTCGATGATGACAAATACATTATTTTATGTTTATATGTTGATGACATGCTTGTAGCTGGGTCTAACCTAGATCACATTAAGGGTCTGAAATTTTAGTTAACAAATGAATTTTCTATGAAGGATTTGGGGGCAGGAAAACAAATCCTTGGTAGGAGAATTTGTAGAGATAGGAAGAATAGAAAATTGGAATTATCTAAGGCTGATTATATTGGGAAGGTGTTGCAACATTTTTCTATGGAGAATGCTAAAGTTATCAACACACCTTTACTTGGTCATTTGAAGTTGACCAAGGAGATGTGTTCAAAGACACAAGAAAAACATGATAAGATGTCCAAGGTACCTTATGATTCAGCTATAGAAAGTTTGATGTATTATATGGTATGTACAAGGACATATATTTCACATGCAATGGGAGGTTTTAGTAGGTATATGAGTCATCTAGGGCTTGAGCATTAGAATGCAGTTAAATAGATTCTTAGATATTTGAGAGGAACATCTAGTAAGTCTACATCTTGGGGGCTCTACTATTGATTTAAAGGGATATGTTGACTTAGATTTGGAAGGGGATATTGATACCAAGTAGAGTACTATAGGTTATGTATTTACTATTGGTGGGGCAACCATGAGCTAGGTTTCTAGGTTACAGAAGGTTAATGCTTTATCCACTACAGAGATAGAGTATGTTGTTGCTATAGAGTTAGCCAAGGAGATGATATGGCTTTAGTTCTTCTTGGAAGAATTGGGACACCCATAGATGGATAAATATTTGTTTACAAATAGTTAGAGGATCATTCATCTTGCAAAGAATTCTACTCTGCATTCAAAAACCAAACACATATAGTTACAATACCATTTCATTTGATTAGTTTTGGATGATGGATAGTTAAAGCTAGACAACATACATAAAATGATAGTTTAGTAGATATGTTTAAAAAGGTAGTGACTAGGGAGAAGCTGAACTCCTCTTCAACTTTGGTTAGTCTTCTAGACTGAACAAAATAAAAAAACAATTGAGTCTAGGTTGGTTTGATCTAGTGGGAGCCCCATGTAGTAGCAGTATTACTACAAGATCAATCTCCAAGTGGGAGATTGTTAGTTTGTGGTGACTGATCAGGGAAGTACTATACATACTTCATAATTATTTGGTCCCTATTCTATTAGGGCCTATTTTATTGCTAATATTTCATTGGTAATTTTGGGATGACATAATGTAATAAAATATAACCCTAAAATGACAAAAATACTTGGACAAAAAAGCTTAGGGTTAGGGATTTTTCCATAAGGTGTGATGGGAAAATTCCTTCTTGTGGTTGTATTGTTTGTAAGGGATTATAGCTTATAATAAGGTTGTAATCAAAAGATCATAATAATATTGGACTTGTTATTTCGTAGATGTAGCCTAGGGTTTGGGTGAACCATGTTAAATCTTGGTGTCTTGTGTTCTCTTCTGTGTGATTTATTATTTCCCAATATTGTTTATTTTTCCATGTACTTATTATTTCTATATATGGTTAATCCTATAAGTTGTGTCTCCTAAGGAGGTGTACATAGGTAAAACTTTATCTCCTACCATTAGAAAGTCTTTGATTGATTTGCTAAGGAAATTTAGACATTCTTTTGCATGGTCATATGATGACCTTAAAGCTTATAGGGAAGACCTATTTTAGCATGTTATTCCACTAAAATAAAATTTTAAGCCATTCAAACAAAAGAAAATACCTATTAGCCCCACATTATCCCCCAAAATACAAGAAGAGTTGATGAAACATAGGGATGGGGGAATTATTAAAACTATAAGTTATTCTTCATGGGTATCTAATCTAATTCCTATTAGGAAGAAGAATGGTGACATTAGGCTTTGTGTAGAGTTTAGGAACCTGAATATTGATTCCTTGAAAGATAATTATGGCTTGCCAAACATGGAAGTTATGTTATAGCAAGTCACTGGTTCTTAATTGATGTCCATGATGGATGATTTTTCTGGATACAACCAAGTGTTGGTTGATAAAAATGAGTAGTTCAAGAGGACCTTTACAAATCCATGAGGGACACATGTATATGTATGAATTCCTTTTGGCTTGATCAATGCAAGGACTACTTTTCAGAGAGCCATGGATGTCAATTTTAAAGAGTTTATAGATAAATTCATGGTTGTTTACCAAGATGACTTGACAACTTATTCTTGGGAAGTTGAAGACCATTGTAGAAATTTGGAAAAAATATTCCTAAAGGCTTTGGAATATGGAATTTTGTTAAAACCAAGGAAGTGTACCTTTGGAGTTATAGAGGGAAAATTGTTGGGCCACATAGTTTCTAAAGGAGTCAAAATTTGTCCAAAGAGAGTGGCAGCAATAGAAAAAGCCCTCAAGCCAAAAAATGTCAAGAGTATTCAATATTTCTTTCGCCGAGTCAATTTCTTGAGAAGGTTTGTGACCAATTTTACTGAAATTAATAGGCCTATTTCAAAAATTCTTAAGAAAGGAGCAATAATTAATTGGAAAGGTTAACCTTCAATGGCTTTCCAAGAAATAAAGGATGCACTAAAGAATGCTCTAGTACTTAGAATACTAGATTATGCTGATCCAATGCATATATTTTCTTTTTTCTTCCTTCCACCCCATTGCAATAGTGTTACTCCATAAGAATAAAGAGGGTTTTGAACACCCTATTTCCTTTTTTAGGTAAGTCACTCCAACCTACGAAGTGAAAGTATGAAATTAATGAAAAACAAGCATATGCTCTGGTGAAAGTTGTCAAAGCTTTTAGGTGTTATTTGGTAGGAGCTACTATTATAGGATTTGTTCCTAGTGCTAATGTAAAGGATACTTTTTCTGATCAAGAAGTGTCTGGTAGGAGATGCAAATAGATATTCAACATTGAAATCCAAATTACAAAACTGGTGAGAGGCCATGGGTTAACAAAATTAATGGCTAAGTCAAATTTAAATGCTAATTAGGTAAATATTTTTGATGAAGATCACATGCCATATACTTATGATATGGATAAATGTGTGTGGTATAAAAATGTTATCTATTGTTTACAACTTATGGAAGCTCCATCTCATTTGAATGATGAAGAAAGAAGGTCTATGAAGATACAAGCTATCAGGTATATTATCATTGGTGGGAACCTTTGGTGGAGGAATTTTGAAGGAATACTATTGAAATGTATTGATCATAGAAAATGAAGAAAGGTACTCACTGAAATACATTCAGGAGTATGAGGAGGTCATTATATGGCCAAGACTACTACTCATAAGGTGATGGGAGCTAGATTTTGGTGGCCAAGCTTGTTCAAAGATGCCTATGCCCTAGTCAAAAAATGTGACCCCTACCAAAGGTTTTCTAGTAAGTTGAAACTCTTTGGAAATACTTCTTTAAATTTAGTAGAAGTACAAGAACCTTTCCAACATTGGGGAATGAACTTGATAGGTGAAATAAAAAATAATCCCAGTATAGGTTATTCATGGATTCTCATAGCAACAAATTATTTTACAAAATGAGTAGAGGCTATTCCTACTAGGAAAGCTACTAGAAAAGTTGTGAATAATTTTCTATTGAACAAAATAATAACTAGATTCAGATGTCTTGAAAGAATAGTAATTGATAATGCCATGTTCTTCAGGTCAGAAGAGTTTATAAAATTTTGTGACATGTATGGCATTACCAGAGAAACTTCATCTCCCTATCATCCACAAGGGAATGGACAGGCTGAATCTACAAACACGAGTCTACTGAATATTATTAAAAGAACACTGGATGATAACAAGAAGGTATGAGATTCCAATCTTCATAAAGTAGTATGGGTTGACAAAGTGATGGTTAAGAAAGAAATAGGTGTTTCACCTTTTGATTTGGTGTATGGAATTTAAGAAAGAATGCCTCAGAATAACTTGACAGGCCTAGACAATTATATCCAAATGTATGATGATGATATAATAGATGACACACAAGAAAGGATAAATGAATTGGTAGGACTAACTAAGATTAGGAAGGAAGCTTATGCTAAGAATACTAAGTAGCAATTGCAGGAAAAATATCTGTATGACAATAGGGAAATTACAAGAAAAATCGAGCCTAAAGATTTGGTCCTTGTGTGGAATGCTAGGATGGAAGACAAGGGAAAGCATGGAAAGTTTGATCCAATATGGCTTGGACCCTACTTGATAGAATCCATATGGGGTGAAGATTCATATATATTAAAGGAATTATTAGGAAATATTCTTGAATTTCTAGTTCATTGACAATTCTTGAAGAATTACTTCTGTTGAAGGTACTTGTTTTTCCATGAATAGTAGTATAGGTCTATGTATATTTTGTAAATCCTTGTATATATGTGTTTCCCTATAAAAATGTTTTGTGTTTTCTTGTTGTGTGTTCTTAACTCTTTGAGAAGGTTGTCAATTTACCAAGTATGTGGTCTACTTAACCCAAAGATTATGAATCCTTATATGGATGCTAGCTATCAATTATCCCCAGACAGAGCCACTAGTGGTTTGTATTTTTACCATTTCTAAATTCTAAAAAATCTTATTGTGAAAATCCAATTTTTATTATGTTCAATTAGGGTTTGTAATTTTCATGTGCAAGTTACCCTAGAAAAACCCTAGCTTCATAATCCTTATGCTTTTTTTTCATCAAAAACCCTTCTTTTTAAAAATGTGTTTTACATTTCTTAAAAGACTTCAAAAATTTTAAAGTGTGACCATGCAACAAAGGTGATCGCATGGTTAAGAACTTAATATTTTTATGGTGTGATTGTGTGAAATAGTAGAGATTTAAATGTTCTCCTAGTCATAGCAGTTTATTACAAAAGGTATTTTCAAACAGTGAAGGAGCGATGAGGTTTCTAAGCAGCTGGTCACAAGCTCACACAATTTAAGTATGAAGTATGAATAAAGTAGTGACTGTATTAAGAGCAAAATGATCTGACACATGGAGGCATCAAAAGGTAATAATTATGATTAGCATGAAAATTATGGCATGATAGTTTCACAGCTCAAAGCTTAAGTAGTTGTCACAATGGAGTGACCCAACAACTACTTATGATCACATGGTCAGAGGCCTAAATATGCATTGTTATGAGATAGACACAATGGTTCAAAAATATCAATGCCGGTAATTGAAATTATTAATTGCACAGTCACAAGGTCCAACAGATAATAATAAGTATAAGTCGTGACCTGGCAAAAGGGTTAAGAAACTGTGAAAGATGCATAGTCGCTCAGTCACATGGCTAAGTGGTCAAGAACAAAGTAAGGATGTGACCAAGAAATCACTCAAATTAAAGGCTTGATCACACTGTCACATCATTATAAAAAGAAGTCAAAGTATATGTATGAGGTGTTAGTCACATGGTCATGCAATTAAAACCTTAAGTTGAGAAGGAAGCTATGAAGCAATGAAATAGTTAAAAGCTTTAAAATATTGTTAGTTGTATGGTCACACAATTAAGATCTTAATAAGAAATAAAGGTAGTGACATAATGATTTTTCAGATTTACCTATTTTGCATGGTTGCAAGCTTTAAATGTTGAGGTAATTAAGCAGCAATCATCTGACATGGTCAAAAGATGTAAAGGTTTATGTGATCGCATAGTCGCACAATTAAGAATGTGAAGAAAACAAAAAATTGCGAAGTAATGACAAGGTAATTAAACAATGTTCTCTTGGTTGCAAGATTAAGGGATACAACATGAAAATAAACAATGAAGCATTGACCAAGGGTTTCATGTAGTTGCAAGCAGAAACAAAGAATAGAAAATGAGCCTTGCGAAGCCATGAACAACTAGCAGTATGTAGTTTTTGCATGGTTGCAACATAAGAATTCAATGGTAAAATCACTGTTATAACCTCATGATTACCAAAAAGATAGGAAATGTCTGACAAAGTGCAAAATTATTTTGAAAGCTGGTAGTACAAGTGCTACAAAGCTAGATTGTGACACTTTTTTGAGTTTTAAAATTTCTCATGCATGCCAACTTAAAGACACCATTAATGTTATTTTTGTGCACAACTACTACTAAAAGGTGATACACCAAATTTCTAATTGTAGTATTCACAAAGTTTTGGAGCCAAAGAAGAATTGCGCACAAAGTTGCTTTAGAGAATTAAGTTGCAGAACAAGTGTTTAAAGTAGTTGAATTCAGAGAAAAATGACATAGGAAGAAGGAAAGATGATAGATCATGTCAACATGGAAGAAGCCACTCAAGGTGCTGATAAATCTAAAACAAAATTAACTAGCCTATATGTAGAAGAATGGGTTTACTTTCTACTAGGTCTATCCCATACTTAGACAGTAAATTCACACATTTTCAAAGATACATACAACTTCTATACAGATGCAACTGTGTCAAAAACTAATGGAAATGAGTTATTCTAGTATTTCTACAACAATAGGTTAAAAAAGTGCCTATCTACAAGTGTTGGAATAAAAACATGGAAAAGTTAATCATGCTAGAGGTGATTGTAGATGTAGACTTGGTGAAGCCCCTAATTAAATCCTACAATCCTACAATTCATGTATTCCACATAAAGGATACAAGTGTACAATGCAAATTGGATAGAGAAACCTTCATTGAAGTTTTTGACCTTGGAGGACCAATGAAAAAGACCATTGAGCAAGAGAAGATGAATGGGACATTCAAGAATCAAAAGAGTTTCTTTACTAGAAAAGTTATGTGAAGACATATCCCTAAGTCAAAAAAGGAGAAGGGTGAGCTCCCAAAGAAGGTAGGAGACTTCACATCTCTAGAATTTTTTAGTAGATACTTCTAGTATACTATTTTTGGAGTGGATAAGATGATTGGACTAGATGGCACGAAAAATTCTCATGGAAATGTTTATATCATTGCCCTAGATATTCAAGATTTGCACCATAATATAGGGTATGACTTTGTGAGCCACATTAAAACTGTTATGCACAATGAGGTTACTATTGCTTAGATGGGAGATATGGGGATTTTCAAATTCCACTATTACTCATTATTGATGCACATCATCCTCTACAAAAATATAGAGTACATCAGTCTTGGTTTCATTGAAGAGACATAGGAGAATGGAGAAAGCCTACGAGTGCAACAGTGAACACAATTATAAAAAGGTTTTATCCCTATTCCAATGTTATTTATTTTTATAATAATTTTGTTTTCCCAATTTCAAACATTCTTGCTGATATAAAAGAGAGGGTTGGTAGGGGTGTCAAGATGTTGATTAGAACCTCTGCATGCCTTAATGGAGATAGGAGGTTAGGCCATGATTGGGAAAGCATTCTTTTTTATTTTTATTTTCTCTAATAAGGGTTTATGGATGCCCTCAACCCCCTCATGTTTTTCCCAAATACATCCCAGAGAGAATGGGGATTGTATACTTTTGCTGAAAACTAATAATGATGAACATGGAATACCTAGTTCCTAGAATAAAGAAGGGTTTCTTTATCCCTAGAGATATAAAAGTAGGAAACTTTGTCATAGGAAAAGATGCCACTAAAGAGATAGACGAATTCATGATTGAATTATTGTTCCCTACTACTCTTGCTAGGACTTATGATCCTAATGACCTAGTTAGGAATGCCCTAAAGCAAATGAGAAAGTACACTCTCCTAACAAGAAAACCCTATTGGGAAGAGGATGTAATAATGAGTTATCTAAATACTAAGGATTTTAGAGACATAAATCTAAAATGGAGAGAGCTTCTAAGGATAGAAGCTTGATGAAAAGAATAGATCCCTCCTTTAAATGTTTTTATCATGAGAGGTATCTTGATAGATACAATAAATGTATTAGCAATTTTATTGACATAATATGTTAGGTCCCTCCTAAAAAAAGAGATAGGGTAGTACCTAAATCTCCAAAATGTGATGTTATTATAGATATTGATGTTGAAGATGATCAACTAGAGAGTTCATAATGGGCCCAACGTGGTAGGAAGAAACAAAAAATGATAGAGATCTCAGACAAGGAAAGGGAGAAGGCACTAAAAATCTTGCCAAGGGGTACAAAATACTATGATGATATTAGAAACAATTTCCTAATAAGGAAAGCATGCTAGAATGAATGAATCCCCGGTAAGCTTGAGCTTCAAACAAGGATGCTAGCTAAAAGATTAATCTAAGCTCAAGAATCAATGAAGGATGATGACTTCATGAATTATGAGGAATTCAAATCATTCTTGTTTAAGATTAAACAAAATAAACTCACTCTTCAACTAAAACTGAGTCCCAAGAGAAAGTTGTTGAATTAGTGCATAAGTTGTAGGATTATGATCCAAATAGTGAAACTCTCACTCTAGATGAGGATAGGGAACTAATGCAAATAAGTGGGATGTTACTCTTCCTTGGATGGGAACTTAGCTCATCCTTCATGCTTGACTAGATAAGGAGGCAAGATAAATCTATCTCATTTGAGGAAACAAATATTGTAGGAGAGTTACAGGGGTTTGGATTCAAAATTCACTCCAGGACATTGGTAGTATGGAACATGGCCCTTGAATCTGACAAGCCAACTCTAATGAAAGTAAGGAATTCCCCCCAAGGAAATGTGATATTATAAAATATCACAACAACATCAAGTGACCAGATTCACAACTTGATGAACATTGCATCACTCATGGGGAAGAGTAAAATGGATATGCTTGAAGAGTACTTGTATCAAACATACATCATATCCATTGAAGCTAGGAAGAAGTACAAGGAGGAACTAAAGAAAAAGTATGTACTAGAGTAGAGAGTGGCTACCCTCATGAGGACTACATCTAGACCTATCATACAGGTCAAAGATCAGGAGACCCAAACTAATGCTGATACAAAAAATGTGGGTGTAGATCAAAAGATGGAGGTGGATGAGCTAGATGCTAGAAAATTAAAAAAAAAAGGACTACGGATAACATGCTCTCTCATAAAATAAATGTACTCAAACAGGCTTCACAAAGTATTCACAACAATTACATCATGTTGCAGGGGACAAAATATTAGTGTTCTAAAGCTTTGGCCACTCTTTCTCCATTGTTCACTAAGTGAGACTCATATATTTCATTTTTTGACATGTTGGTCCCAATTTTGCCCCTAAAAAAAGAATTTCCCAAGGAAACCCTTATTTCCACAAGGAAAATGGTAAATAAGGTAAAATAATTTAATGCATTCTTTTCTAGTAGGTTGTAGGTAATAAGAAATAAAATGAAGACCATCTCCAATGGTACACCTAGTTTTATCCAATAGATAATTGATGATGAGAAAAAAATAAGGGATTGGCAAGAATGGTCAAATTCTTTTGATAGCATCTTGAGACATGAAAGTTTTGTTGCCTACAACAATGGAGAAATTGATATTTCAATACTTTTTTATATTGTTGATCTTCTATACAAGTTGGAGGAAAATATGAATAAGACATTTACAGAGGTTAGAGCTCTAACTAATGCAAAATGGAATAAATGCCTAAACGAACTAAATACAATTAAGGGAGCCGCTTGGCTAGATGAGGAATCAGATATTACTATCTAAGAGGTGACTGCCGACATAAAGGAAATTTCATCTAAATATAGCATCTGAGCATGCAAGGAAATGTTAAAGAACATCAAGAGGGATGACACCTATCTGCCAAATACTTAATCTTTGCAAGTTACTTACCGTGGGTGTGCTCTCATTATAAATTATAGAGCTAATCATGAACATCAAAATTGATAGTTGTTCAAATTTTGGCTATCTCCAACATTCTTTTTGTAACTATTTTGTCTCATATGAAAAAGTTATTATATCTCAATTTTAAGCATGTTTCTTCCCATATGAAGCTTGTTGCAATCCTTGTTTCTATAAAAGAATTTCTAGGATGTGGAGTGAGGTCTAAGATTTATTTTGAAAAACTAAGATTTTTTATGTTTGGAGTCGGTCCATGCATGGTGTGTAATTTTGTTCTAGAGTTTTGAATAGAAAGTTAATAGTGGCTTGTCTAATAAAGTTGTTTTCAAATAGGGATGGTCATTCAATTGTATACAATTCCAAAGAAGTTAATACAAAATGTAGAAAGCTAGTTATTCATCTTAGATCTTGCCTCTTCTTTTATTTCCATTTTTTTCTCTGAGATTTAATGGAAAAGTTTATTAAACTTTAGTTGTAATTCATTTTGAATTATATTTCTATTTACTTTTGCTAATAATCTAATGGGTTATGTTAAAGATTAATGTAAATTAAAAGAGATTTATGGTTTTTCATTGAACATTTTGATAAGTATGAGATCTAGAAATGAATATTGATAATCTTTCCACAAAGTTTTAAGATAAGATCTAGAAGTAGATGTCTAATTCCTATTGGTTTATACACTAGTACATTTGACCTCATTTTTCAACCAATATTGGTTGAAATTTTGACTTGGGTTTGTCCAAATTTGGACCAACCAATTGGTTGAAGTTTTTATTGTCAAAATTTTAACCAACTTACTTCTTGGTCAAAATTTTGACCAATCTGTTGGTTGAAAACTTTCCAAAGCTTTGGCACAATTTCTACCAGCCATTGGTCAAAAATTTTCAAGCATTGGTCAAAATTTTGACCAATGCTTGGTAGAAATTGCACTAGGACATTGGCTAAAATTTTAACCAATGCTTAGTAGAAATTGCACTAGGGCATTGGTCAAAAACTTCTAGGCATTGGTTGAAATTTTGACCAATGCTTGATTGAAAACTTGCAGGCATTGGTCAAAATTTTGACCAATGCTTCATCAAATTTTTTTTGAGGCATTATATAAAATAGTTCACATGCCTTGCCTATGATTTTACATTTTGCATGCATCCTACACTCTCTCATCTTGATGATGGATTACAGAGAGTGATTTGAAATGATGATGCTAAAAAACACACACAATCAAATCCAAAATGAACTTGCATTACAAATGAATTGTGGAAATATGATATTATTAATTTTGCATGCATGTCTACTAGGACAATCCCAACTTGAATCTATTATATATATGTTTACGTTGTGATTTTCTTGGTAGACATGCATGCAAAATTAACAATATCATATTTCCACAATTCATTTGTAATGCAAGTTCATTTTGGATTTGATTGTGTGTGTTTTTTAGCATCGTCATTTCAGATCACTCTCTGTAATCCATCATCAGGATGAGAGAGTGCAGGATGCATGCAAAATGTCAAATCATAGGCAAGGCATGTGAACTATTTTATATAATGCCTCAAAAAAAAATTTGATGAAGCATTGGTCAAAATTTTGACCAATGCTTGCAAGTTTTCAATCAAGCATTGGTCAAAATTTCAACCAATGCCTAGAAGTTTTTGACCAATGCCCTGGTGCAATTTCTACCAAGCATTGGTTAAAATTTTAACCAATGCCCTGGTGCAATTTCTACCAAGCATTGGTCAAAATTTTGACCAATGCTTGATAATTTTTGACCAATGGCTGGTAGAAATTGCGCCAGAGCTTTGGAAAGTTTTCAACCAACAGATTGGTCAAAATTTTGACCAAGAAGTAAGTTGGTTAAAATTTTGACAATAAAAACTTCAACCAATTGGTTGGTCAAAATTTGGACCGACCTGAGTCAAAATTTCAACCAATATTGGTTGAAAAATGAGGTCAAATGTACTAGTGTATAAACCAATAGGAATTAGACATCTACTTCTAGATCTTATCTTAAAACTTTGTGGAAAGATTATCAATATTTATTTCTAGATCTCATACTTATCAAAATGTTCAATGAAAAACCATAAATCTCTTTTAATTTACATTAATCTTTAACATAACCCATTAGATTATTAGCAAAAGTAAATAGAAATATAATTCAAAATGAATTACAACTAAAGTTTAATAAAATTTTCCATTAAATCTCAGAGAAAAAATGGAAATAAGAGAAGAGGCAAGATCTAAGATGAATAACTAGCTTTCTAAATTTTGTATTAACTTCTTTGGAATTGTATACAATTGAATGACCATCCCTATTTGAAAACAAATTTATTAGACAAGCCACTATTAACTTTCTATTCGAAACTCTAGAACAAAATTACACACCATGCATGGACCGACTCCAAACATAAACAAATCTTAGTTTTTCAAAATAAATCTTAGACCTCACTCCACATCCTAGAAATTCTTTTATAGAAACAAGGATTGCAACAAGCTTCATATGGGAAGACACATGCTCAAAATTGAGATATAATAACTTTTTCATATGAGACAAAATAGTTACAAAAAGAATGTTGGAGATAGCCAAAATTTGAACAACTGTCAATTTTGATGTTCATGATTAGCTCTATAATTTATAATGAGAGCACACCCACAGTAAGTAACTTGCAAAGATTAAGTATTTGGCAGATAGGTGTCCTCCCTCTTGATGTTCTTTAACATTTCCTTGCATGCTCAGATGCTATATTTAGATGGAATTTCCTTTATGTCAGCAGTCACCTCTTAGATAGTAATATCTGATTCCTCATCTAGCCAGGTGGCTCCCTTAATTGTATTTAGTTCATTTAGGCATTTATTCCATTTTGCATTAGTTAGAGCTCTAACCTCTGTAAATGTCTTATTCATATTTTCCTCCAACTTGTATAGAAGATCAACAATATAAAAAACTATTGAAATGTCAATTTCTCCATTGTTGTAGGCAACAAAACTTTCATGTCTCAAGATGCTATCAAAAGAATCTGACCATTCTTGCCAATCCCTTATTTTTTTCTCATCATCAATTATCTATTGGATAAAACTAGGTGTACCATTGGAGATGGTCTTCATTTTATTTCTTATTACCTACAACTTACTAGAAAAGAATGCATTAAATTATTTTACCTTATTTACCATTTTCCTTGTGGAAATAAGGGTTTCCTTGGGAAATTCTTTTTTTAGGGGCAAAATTGGGACCAACATGTCAAAAAATGAAATATATGAGCCTCACTTAGTGAACAATGGAGAAAGAGTGGCCAAAGCTTCAAAACACTAATGTTTTGTCCCCTGCAACATGATGTAATTGTTGTGAATACTTTGTGAATCATGTTTGAGGACATTTATTTTATGAGAGAGCATGTTATCCGTAGTCCTATTTTTTTTTTCTTTTCTAGCTTCTAGCTCATCCACCTCCATCTTTTGATCTACACCCACATTTTTTGTGTTAGCATCAGTTTGGGTCTCTCGATCTTTGACTTGTATGATAGGTCTAGATCTCCTAATTTTCCTGGTAGACATGCATGCAAAATTAACAATATCATATTTCCACAATTCATTTGTAATGCAAGTTCATTTTGAATTTGATTGTGTGTGTTTTTCACCATCATCATTTCATATCACTCTTTATGATCCATCATCATGATGAGAGACTGCAGGATGCATGCAAAATGTCAAATCATAGGTAAGGCATGTAAATTGTTTTATAAAATGCCTTAAAGAAATGTTGTCTCTTTACAAGCCATGACTATTTTATACAATTACCTTTGCACCACCAAAATAGTTGTAACATGCATTCACAAATGATAAAATCACAAGAAACCAATAGAACTTTAGAACCTTAACAGTAATATATTCAAAACATATTATTATTGATGATGGGACAAACAAGCTCCCCTATCTATAAGCCAAAATCAATTTTTTAAAAAAAATTACTCTTTCTATGAATGAATTCTAGAAGAAAAGACTACACTACAAGTAAATTTATCACTACCCAATCTAAAAAAATGTTCAGTACCATTCCAATAGCCAAGAATATTGTAAAGATCATCATTTTGAACAAAAAGGGGGTAAATATTAAAAATAAGTTAATGTTGTCACAATTTTTACTTTCTAGTAAAAAATAGAATAGTTTTTACTGCACTCCTCTATCTAAGAAAAGGAGAGATTCAGAAAATTGAATTGATCCCTCTTTCAGGAGGGTTCCAAAATAAATGCTCATTAGTTCAATTCTATCAAAAGCATGAACAATTAAAGATTTACTATTCTAGCTTTATAATTACACTTTCCAAATTAAGCTAGCTGTGCACAACATGTGCATCTTGAGATTTTTGAATCAAGATGACATATAAAAATACTCTATAAAGCATCCTAACTATTCACAACTCTATTTTTCTATGTATGAAGCGCATGCCATCAAAAAGATCGAAATGATTGATGACTAAGGCATTGACTTATTTAAGGCATTTCTCAAAATTTTTCCCTATACGGGGAAAAGCAGTAAAATATTAACACCTAAGGCTTTCTTACTATGAAATTATATCCATTGAATACAAAATTATTATTTCCCTACCTACCCATAACAGAGGTATTCCCAACCTTAACATAATAGAGCTGATTCTTCAGATAGACAAGAAAAACTTATTTAGTCTGAAAGGAAGAGCATACAATTCTTCACTTCTAGGGTTAGTTTTGAATTTACGTGACTTCTCCCACCAATACCAACCCCAACCTTTCCTTGTTGAACTCTCATGTACATGCAAAGTGCTATCCAATACTATTGCTACAAATCTAGCAACTATTATTGGTGATGAGAAAATCACATTCAGAATGTCATTGAACTGCAAGATAATCTAGTTAGAAAAATAATTTAGTTCCAAAATGTCATAGTTCAACTCAATGTCACCAAAATAAATGTGATATCAACTATCTCTAGCTCCTTGAAAAGAGGAATAGAAATCCTACCCATCAGGATCTAGTGTGGAATAGACCATGCCCATAAGCAACTATGAACTCATTGAAATATTGAGGTACAGATAAGCCCAAAAACAAAGAGAAACCCAGGATAAAAATTGTCCTGAAACTATTTAGATTGCAATATTGGAGAAAGCTAAGCCCTCTAGTAGTTGTTAATCAAAATCACAAAAACTTAGAAAACAACATGGAGTTACCATTTTTTTGATTACAAGTATTAATTTGTGCAAACTAATCATAAGCTTTCTTCTTCTTTTGTTGACTCCTCAATAGCTTTCTGTAATTTCTATATGGTTTTCTTGCGTGTGGTAATTTGAACCTTACAACGATTTATTTCTATGCCTGACTTGTCAATATCCTGCTCAAATTGATGTAGACAATACAAAATTTTTCAAATCAAACAAATAAATTTAGTAAATTTAGCATAGCCAAAAAACACACAAATAGTACTTACACTTTGCAAATTTGCAACTTTAGTTTTTTGCTTCTATAACTTTTCTCCTCCTGCATTCTCCATATTGGTTTGAAGCTTAGAAGCCTGAAAGAGAAAAATAGTATTAATTAGAAAGTATGACTTATAGAATTTCACATGAATGGCTCCAAACCTATCTTTCCAACCTTCTCCTTGAGCTTTTTAGAGCCTTTTACAAGACGGAAAAGCTCTTTTTCTTCATTTGTGATGACTTGGTCAAGTTCTTTCAGCCTGTCTAGTTCACTCTTTGATGCCTGTGCTATAGAATTCAAAGAATCAAGTTGCTTCTTGATCTTAATATGTTGACTATTGAGTCCTTCTATCTATAATCAAAATAATGTTAAGATAAGGTAAACCATTTCCATGGCTAAAAAAGTGGCAATGATGTCTACAAATAACAAATTGGAAATACTGTTCAATTTCTAGACCACCAAGCATGTCTTGGCTAATTCTAGTTCCAAATGTGACATGGCCTTCTCTGCTCCTTGATACTGCTTAACAACAACACTTATCCTTTTCTATATGTTTCTAAGTTGTTCAACTAAGTTTTCAAGTTCCTTTTCAGTACTCACAATAGCTTCCCTAGAAACACTAGAAGATTTTATGGATGTTCCCATTCTACCACCCTGTGCTTTTCCTCTGCCACCACTTATTGTACCAGAGTTCTCAAAAACTACACCATCTAATGTCACCACACATCTGAACTCTTTGTCTAGACCATAGGCAATTTGAGTGGCCTAATAGAACACAATAAATGAAATTAAAAAGATTAAACAGACAAGTTTATGGAAATATACAAAATATTTAAGAAAGAGGTGCTAAAAACAACATTTATTACTATCATCAGTAGATATATGAAATCAGAATATGCATAATTTGGTAGTGGCATCCAAATACGTGGACCTTGAAAAAAATTTTCTATAATAAATGTAAAACTAACCTCAATTTTATAACTAGTTGATCTTTTCTTACAGATCCAACCAATAAAATGAATGCTACCATAGAATAAGAGGCAAAGAAGAAGACAATCAAAAAATAAGTAAAGAATGCAATTTACCTGGTCCAAATCTTTTGCTACAACAATGTTTCTAGTGTAGCATAAAATGCCAATTCAATGCATTCATCCTAAATAGTTACTAAGTCAAATAAGTGTGGCACACCTTCTAGTGTTCTAACTTTCTCCTTTATTCTTTGAAGATGGTTCTCTTACTTCTCCTAAATAACACAACAAAACAAAATGATAAGTTATTATACTTTCTTCAATTTTTCTCTAAGTTTGAGGCATAGTAGGGATGGAACAAAAGATCTCAAGGAAAGCCAGGAGCATTATTAATAAAATATATACCTATTATTTCTCAAAAATTAAAAATTAAAAAAGCAACAATTTAACTTTTGGTAAATAATATGATTTAAAGAAGCTGAAATTACATTGACAATCAATTGATTCAATGATTGACAACATATATTTGTAGTATAATATTTACATTATTCATCAAAAGATACAAAATGTAATCTTACAAATGTCCACTATGAATACCTTGACATACCCACTGCTCAAACCCCTAGACCCACCTAGCTCCTACAAAGGAATCTCAACTAGCCCTACATGTGCAGCCCACCCCTCAACATCTCATCATTCTACTATACTATAGTGGTCTTAAATCATCCTACAATGCACAATATACACATCTCTATTCTCCTAGAAGTAAGCCTTTATATTATTCATTTATGCAGTCTAGAGGCCCATAAGTGTGCAACTTTAGGTTCATGGTATTTAAGATCTTTTTACATCCCTTTGAATGCTATTTTTTTTTATTTGTGTAGTTCATAGTCCATAGGTACATCTTGCCATCTCAGGATATCTAAAAAGGTTCAACATTTTCACAGTTGTCCAAGAAAAAAAAGGCTTAGTTACCAATGCATGAAATGAATTTGATTCAGGTATGTGAATCAGATCCATGGATTCATGTGTATATATAATACACCACCCTAGGGGATGGGGGTACAAGTTTTTGGGACGAGGGGACAAAGGGGCCTTAATTTGGGGATGGTGAAGGGATGGTGGAGAGATGGTGGTGGGGGATAGGAGGGGGTGTGTGTATATATACATATGGTACTTTAAATGCTAGTTATGAAAAGATGTATTACAATATAAGATATAAAGATGTGAGAGAGTAAATACTTGAACATTGGATGGAATTGGGACATTGAACATTTTGTTGGAATGTCTTAATGGGAAGAGTGCTTTTGAGAGGGCGGGGGGGGGGGGGGGGGGTGTGAATCAGAAGTACTGGCCTTTTTACCTATTTTAAATCCTTAATAACATATAACTAAAATTAACATGCATGCATAAAAACATTAAACAATCATGAGAAAAAAACATGCATCACCACATAACACTTGAGATTTTGATGACCCAGAAACCCTCCAGGAATAAGAGGGTAAAACTGGGGTGGGGATGATACCCATAAAATTACTGCAGCAATTAATTTCAACCACTTCTGATGGTTTGCCCTGTTAAAGGCCTGCCCTATAAAGGCTACAACACACTGTTAAATGTGACCCTGTTAAAGGATTTTAGCACCCTGTTAGGAGTGTGCCTTGTTAGAGGACTTAAGAACATTTAACTTTGAATGTCAGAGGACTTAAGGACATTTAACTTTGAATGTCACCCTGTTAAAGGATTTTCATAAGGCTGTTAAACCCACCTAACTCAATAGGATTTCCAAATTCCTAATACAATTGTGAGAGAGTATTAGAATAATACACCTAATCTAATGCAATCTCTAATGCTGATCTCAGGCTCTTGGTCCACTCTTTTATCACTAATCTCTACTAGATCTGATCTACTGATTGTGTTCCTTGTTCTGTTATGATCAACTAGATGTGTAGATGTCATCCTTTCCACTAAATTTTTGACACCAATGTTCTGCAATAACCTTAACAATAGGCTCTACTTTTCCTTCTTCTTTTGACTCCTCTTCTTACAATTTTCAATGGTGTCAAGAATCCCTTATAAAGATTAGTGGTTCATTATGCATCCTTGATTCAAATATTCCTGCTCAAACCCTTTAAATTCACCTATTCACCTATTGGATGCATGCAGTCTCCAATTTTTTGATTGGCTACATGAGGATTGCATAGGTGGATGTGAGGATTTGATCTTATCCTTTTATCTTGTCATGGGTCATGCATAACCGTTTCACATCATGGTTTGTATTGGCACAAACTCTTATGCTAATCCTGCATTGCTCAGCACATGAAGTAATACTGATGCTTGGCATTGTCTATTCTAGATTGCTCGACATCCACTATGTTTCTGCATTACTTGGCTCCTGTAGGATTATTGTGTCACTCGGCACCTGTTAGTTTTCTTCATTTCTCGACACCTATTGGATCCTAAGTCACTCAAAACATGTTGAGCTCTGTATAGCTCGACATATACTGTAATGTGTTCTTCTTGGCAACAACTGTAGTTTGCTCGACACAATTTGTGACTTGGCACATAGAGAAATTCTAGCTTAGCTTCCATTGTATACTCGACATGTATAGTGAAAATGGTTAAGGGTGTTGACACTCACTTGTCAATCTTACTTATTTGATCAATAATCTCCCCCTTTGACATGAGTGTGAAAAACACTTAACTGATCATTCATGATCTAAACCTTATGTGTGTCCATTCTTCGATTACAAAATTAAAAAAAATATATATTGTGAACAACAATATACCTTATGACTCCCCCTGAGTTGATTATGTCATGAATTCTAATGTCTTGTGCTATTGTGCCTGATGTACTTTGTTCTTTGACCTATTTTTGACCTATTCTTGCCTTCTAATCCTGTTCTTGCCTTCTAATCCTATGATCTCCTTATTTTACTATATGCATTTCTCCTCCTTTTATATATCTCCCCCTTTAAATATTATCTCCTTTAATATATCTCCCCCTTAGAGTATTATCTCCTTCATTATCTCCCCCTTTTTGACACTGATGTCAAAGGGTCCTAAATGGTAATGCCATGCTTGGCCAAAAATGCTTTATTTACCTCAAGGAGTATTTTGAGAGCTGCATCCCAGTTATTCAATGAAATATCCAATGACTTGTGTTGGATTGCAAGCTTTGCTGCTAGATCAACAATTTCTTCATGTGTAGAAATGTTTAGATCCTTCTTCAGGACTATTTCTGCATACATTTTCTCCTTATATAATATCTCCAAGTGAGGAGTAATTGAGGCTTGTATTTGCATCAACTTTTCTTTAATAGTGGCCTCTTCTATTGATAATGCAACTAATTCCTTCTGAGTGTGAAGTGTTTGAGCAAATTGCTTCTCACTGTGTGTAGGATTTGAGGGTAGTTTCACACTGGAGAGCTTAAGTTTGTTCTCAAGGTTTAGAATTTTTGGATTTATTTCTTGTGTGAACCTAGAAAAATCATGCAATTTGCTATAAAGGGAAAAGATGTTCCCTAGTACAACCTTTACCTTATCCAATTTCTTGGCTAGGTCAACCTGTCCTAAAATTATGTTATTGGCTATCTTTTGGTTGACCTTGCCTACAAACTTCTTTTATGACCATTCCATGAGTTTTACATTTGTATCATGGTCTTCATTATTCACTTGGTTAACTATATTAGATAGTTGCTCAAGGATTGGCCTACTTGAATCTAGAGGTTGTAGGCTGAAGGCATCCATGAATATATCCTTGATCTCATTTATTTCCTACTTGTATTTGTAGCCTTTCCTCATTGCCTCTTGCCTCCTTATTTTATCCAATGCACTCTGTATTTCATTCATCTTTTTCTCAGTTAGAGTGCTTGAATCATAATAGAGTATTTTAATTTCTTCATCAAGCTTAGGAATACCATAATGAATGATCTTGGATACCCTAGTAGAAGTTGAGCTTGGTGTACTAACATGTAAGGTCAACTTGTTAGTACTCAGCTATTGAACAGGTGTGGTAGGAGTTCCTATTTTTGGCAATTCAACCAAAGTTTGTATTGCAGACTCCTCCTTATCCTATGTTCCTTATTTATCCTCTTCTTGTGTCATTGCTGCTAGGGGTGTACTTGTTATCTATACTGATGTACCTATGACTTCCCCTACTATTGTACTCAGCTCCTAATGAGCTTGCATGGCTATTCTTGGTGGTGATGGAGATGGTAGAAATGAAAGTCCAGTAGTTTGAATGATCTGATGTGGTTCTTGTGGTGACACCTTAGCTTCTTTGAGTTTATCTACTGACTTTTGGAGCTCATCTACATTGACCAATAAAGGATTTGCACACAATTATGCTTGAAGAGTTGTTTGGTCAAGGATCTTAGTGAGATCCTTCATAGTTAGTGGATCAATGTTTGACTTGAGGTGTCAAAAACATCCTTAATCTTTATGATTTTTGTAGGTGTGATAGTAGAGTGATGAGGGCTAGGAGGTGGAAGTTTTGTGTCTTGTACACTTTGATGCTCATCAGTACCCTTGTCTCCATCTTTTCATTCCTACTCTTCAACCTTTTTCTCTACTACTATCTTCTCTTCTCTCCTCTTTCTTCTCTCTTCTGGCTTAGTAGTTGCTTCTTCTTTGTATTCCTCTTCAAGGACATCTTTAGTTTTCTTATACAAATTCTTCAATGATCTTGTGGTTTTCTGTACAACTTCTTCAATTTTTTTTTGGAGAATGGAGAATGCCCTATACTTAGGTGTAAACCTAGTGTTATGCCTTTTGACTACTTTAGTTATCCGTTCCCTTGTCAAATTAGGCAGTATGCTTGCTAGGATTGATTCCCTCATCTCCTTATCCATTTTCAAATAGAAATGCCATCTGTCTTCTATAATTTTAGACAATTCCTTTGGCAATTGTCCATCTAGTTCAAGAGGTGTATACTTGAACTGTCCCATTAATGCATAGACCGATTCTTCTATTCAGTTTTGTTCCTCTTTGGTGAACTTATTGAAATCAATCTTTTTTATTTCACTTAAGTCTCCATTCCTAATATTTTCACATAATGTATAACCTAAAGAATTATGAGGATGACTTACCTTTTTAGACTGATCTTCTTCATCAGTATTAGGTTGAGCCACATATCTTTTGCTTTTCCTTGGCTCTTCTTGAGCCTTCTTAGTTGTTTTCTTCTTCTTTTTAGCTTCATCTTTGGCTTTTTGTGTGGTGGCCCTTGTTGTAGCTCTAGTTGTTGTCTTCTTTGGTGTAGGCTGAGAAGTAGGAGGTGTTTTTTCCTTCCTTTTGATGACTTTGCCTTTGATGGGTGCTTCCTTGGGTCCTTCTTCCTCGGACCTCTCATCTTTGTCTTCACCTTGACCTTGTGTCAATTCAAGTGGCCCTTATTTTGGCTCATCTTCATCTTTCTCATCATCACCTTCTTCTTCATCATCACTAATCTCCTCTACTTCTCCTGCTGCACTTGTTTCATCAACACCAAATTTCTTCCTTATCTTCTTCACCAACTTGTCCTTCTTCTTCACTGCTATGGCTGTCTTGTGTTCTGTAACAACTCTTGATTTGACAGTGTCATAAGTTTCAAATTCCTTGGCATATTTGTCCATTTCCTCTACAAGTAATGCTATAATAGCTGCATAAGCTTGATCAACATCAAGCTCATATCCCAATGGTCTAAGTCATCTTGTTCTCAGAAGGACTACTTGGATATAAGTATAGTCAATATCAACAAGAAAGCATATATCATTTACATGATTTTCCACCAGTGAAATAGGTATCCTCATTCTTTTCTTCATTGCATTCTTGAAATCATCAAAATAGATAAACATAAATGATCATCAAAGCTATCTCCCATTTGTGCAATAAAATCATTTATTTGATCAACAATTATTTTGTTCTAACTCCAGTTGAATTTTCCAAATGAAGGGAATTCCTTCATCACATAGAAGAACATACAAACTAGTACTGACCCAAATTTACATTGTGCTCCCTTGGACTTTCTAAAGCTCCAAGATTTTCATTAATCTGTTGCAACATGAGCTCTGCAAGGTTGTATGTATGATCCTTTATCAGTTTGTATGCAACATCAACAACTATACAAGGCACACTATTCAATTTGCTAGACTGATAACATTTGTGTGATATGATCCTCATAGAAAAATCTAATAGGGGGTCTTTTACTATGTCAATTATCATTCCCTTGTTATTCCATTTTGCACCTATGTTCTTCTCTATTGTTTCCTTCTTTTCACTTCTCAGAGTCTTGGATCGATCTAGGGTTGGTAAACCTGTGACCCTATGAACCATTTTCTTGGTAATTTTAATTGGTCCTTTCTCTAAACAGAATGATCCATCATGAATTCTACTAAGTATTATGGGTATCCACTTAGTTTTGAATACGATTGGAAAAACTAGGGCTTTGGTTAAATCCTTCTTTTCTATGATTGAAAATTCATCCTTCAATATATCGTTGTCACAGAGTTTGTCAAAGGAATTAAAGATTTCCAAGTCTCATGTGGCTCCTATTTTGTAGTTATAACACTTTCACACATCCTGAACCATAAATTTTTTTTTAGGGATGGCGGATAGGGCACTAGTGAGATTGTTTTTATATGCAACTTCTGGGATTGGCCTAAATTTGGGTTGCTTAACCTCGTTACTAACAAGTTGAATTTCATGGCTCTCTTTTCTTTGGGTTGACTTTGAACTAGATGCCATTTTAAATTGAACTAGGGTTTGATGATTTAAAATAAATTTCTCAAACTGTACAACTTGGCACCTGAAGGAAAGTACCTGGTTAAATGCTTAGATCACTTGGGTAGATGCTGAATCACTACAAATCATTGGTTGAATGCTTAAAAATTGCTCAGTCATGCTCTTGGTAATCGCTCTTCAAAATAAGTCAATTTTCACCTTTAAGTAGTTCAAAAACCTTGCATTTAATGCAGTCTTGTACTTCACTTGTCACTTAGCTTCCAAAGGTTTTCAACTCGGCATCCACTCTATAGCTATTCTCACTCAGCATCTACTAATTTTTTTGATAACTCGACAACCATTGTAGTTTTTACTTGGCTCCCAAAGACAACTTGACATCATTTAAATTTTGTCTTAGCATCTTATCTCGTGCAAATTTATACTTTGCAGTGCTTCTTATCTATTTAGGGCTGATGTATGCTACTTCCTTATATGTATCAGCCACATAGGCTCATCTTGTGATTAGTTGGATGAGATATGATCACTTGACCTCTTGGGTGAAGTGATACTTCCATTGGATGTACTTGGTCCATCCTTTTTCTGCCATGTCTTCTTCATGTTTGTTCTAATGTGTTCCTCATCAAATTTTTCTTTGCCCTTATTTACTTCAATCTTGGGTGCCTTGCCCTTTGTTGGACAATTCTTGCTGACATGTCCAGTTTTCAAGCAACTGAAGCAAGTAGTTTGGTTCAACCATCTTTTATAGTTCCCCTTGAAATGTGTTCTTATGCAATTATGGGGTATATTTCCATACTCTTGACAATAGTGATAGCTTTTCCTTGTATTGTAGTCCCAATTGTAATGATGTACATAGTTGTCCCTTCTTACATGCTGATTTGGTGTCCACATAGGCTTTGATATACATTCAAAGGCTCTATGTCCATAATTCTTGCAATTGTGGTAGTGTCCATCAAATCTTTGTGTCCTTGCAACTTTAGTCTTGAAGTCTTGTGTCATATGTCCTTGCATGTTGCACTTGTGATAGTAACCTTTGCTTTTGGGTGTGTTTGGCTGATTGATCCTTCTACTCCTGCAAACATTAGCAGTATGCCCCTTTTTATTACAGTAATGACAAGTGGGTTTAGAATCCTTACCTTTGTCACTTCTTTGCTTAGCACTCTTTGATTATTCACCAACTTCAATGCTGATGTATCCAAGTCTTGATGTATCATGGGCTGATCTTGGGGATTTCAGCAACTATTCAAAGTGCTTGATAGCTTCACTTGACTTGTTGAGATTCTTTGTTATTTATTTTTCTCTCTTCAATTCATTCTATAGTTGTTCATTCTGCATCCTCAAAGTAGAGATCTCAATATATTTCATATTGAGTTGATGATGAAGGTTCATCAATTGGGCAAGTGTATCCATCTACATGTTTGAGATCCTTGTTAATTTAGTACATTTTTCTTCAAGTCTGTTCGCAAGATTTCTTTTGTCATCTTCCATCATGACTCTATCCTCAACTGCTCTTTTCTTTTGCTCAGTGATTTCACATAGCATCATAGACTGTGATTCATGCTCTATCTTAAGAGTTCTTATCTCTTCTGCTTGAACTCTATTTTTCTCCATAAGTTCTACTATTGCTGCATCAAATTCTTTGGAATCTCCTTTGGAAAATACTTGTGTGGTGTCAATCTCCTTGTAGTGAATATCATTTTTGGCTATAGCTATTTCATTCCTTCTTTTTAAGGATTTTCTTAATTCATCTCTAGCTTCCTCTACCTTCTGTAGAGCGAGATGCACATCTATCACCTAGTTCTCAATGATCTTCCCAAGTTTGAAGACTTCCATCTTCAAATCTTTTCCTCCAAGCTATTAGGCTTCTTCTTGAGAGAACTTGGCTCTGATACTAATTATTGGAATGTCTTAATGGGAAGAGTTCTTCTGAGAGGGGGGGTGAATCAAAAGTAATGGCCTTTTTATCTATTTTAAATCCTTAATAACATATAACTAAAATTAACATGCATGCATTAAAACATTAAACAATCATGAGAAAAAAACATGCATCACCACATAACACTTGAGATTTTGATGACCTAGAAACCCTCCAGGAATAAGAAAGTAAAACTGGGGTGGAGATGATGCCCACAAAATTACTGCAGCAATTAATTTCAACCACTTCTGATGGTTTGCCCTGTTAAAGGCCTGCCCTATTAAAGGCTACAACACATTGTTAAATGTGACCCTGTTAAAGGATTTCAACACCCTATTAGGAGTGTGCCTTGTTAGAGGACTTAAGAACATTCAACTTAGAATTCCACCCTATTAAAGGATTTACATAAGGCTGTTAAACCCACCTAACTCAATAGGATTTCCAAATTCCTAATACAATTGTGAGAGAGTATTAGAATAATACACCTAACCTAATGCAATCTCTAATGCTGATCTTAGGCTCTTGATCTGCTCTTTTATCACTGATCTCTACTAGATATAATCTACTGATTGTGTTCCTTGTTCTATTTTGATCAACTAGATGTGTAAATGTCGTCCTTTCCACTAAATCTTTGACACCAATGTTCTGCAATGACCTTAACAATAGGCTCTACTTTTCCTTCTTCTTTTGACTCCTCTTCTTACAATTTTCAATGGCGTCAAGACTCCCTTATAAATATTAGTGGTTCATTATGCATCCTTGATTCAAATATTCCTGCTCAAACCCTTGAAATTCACCTATTCACCTATTGGCTACATGCAGTCTCCAATTTTCTAATTAGCTACATGAGGATTGCATAGGTGGATGTGAAGATTTGATCTTATCCTTTTATCCTATCATGAGTCATGCATAACCATTTCACATCATGGTTTGTATTAGCACAAACTCTTATGCTAATCTTGCATTTCTTGACACATGAAGTAATACTGATGCTCGACATCATCTATTCTAGATTGCTCGGCATCCACTATGTTTCTACGTTACTCAGCTCCTGTAGAATTATTGTGTCACATTGTACCTATTAGTTTTCTTCATTGCTTGGCACCTGTTGGATCCTGAGTCACTCAGCACATGTTGAGTTCTATATAGCTCAACATATACTGTAATGTGTTATGCTTGATAGCAACTGTAGTTTTCTCGACACAATCTGTGACTCATCACATAAAGAAATATTAGCTTGTCTTCCATTGTATACTCGGCATGTATAGTGAAAATGGTTAAGTGTGTTGACACTCACTTGTCAATCTTACTTATTTGATCAACACATTGAACATAAATAGTTGGATCAATAAATAGTCAACATTGAGACATCCCCCATCCTTAGTAGAGGTGGCAAAATTTGGTGGCACTATTGGGGATGGGGGGACAGAATCCCCAAGTCCCTGGTACATCCAAGTCTCTGAGATGTGGGGCAAAAGGGGGGGTGCATCTCTATGTTACACTGATATCTATATATATTTATGCATTATATATACTAAAAAATGAGAGAAACATACATAATTCTAAAACTAAATCATTTCAAAGTATGAATCTATGATTCTAAATCATTTCATAGTATGAACCAATGATTTTGGTATGAATCTATAGATCAAATCCATTATGCAAAAATACCTACATGTACTTTAATTAATTTTTCATTTTTATTTTGATCCTCTATAAAGTATAAATCAACATATAGGTGCATTATTGATTATCAAACATAGAGTAAGCCTCAAAAATAAATAAATAAAAGAAATAATAGATCATAATCCTGCAATAGATGAACTCAAGAAACAACTCTGCAATAAAAAAAGAAACTACCAAAGAAAAAAATTTAAAACACACACTATACATGTTTCTTATTAAATATTCAAGGTTTTTCAAAAAAATAGAAAATAAAAGGAGTCAATTTAGTAGCATAGGTGTCCTAAAATTGCAAGCTTTTAAGAAACATTTAGCACACCAGAAAACAATGTCTCTACATAACTCATTAACATATTCAATAGCAAACTGAAAGATAACACATGTTTCAATACGAATGAGATCAAACAAGTAAATATGATGCCACTACATCTACAATGCTAACTTTCTAATGGTTTTCTTTTTTGTTTTGCAAGTAACTTCTTGGTTCCTGAAAACTATATTCAACAATTTTAAATTTTAAAAGCATAAAAAGATAGTTCACAAAAAAAAAAATGAGAATCTCTATATAAGACTCACCAAAGCTCATTTCAGCAAAGAACATACCAGTATCACAAATGTTTCAATACCAAGGCTTTTCCTCTGCAATAATTCTACACATGCCTATGTAGTAGATTTTGTTTCCACTATAATAAAGTCAAGCCCTCCACAAGCATTGCATGGAATTGAAATTGTCAGTGTCCTATCGGTCTAGAGATGTCATACATAGTGACGCCATTCCATAACTTCAACAACTTATCAATTAGGGACTCAATATACATGTTCATATCTTTAACTTGGTACCTACCTAGTAACTGAATGAACATAAACATTACATAATTATTATGACCATTTTCATGCACTATTTATAAATTAATTTAGATAACTATAAAATGAAAAAAATACTTGGCACAATCATTGACAACATTATGTGCTCCCTCTTTATGTACATCCAAGGAGGAATGTTTTTGTTTATAACAAAAATAGGTCACACTGAGTAAACAAATCTCATATCTCCATATGGATTAACACTAGCTACTGCCAATGAAAGCTTTAGATTACAAGGTTCTTCTTTAAAGTGTGACTGTGTTTCTTCTATCTGTTTAAATGCAAAACCATTGGTAGACATTCGCATAATGTCATCTTGACTTCTATTGCATGCATGGTAATCCATAAATTGTGCCAAGTTAGTGCACCTAAATAATCATTGAAGACATGGAATAATGGGAATGTACTGAAGAATCTTATGAGACACTTTTTTTGTGATTTGATCTGACCAATATCTACTAATATGACAATCAGGGCATTCTATTGCAAATTTATGTTGTTTATGATATAGAATGTGATCATTGGGACATGCATGTATTGTCTGATACTTCATTCCTATTTGATTCATAATGGTAGATAATTCTTGATACGAACAAGACAAAATATTTGATTTGTGGTAACAAAAACTCACTAATCAACCTATAACAACAAATATGCATTATTAATATAATGAATAGTAATTGTATGCTCACATTGAAGATGAAAAAAATGGCATACCTTAGCATACATGACATTGCTACATTGGATATACCATTCATAACCTTTATGTTCACCAACAACACTATAGCCGAGAGTAGAGTTGTTTGGGAGCTTTTGTATAAGGGCTTGTGTGCCTTCTCAAGTAATGGTATATCAAGACCATATTCATCATCATTAGTAGATTCACTAGTACCATCATTGTGAGCCTCTTCATCACTTGCCCCAATACCATCTTCTTCGATCATGTCTTCTGGCACATTATCATCTTCTTCCATGGGAGTGTTATCCTCAACTTGGATATTCACACTGTCATAAGCTACCATTAACATTGATATTCATATGTAAAAACCAATGCTATTCAAATCATTAATAATAAATTAAAATATATTCATTGTATAATGATCATGAATAATTATTGTTAATAAAATATGTTTAATATTATTAATAATGGTCAGATATAAATTCATAATTGTTAAAAATTGTATATATATATATATATATATATATATATATATATATACACACAATGGAAATAATATAAATTCATAATTGTCATTTAACCTAATTATTAAATACAATGAAAATGATAAAACTCTAAGGTAATGAATGTTGCTTCACACCATTTGACCTAATACTTAATGTGGAAGAGAAGACAATGGAATGGGTAGACAATAAGGAAGAAAATACAAAAAGTGCAGCAAAGGGGAAGGCAGATTCAAAGTAATAATACAGAGGGAAGTATAGCTGCAGAAACCTTAAAGAAATTATTACCAATTATCCAATCATAGTAGCCGCACAGTGGAGGAAAGAGGAAGATTACTGCCAACCCTAAATTGCAAGCAAACAAGAATGATATAAGGTATGCTATGAGGATATTTTCACCGTTTAAATGGTTAAGAAATCTGATCAGTATAATATTATACAAGACAACAAATGTTACAAACCATTAAATATAGAAAACCTTAATCCATTGGAATACATGTACATTAAATATTAATTAGAAAAATTAAGAACATTTCCTTATATACATTTGGATATAATAAAACAAAGTAATCACTCGTTTGAATTGGAATAAACTATGTAAATATAAATATTAAATAAGCAATGAACTATATGATGAAAAATAAATAACTTAAATCATGTGAAGAAATAATCATATTTCAATATTTCAACATATCATTTAACTACAAGAAGCCCTAACCCGATAAGAACACAAATGAATAATAACAGGTAGTTTAAATGCTATATGTATTCGTATGCCTTTGATAATCAAATAGATGACTTATATACATATATCAAATAAACAAATTAATTGTATTATGAAAGAATAATACTCCATTATATTAATTAATGGAAAAAATCCAATGGAAAGAATACCTAAACATTACACGAGCCATGGATTATAGATTCTTTGGATATGAAAGAATAAACTTAAATATATATTAATAAATCAAGTTTAGTATTAAACAAACCATTGCACTTGGACATATTACACGACAAATTAATTAAATGACATAAATTGCAAGAACATATTATACCAAACAAAATAAGAATTGCATACAGTAAGTACCAAGTGGGTAAGAGGGTAGAGCCGAGTCCTAAGGCAAGAAGAGGGAAAGGGCCTCTCTTCGAGTTTAGGTTCATCGAGCTTTGTGACCCACCACAATGTGCAAGGACTAAAGTATGGTATAGAGGTTCCAGTCCCATTTTGGAGGACCTAGCTATGCATCCAAATGCAATTTAGAATAAGAAAATATATGAGAGAATTATTTATTTTATCTTTAAATACAACAATAAACTTTGGATTGATCAATTTAAACTTACAAGATTAGACTTATAAGCCCTTGCAAGGAGGGACATTACAATGGTATCAGAGCAAAAATCTTGCCAACCTGTGAAGAATAGTTTATGTAGACCATTTAGAGGGAGAAAAGGGCAATTGAAAGAGTAAGGAAGAAGGAGAATATTACCATGAGTGCTCTGCTAAGTAAAGATCTTAAAGCATTTATGGAACAAATGACCCAAGTCACTCAGTCACTCATGGAACAAAATAGAGAAACAAATAGACTTCTCCTCCAAATTTTTCAAAATGCAAACAATGCAAATTCTAGACCTAACAATGTGAGGGATATTAACTCAAATCACTCTAAGAATAATCATAACCCACCCACACCCCCTTCTTTACCTCAACGAAATCAAGAAGGAAGAAGAGAGGAAGCCAATGAAGAATCAAATGATAATGTAGAAAGAATTTTAGAAACATATTCTCAATTAGTTCCAGAATTGAGGAATAATGTACCTTTTAAAGATTACCATGACACAAAAATGAAGGACATTAATAATCAGAAAAGGAAAACTCCATACAATCAGGATTTAGAAAGAAAAATTAATAAAGTAGTTCTACCTAATTTTGATGGAATAGAAAAAAATCTAGTAAGAACATCGGTGAAAAAATTAGATACATACTTATCATATAGTCCCATAATAGAAGATAATTCAATTAAATTTGTAGTACTACATTTAATAGGAATAGCACATGAATGGTGGCTATATGGATGAAAGAACCATGGAGACCAACACATTACCTCATATCATGAATTCACAGAAAAAATCATTAAAAGATTTGATCAAAAAGATCTAGAATGGTACTTTAGAGAACTGGCTCTGTTAAGACAACATGGTATGGTAAGTGAATTTGCAAAATGAATTCCAAAGATTATCAGCATTTGTACCAAAAATATCCCAAAGAAGACTTACCTACCTATTTCCAGAAGGATTAAGAGATTCAATTCGAAGCATGGTGAGCACCATGGAACCAATTACACTAGAAGATGTAATTTTCAAAGAAAAGAAATTCGATATTCCTTCATCCAAGGATAGAACCAAAAGATTTCCACCTAAGGGGGCATGAAAATCCTATTTCTTTTGTAAGGATCCTTGGGAAATAGGACATAAATGTAAGGAAAAGGAGAAAAGGGATCAAAGGAGTGAATTAAAAGGAAAAAACCTATGCTATAAATGTAAGGAACCATGGGGATATAATCACTCCTATAAGAGAACAAGTTAGATCCATAATATAGAAGAAAAACATCCTAATAAAAAAAAAAGGGAGAAGAAATTATAGGTTCCATAGCCTCAATTTCTCAAGCAAACGAGAACCAACCCTTTAGAATCAAAGGGATCATCAAGGGGTAAAGAGTAATTTCTTTAGTGGATAGTGGAGCTTCTCATGACTTTATTAGTAAAATTCTTGTTGGTGTTTGAAAATGCTGGAGGGTTTTCAATTATCCCACTGAGAAATTGACACATTTAGGGGCAGCTAACTCCCATTTTCAACATGCCATTTCTGACAATAGGCCAACTATAAGGCATGGACCTTCTTCTACTTTAGGCTCTACTAAACCTAGGCAGGTAGACCTCAGATTCAAATGATACCGTACCAGTGTAAAAACATATCCCTGAATCTATTAAGCAGATACAAGCCCTTATTATCTCCTAGCAACTCATGAAATGACACAGATATGTAGTAGCTAAATGCAAATCTAGAATATTCACTGAGTGAGGGTTAAACTTTGATGCCTACTTCAACATGAACAACTGAATTGATTTGATTTAAAGATTTTGAATTCAACAAAACCCCTAATATGCAGCAACATGAACAAGTGATCCTGTAAGCGACCAATGCCTTATCTATTGGGAAAATCCATGAATCAAATGCATACATATGAATATATGAGACATATGTGTATCTTCAGATATATGATCTATCCATTTAACTTGTAAATGGACATATATGCTCAATCTAAACGTCATTCTTACTTGATATCCCCATCAGCAAACCTGCAACCTTGATGATTCTCTGAAACATTTATAGAACCCCTTGGGTTATAAGCAACAATGAACTAACATACAGCCTTAAGGATCTGCAACTAAAACCTAAGCTCTTTGTTCAAAGATTGTAAAACATTGAAGATCACTGATAAAGGAGATGAGAATCATAATGAAACTAATGAAATTCTTGTTCCTTTATATTAATTTCCTTGAAAAAATACATTTAAATGCATGCAATCAAAACATGAAAACACCTAACATGTCTGAACTATCTATATTATCTGCACTACTGCTGTTCATACAAGAGAATTCTACTGAAAAATATGTGGTATCACACTATGGGAACATATCAAAACTGGATCCAAAAACCTGGTATCTCAATAGTGACTAGTTTTTCTCCAAAGACTAGAACCCTTACAATGGGTTAGAGAAAGAAAGATATAGACAAGAAAGAATTCTTGAATTGAATCTGTAACTGACATCTGTCCACTGGGAATTCAATCTTTTGCAACTGAAAGCCTCTTTCATTTCTTTACCCATCTGATTTGATCTTTGTTTTCATCATTTCTTGTAACTGATTTGCAAATGTCCTCTGTTTAATGATGAAAACTCCTTTTGCATTCAAAATATCTAATTTTCCCATTGAAATACCAGTGAAATCTTGGTTTTTACTAAATCAATATGAACAAATTTGACCCTAACTGCATTTCCACTACCTTTTAACCATACCCAAGTCATCATTATGCTAGGAATCAATTTTGAACTTCCATACTTGAATACAATTGCAAAAAGGGAACCTGATAGAAAACCTCACACTACTCGAATAGACTGATTCCTATGCAAAAACTAACTCCAAAATCAAAAAGTTCAATTTCTCACAATTCTGGCAATATATGATAAGGCTATATTCGCCTACCAGAAACCCCTCCAAAGTTAATTTGAAAAAACATCCCTCTCTGGTAGAAACTCATATCTGTACTTTGAAATTTTTTCAAAAATTTAAAACATCCTAAAGTTTAAACTTTAGAAAAACCCCTTTTTGAACCCTTTTTTGCTTTGCATGTCCATATTCTTGGAAAGCATTAAAATATTTTATTTTTCCTCCTATGCTTCCATCTGGTCAATGAGGTTTGACTGATGCCACATGGCATTCATTTATTGGCTGGATTACTGCTCATGAAACACTAAACTGCCATGTCAGCATTGACTAGGACCCATGCCACATGTCAAAAGCCCACTTTATAGCAATATTTATCTAACTTGCATCTTCTTTTTGTACTTTTGTGGGTGCCATCTGATCTTGCCATGTGGCATGATCCTATGCGCCTGCCTGAACTTGCATGTCCCCGCCACATTACTGAACAATATTTATCTAACCTACATCTTCTTTTTGCAGTTTTGCAGGTGCCATCCAATCTTTCCACATGGCATAATCCTATGCGCTCGCTTGAACTTGCATGTCCCCGCCACGTCACTACACCTAGAGCCTGCATCGCCACGTGTCAATTGCCTGCATTCCCACATTTTTAACTTCCTTGCAACTTGATAATGCGAGGAAGTGAGCACTGCCAAATTTGGACACTTGGCAGCATCTCAACGAATCTGGCCACATCAGCTTACTTGCATGCTCTATCAAAATAGTGCCTACGTCATCCTCCGTATCGCATTAGCATAGGACCCACAACATGGGCATGTAGCTTTCAAAAAGCCTCCTTTCGTTTGACATGTTAAGATGTGAGTGTTGCTATATTTAAAGATCTTAAAGCTCTCTATCATGGGCAATGTGGGATTATTGCTTTATACCGTATTCACTGGCACTGCCTCTGTGTGACCCTGCAGATTGCATCTTGTCTTTCCGCATGCTTTTCCTCTACATTTTATGCATGGACTTGGCATCAGCCACTGTCTTGGGCTACCGGCTTAGTTTTTTTAATTTTCCCTATGCTCGGTGTCTTTTTCTTTTTTTTTGGAGGCTTTGACTTTTACATTTTTTGCTCCTTTTAAATGCTAGTGTTTCCTCCTTATTTGTGTGTTCCAGCTCCTTTTCTTGCTTAGTGCAAATTTTCTTCTCTGTATCAGTGCCTTTGGCTCAACGTGGAGCCTCCTTCCAAAATGTGGACAACTTCCCTCCTTTAAAACATGTGTTTCATCCCTTAAAAAAAATGTGGGCTATTCCCTTAACCTAGTGGCTTGGAATGCTCATAAGCTATAGGCTTTTGTTTAAAATGTTCCCTGGATCCCTTTTGCTGGTGTGAGGTTTGAAACTTCATGCGTGGGATTCCATTTAAACTAGACAGTTCACCTGTTAGACATGGACTTCTTTGATTTAATACTACGACTCTTTTGCTCAAGATTGCCATTTCAATTCAGACACCTTCTACCTTTGTGTGGAGTCTTTATCTTCTTTTTATTTTGCATGGATGACTTTTGAAACTGCCCTGCTTCCTTATCAAATGGGTTAGCTTTCTCAGGCATCAATTTTTTATTATCTTTGTTATGCGTAGGGTTCTTTTGCTAACATTTCTATTTCAAAATTGATTTGTGTCTTCCTCTCTACAGGAGCAGTTCACATCTTCTATCGTTATTCTTTTTTGCAAAGCGGTTCTTTCCTTCATTTATCATGTTCTTCAGATGGTTTCACTTCAATTATTGGAATAACATCTTCATCTTTAGCACTTCTTTTAACCATGCCTACATTTTCAACCTCTAGATTGCTCATCATACACATACTTGCTTCTTTTACGCTTCTTGATACCTTTCTTTTGAGCAAAGGTTTTCACTTTTGTTGGGGCTTTGATCTTGCAATTTTTTCTCACGGGGAAATGGATTTGTTGGCGATGGCAATTGAACAAGTTTCTTCTTTTTCTTTGTAGCAGCTTCTCTTAAACTGCTACGTAGGATCCCCTTTTCCTTGCTACAGCTTCTTTACATCTTCCATGGAATTATGTTTCAGTCTTTATATGAGTTTTCTGTGGCTTTACTTTGAGCTTTAAACCCCTGCCTTCAAAACATTTGCTGCCCTCGTTGACCAGCTTCACGTTGAAAAGTTTGGGACTACCAATATTGGATATTTATTTAGTCTCATTCAACCTGTCAAATGCATCTAACACCTCCATCCAATTGTAAGCATCTATAACATGTTGCAATGGAAGATAAGTACCCCATCAAAATTTCTTTAAGCCCAAGTTCAACCCACTACAAATTAGATGAAATTAGTCGAGCCCCAAAGTGGGTTCAGCTAAAAAAAATTTTGTTTCCGAACAACTGACATGAAAACTGATCCATCAACCCTCTTGAACTGTCTGGAATCAAATTCAATTGCTGAGTCATCATTCAAAACTCATTTCACCACTGATCTGCAAACTATCATTTTTGCGCCAGGAGCTCCTGTTGATTGCCTTTGAAAACTGACCTGAACCTCTGACCAAGCTCTAAAAACTGGCACAATGAATCTCTGTTCCACACACTTTCACCATATCAAATCTTTTCTTATGATGAATTCCCAGTCAAAAGATATTTTCCGTCAAAGTTGCCTTCTCAGAATTACCTGCAAGTAAACATTTCAGAAGGCAATAAACTGGGTTTGGAATTGGCCTGGAAAACTAGACAAACTGACACTTGGGGAAACACAATCTGGGGCATTGAATCTCTATCATGAGGTGAATATGAATATGTAGTTTGGGCTCATGAAAAATAATAGGACGTGAATGGCGATCAATAAAAGTGGGCTACTCAAAATTTTTACAGACTGGACATGTTGACAAAAAGCATTTTTTTGCGAATGGAATTGACTTGGAAAAGTGTGCAGATGGATTTGTCACGACTTAAAAACTGACACACTTACAGTATTTTTAGAGAACAACACAATGGTACAATCCATTCAATCTCACCAATCATATATTAGGAGTTATAATGCCACAAACAAGGGTACTAACAAATCTGCAAATGCTGACACTAGTAAAAAGTTACAAATTGTGTTTGAAAACTAATCAAACGGATTCGTCAAGACTTAAAAATTGAAACATAAAAAATATCTAATGTCTAAAATGCAACACAAAAATAAATTTCTCATTTTGGTCAACTGGTCAAAAGTTATAACTAATCAAACAAGGCTACCCAGAATTAGGAATCAATTGCAAAAGTATGAAAATAGTAACTGACCAACTTTGAGGGATTCAAAACCTAGTCAAATAAACTCAAAGAAACTCAAAATCTGAAACATAGATTTTCAGATATGGACACTAAACACTCCCAAAGTAGCGAGCCTTGAAACATTTCTAGGTGCAAGATATTCAGTTGCAAACACAACCTCTTGTCGCTATTTGACACTTGGTGTAAAATGCTCAAAATAGGACTTCGCCAAATGGTTCGAGACGTCAGTTTTTCATCATGGAACACTTAAATGCACTGAATGGAGGGTGTTAGAAACATTAAACACCTTAGGGGGCTCAAATGGACAACCGGGTACATATGCATCAAAAGTGTTTATAGGGCTTGATTTTTTCAATGGTGCTCAAAATTGACCATGCAATTTTTAGTGCCAACAAGTCTAGTGGAAAGAAGGAAATTAGAAACATAAGAATTTAAAGGTTCCTAATCTAGAAATGAAGTTGGGTGAACACACTATCAAAAGAAATTTCTATGTGGTAGACTTACAATATGATGTAATTTTGGGACTACCCTGGATAGATTCCCTGGGGCATTTTATCATGGATCACCCCAACCTAGAAATATGCTTTAAACATGAAGGGAAGGAAATCACCTTAAAGGGGCTACCAAATAGAACTCTTGAATTGGTCTCATGTAACAAAATTGAGAAGATATTTTGACACAACCAAGCAAAATGGGTTGCACAATGTATGATTATAGACAGATCTTCACCATGGAACCAAGTATTTCATGTGGATATCCAACCTATTTTAAAAAAACATAAAATGGTTTTTGAAGAACTTCCTCTTGGGCTTCCCCCTAAGAGAGGATTTAAACATTCAATAGAACTAGAAAGTGGAGCCAAACCTATCATAACTACACCTTATAGACATCCTCATAAATTCAAAGAAGAGATTGAAAAAAACATTAAAGAGTTAATTGAGATGGGCCTCATTCAACCTAGTTCCAGTCCCTTTGCCTCATCTATAGTATTGGTACAAAAGAAAGATGGAATGTACATAATGTGTATAGATTTTAGGGCTCTTAATAAGAATACAATAAAAAATAGATATCCTATACCAAGAATCGATGAATTAATTAATGAACTTCATGGTGCATGATACTTCTCCAAAATTGATTTACGCTCTGGTTACCATCAAATTTGTATGAAGGAATAAGATGTGCATAAAACTACTTTCAAATGTCACTATGGACACTTTGAATTCCTAGTTCTTCCATTTGGCCTTATGAATGCACCAACCACCTTTCAATCATGTATGAACCACATTTTTAGAAAGCAATTAAGAAATTTTTTACTTGTATTCTTTGATGACATCCTCATTTACAATAAAACATGGGAAGAACACCTTGCACACATTGAGGAAATTTAAGCATTTTAGAATCAGAGTCATTATTTGCTAAAGCCTCAAAATGCAAATTCGGATTAGAAGAAATTCTTTATCTTGGGCATAAAATCAATGTTGAAGGAGTGAATGTTGACGATTAAAAAATTCAAGTCATCAAGAATTGGCCAAAACCCAAAACCTTAACACATCTTAGAGGATTTGTGGGACTATGCAACTATTATAGGCACTTTGTTAAAGAATTCTCAAAAATAGCCACTCCTTTAACTAACTTAACCAAAAAGGGAGAATTTACCTGGAATGATACAACACAAAAAGAATTCGACAAATTAAAGGAAGCAATGAGTACATGCCCAGTCTTGGCTATTCTAGATTTCACACTACCCTTTGAACTTCAATGTGATGCATTAGGAGAAGGAATTGGAGTAGTCCTCATGCAGAACAAACATCCTATAACATTTGAGAGTCATAAAATTACAAAATTTGAAAGACACTATTCTATATATGAAAAATAAATGCCGGCAATAATGCATACACTAGCTAAATTCAAACAATATTTGGTTGGTGGTAAATTCAACATCAAAACAGATCATAACAGCTTAAGATTCTTTATGAACCAGAAGGATCTCAATGATTGTCAACAAAAATGGGTTAGTAAGATTTAGTCTTACAATTTTGACATTGAGTATGTCAAAGGAACCAACAATGTAGTAGCAGATGCATTATCACGACAAAATTTTATAAGTGCCATAACCACCATCACAACAAATTAGAAAACTAATATTATCACAGAATATGTTAAGGATCCATAAGCTACAAAAATAATAGAAGGAGCATTACCTAATGATGATTATAAGATAGTGAACGAACTCATCATGCATAAAGGGAGGGTATGGCTAACTTCAAATTCCAAAGTAAAAGAGAAGGCATATAAAGAACATCATGATAATCCCTTAGCGGGACATCAGGGATATTATAAAACCTATAACCAAATAAGAGAAAGATTTTCATGGAAAAGTCTCAAGAAAGATGTATTGAAATATGTCCAAGAATTTATGATATGTTAGAAGAATAAAGTAGAACCAAAATATCCAGCAAGCCTTCTACAACCTTTACCCATTCCTAATAAAAAATGGCAAATCATTTCAATGGATTTTATAACTAGTCTACCTAAGGTACAAGGGAAGGATTGTATTTACATAGTAGTAGATCAATTAACTAAATGTGCACACTTCCTCACAATAAGCATAGACTAAAAGGCTCCAAAAATTGCAAAAGTATTCTTTAAACAATTTTTTAGGTTACATGGATTACCACAGAACATAGTCAGTGATAGAGATAGTAGATTTCTTAGTCAATTTTGGTAGGAACTATTCTGACTGGTGGGAAAAGAATTGACTCCTAGCACGAGCTATCATCCACAAACCGATGGAAAAACAAAGATCGTAAATAAATGGATAGAAGGTTATCTACAAAATTATGGCACAGGACAACAAAAGGCTTGGACCAAATACTTACACCTGGGAGAGTACTATTACAATACTACTCACCATATGTCTATAGGCATGACTCCTTTTAAAGCCCTATATGGCTATGAAGCTACATCATTTGGGAATTTGATTCTTACAGATAGTAAAGTACCTAGAGCGAAAGATTTCATTCAATACAATTTAGACCTAATGAAAGCTCTAAAAGGAAATCTTCACCATACCCAAAATCAACAAAAATTATATGTAGACAGGAGATGTACTAAAAGAACATTTGAAGTAGGAGACATGGTTTTCTTGCAACTACAACCTTACAAACAAGCACCAATAAAAGAAAGTGGAGCAGAGAAATTTAAACCTAGATTCTATGGACCATATAGAGTTATTAAAAGAATCAATGAAGTAGCATATGAAATTGAATTACCTAAAGATAGCAAGATTTATAATGTTTTTCATGTATCCTGACTAAAGAAAGTTCTAGGAAGACAAATTACCGCATGCATCGAACTACCACCATTAGATGACAAAGGCAAGCTCGTGTTAGAACCATAGACTATCATCGGTAAGCAAGAAAAAAGACTGAGGAATAGAGTCATCCCAAAATTTTTGGTGAAATGGAAAAACCTCCCACAGGAAGATGCTACTTGGATGGATGAAGAAATATTGAGACACCCCAAATTGCTTGAGGACAAGCAAATTCAAGAGGGGTAGTCTGTCATAAGCTATCATTAACATTGATGTTCATATGTAAAAACCAATGCTATTCAAATTATTAATAATAAATTAAAATATGTATTCATTGTATAATGATCATGAATAATTATTGTTAATAAAATATGTTTAATATTATTAATAATGGTTGGATATAAATTCATAGTTGTTAAAAATAATATATATTATTAATATATATATATATATATATATATATATATACAATGGAAATAATATAAATTCATAATTGTCATTTAACCTAATTATTAAATACAATGAAAATGATAAAACTCTAAGTTAATGAATGTTGCTTCACACCGTTTGACCTAATACTTAACGTGTAAGAGAAGACGATGGAATGGGTAGACAATAAGGAAGAAAATACAAAAAGTGCAGTAAAGGGGAAGACAGATTAAAAGTGATAATATAGAGGGAAGTATAGCTACAACAACCTTAAGGAAATTATTACCAATTAGCCACTCACAATACTCGTGTAGTGGAGGAAAGAGGAAGATTAACGCCAACCCTAAATTGAAAGCAAAAAAGAATGATATAAGGTATGCTATGAGTATATTTTTTCTATTCAAATGGTTAAGAAATTTGATCAATATAATATTATACAAGAAAACAAATGTTACAAACCATTAAATATAGAAAACCTTAATCCATTCGAATACATGTACGTTAAATATTAATTGGATAGAATACAGACATTTCCATATATACATTTCGATATAATAAACAAAAGTGATCACTCTTTTGAATTGGAATAAACTATGTAAATATAAATATTAAATAAATAATGAATTATATGATGAAAAATAAATAACTTAAATCATGTGAAGAAATAATCATATTTCAATATTTCAACATATCATTTAACTACAAGAAGCCCTAACCCAATAAGAATACAAATGAATAATAACATGCAGTTTAAATGCTATATGTATTCGTATGCCTTTGATAATCAAATAGATGACTTATATACATATATCAAATAAACAAATTAATTGTATTATGAAAGAATAATACTCCATTATATTAATTAATGGAAAAACTCTAATGGAAAGAATACCTAAACATTACACGAGCCATGGGTTATAGATTCTTTGGATATGAAAAAATAAACTTAAATATATATTAATAAATCAAGTTTAGTAGTAAACAAACCATTGCACTTGGACATATTACACAATAAATTAATTAAATGAAAAAAATTGCAAGAACATATTATACTAAACAAAATAAGAATTACATACAGTAAGTACCAGGTGGGTAAGAGGGTAGAGCTGAGTCCTAAGGCAAGAAGAGGGAAAGGCCCTCTCTTGGAGTTTAGGTTCATCGAGCTTTGTGACCCCACCACAGTGTGTGAGGACTGAAGTATGGTATAGAGGTTCTAGTCCCATTTTGGAGGACCTAGCTATACATAAAAATGCAATTTTGAATAATAAAATATATGCGAGAATTATTTATTTTATCTTTAAATACAACAATAAACTTTGGATTGATTAATTTAAACTTATAGGATTAGACTTATAAGTCCTTGCAAGGAGGGACATTACACACACCTCTATGTTCCTCTAGTATGAAATCCACATTCAGCAACAGATGAAAATTGTGGGCCCCTTCAACGTGACCATGTTGCCTACAATGACTCTAGGCTATTGTGATTAGAATTCTTCGATTCTTTAAGCCCTTACACTTTTTGCAAGGACAATAACATTTAACAGGTTTTCTTCAAAACTGAGCCCACAATGCAGCCATTGTCTCATTATTTTGTTTTGGGTTCATATTGTTAGGTGTAGTCTTTCTTCACAAGAAAATATATCTGCAAATAAATTGGACATGTTGTAGTTAATTTTTATATCTACACATATGGAAATTGTTGATTAATATTTTCAAATGTAACTAAAATGATCCTATAATTTCTAGAAGGCCTATATGTTTGCAAAATGTGGAGTTATAGACAATGTATCTTAATTATTTGAAAAATGCCTCAAAGAGATGTCACAAGGTGAAAGTTACTTAGGTGCTATCAACAACATGCCTTGACTAATCCTGATAGCAATGAATAATGTGATTAATGCATCAAATAATGAAGATGACTAAAAGATCAAAACATATTGATGCATGGCAATGTTTTTCTCGAGGAAATATATGCTCTTCAGTAAGATATAAAAGGAAATATGAATTAGATGTGATCTATGTGTGCTCCAAGTAGATGTACATTACCTTTTGAAAATTGTTCAATAGGGGCATCATATTTTCATCAATTTATTAAGAGGTTTGTATAGTTTGAGACTAGAGTAAGAGACAATTATCATTGTTGCTAAAGATTATTATCCTAAGGACTATAGACTAGGAGTAATTAGAAATTTCATTGTCTATGGTTTTAACAATCTCGGGAGGCTAGCTAGGAATAGGAACTGCTCTAGGAACATTTTGTGGACAGGCTTTTGGAACAAGACAATTCAATATGCTTGGCATTTACATACAACAATCTATTGTGATATAGTGTCATATTTTAGATCATATAGTGTCATCTAAAACATTACCATTGTACAATAAAACCTAGAAAAAATGATTGTTTAATATGAATTGTGGAAATCTGATATCACTAAATGAGAAATCTATTTAAAAATAGATGCCAATGTGAAAGCAATCCCAGAGAATATATATTTGTGAATGCTAACAATCAACTATAAGCATGAGGTTTCTAATTGAAACTAAACTGTAAGCATGATACTCCAAACAAAATGTACAATTTTTTGATGAAACAATATGTGCAATTATAACTGAAGTGTCATCTAGTGGTTTTATCTTGCAATTGTAAACATGATTCACCAAAATATTTTGGGTGTGAAAGCCTCAAACATAAATTCTATTATGGAAATGGTTCTATCTTGCAACCATAAACATAACAACTGTGTCACCTAATAGCTCTATCTCACAACCAGACACATGATACTCCAAAATCTTTTGGGAATTCAAATGCATACATTCTATCTTATGGAAAGCTTAGTTGGTATGACAAGGTCCATGATCTAACTAATCTAGGTGAGCCCTTTAGTAGTTTCCTTTTCAAATATCCATGAGCCTCAATGGCATGCATCTTCATAGCACATGGATCCTATAGTTCACTACTAGTTATAACATTTATTTCATTGGTTTTCATCAAATGATTTGGTTGCAAAGAAGGCATATAATCCTACAATTCATATAATCAAGAATGTCCATGGCATGCACTAACTCTTATTTTACATATTTTAATACTTGTTTTAAGGCCCTTCAGCTTAGGAACCACACTTCTCTTTGATGAATTTGCTAAGAAAGATAAAAAAGCTTACACAAGATTTGTTGAAGAAATGTACCATCAAATAGCAAGACACATGAACTTTGAGAAACAAAAATTTGTATAAATTTTTTGTATCAAATAGCTAGCAAAAATCTAAAATTTGTATCAATACCATGCTATTTTGAGATACAAAGGTAGAAGATGCTATGTATATGAAATTTTCTACCACAATAAATGTAGAGAGGAGGTGACAAAGGAATTCCCAAACCTAGAATTTGTTATTCTTGATATTGTTGCAATAAACATTCTCACATTCCCAGAATTCCAAAACTGATAGGAAAATGTCAAAATCTACTTTGATGTCCTTATTCTCCATGGCCATGTTGTAGAAGCTCTAGAATATTTCTTTGCATACAGAGTAAAAGATAAGTTCTTCTAGACCACAAATGTTTGTTTGCATATATGATTTGTACAAAGACTATTTAAGAAATGCGTTAAGAAAGAGACTACAAAACTAAACAAGCAGAAGCCACTTCGTAAATATAGGTTTGGAAAATAGAAAACATTGAACTTATAATTGGATCAACATGACTATGTACAAAAGTCCAAACCCTCACCTATCCTACAGTTTAACAAATCTCCAAAACATGAAGAGATAGGTAAATTGATTCACAGAGCTGACACATCAACCTAAGAGGATATTTTTATTGGCAAAGTTGTTCACAATCTAGAAAATCATATCCAAATCTTAATTGTGGATAGAAAGGAATGTTTGCAAGTAGTTGCCTATTTTGATCCCTAGATTCTTGGCTCAAAACACAGCATTATAGACATGTGAAACATGGAGAGGAAAAATAATATAGGTCACAACTAGAAAAGAGTTTAGAGATGGTAAAGTTGATACTAGAGTCAACCAAACAAAAAATAATGTGAAATCATAATGGAAGAGTGAACATGGAAGTAGTGATTAACCATGTATTCATGGGTATAAGAAATAAGCAGAATAAGTTAACAAATAACAACAAGCTAAAAGTAAAGGCTGACAAGCCCTATCACACAACATGCAAAGATAATGATAGAATATGCATGAATTGGTGCATGATTTTTGGTAGTTTAAATAGTTTAATAAAACAAATATTAGATTCATCCTCTAAAGATTTTGGTAGCAAAAAATTAACTCTCTTCATCAAACTCTTTATGCATAAAATTTAGACAATAATTTTTGTTGCAGAAATTCTTACTTAATGATTTCAAAAAATACTAATTTTTTTTTAACTTAAAATTCTATTTGATGCCAATACTTTTAGACTAGAAAATAAATATTTTGATTTCTTAGAAATTATATGAAATGGGGTTACAAGTAGAGTGGGTTTAATCATGGAGGAAGCTCTTTAGTTAAGTGTGCTTGAGTTGGAGTAGTACTAAGATGGGGTGAGCTCCTGGAAAGTATGTGCTTCACCTCTATGAGCATCACCTAGATCTAATGAGTGCTAAGTGTTCTACATGAGAAACATGGATTGTATAAGCCACTACTAATGAGATATGAATCAATGAGTTTGACTCAAAAACTACATAGTTGAATTCTAGTAGCAATATCACAAGGAAAATAAAAATTAAAACATAAAGATCTTTTGCTCATAGATCTACCAAATTGGATAGCTAAAGTAAGATATAGTGCTCAGTATCTTCTGACTATGTACATGCAGTATCTTCTAATTATGCAAATGCAGTATCTGCTTGTTGCAGTGTTTCCAAACACCAAATGTTGCGATGGATCTTCACTTAAAAATATTAATAGAAAATAATGTTTCTAACCATACTAGAAAGTTCAATTGAATTACAAGAATAGGTGAAATAAAGTAAAATTCAATAATCTATGTATCTAGCTAGTACATGGTCTACAAAGTTTGATTTTTTATTTGTAATTAGCTCTTTATGCATTTTTTTCAACTATGAATTGTGCTAGTAGCATATAAAAAAAATACATATTAATTTCTAATCAATGATTTTGTGTGAGTTGTACATAAAAAGATGACAGTAAACTATATACAATGAATTGCAAAAAAAAAGTTTAGGAGAAACCTAGAGTGAAGTCTAGAATACTGAATTTTCAATAGGAAGGAATTGAAAAACAAATAGCACACACCATTTAAACATAAGTATATTTTATTAGACATGGAGATATACCTTGCCTATACGTGGCCTCTCTTTAACATTTGCAAGGCTATTTCAAATATGTGCTACTGCATGGACCAATACAAATGAGTCTTAAGGTAGTCACACAACTGAGTTATAATAAATGTAAACTACAAGAATAGAAATTACAATAGAACAAAGTTTTACTTTTATTTCAGTTGACAAGATTTATTATATGTGCAATTGTATAATTTTTATATTAGATAAATTGTAAAATTGAATTTAAAACTTTTATTTTCATCATTCTCACTGGATTAAGGATTAAAAACAAGGATAATTATGTATATAGTATAAAGGATAGGTCAAAGCATTTGGAAAACTTTTTTGCATATATCAGATTTTATTTGAGAATGAGGAGAATATATTTTTTATTCATATTGTATATAATATTAATTGGTATTTAATTATATTTCTTTCTTGCTTACACTCTCAATTGAAAGAGTTGTTGTTATAAAATTGTTGACAAGTTATAGGAAAAAGATTTAAAATGTGGTACTATTGCCAAGTTTACTTTTTAAATAGTGGCTTAATTCAAATGAAATACTTGACTACTGATTGGTGAAAATAAATCTCTCAAGATGATATGAAAATTTTGGTTTATCAAATAGTAGATACCTATTGATAAATGTGAGAATTCTTTTAGAATAACTGAGAGGGGGGGTGAATCAGTTATCCAAGGTCCAATAATGTCCAATACAATTTTTTTGTCAAATCCTTAATGGCATATAATTGAAATTATCATGCATGCAGTTAAACATTAAACAATCATGAAAAGTAAACATGCATCACATCATAACACAAAGGATTTTGGTGACCCAAAAACCCTCCAAGAATAAGAAGGTAAAACTGGGGTGGGGATTGCACCCAAAAAATAACTGCACAATTGATTTCAACCACTTCTAATGGTTTGCCCTGTTAAAGGCCTACCCTATTAAAGGCTTTACACACTATCAGATGTGACCCTATTAAAGGATTTCTACACCTTGTTAGGAGTGTGCCCTATTAGAGGACTTAAGAACATTCAACTTAGAATGTCACCCCATTAAAGGATTTACATAGATCTGTTAGGCCCACCCAAGTCCATGGGATTTACAGTCACCTTCTCAAAAGAATCTTTTATCCCTCTCTAAGGATCTTTTATCCTCCTCCTAAGGATCTCTTATCCTTATCCTGGGGATCTTGTATCCTTTTCTTGAGGCTTATCCACCTAGCTGTTAAGCTAACCTAGTAATGTAGGATTTCAATGTCTAATACAATGGTAAGAAAGTATTATAAAGATTTTGACCTGATAAATTTTGCAACTCTAGCCTTGCAAATTTTAGATCTCTCTTCAGTTCTTTTCTTTGCTTGGCTTTTCTTCCTTGCAGTGCTGACATCTTGTCCACTCTTCAAGATCTGTCTCCTTGAGTTCTTCCACTTGTTATTCCAATGCACTCTATGGTCACTTGATCAACTCAAAGTCTTGATGCTCTGTGCTTACTCCTCATTGTGTCCTCTTCTTGACACTTCACACTAGCCTTCTCTTGCCTTCTTCACATAACCACGACCACTACCACACTTTGATCTTTTGACTTGTAACTCCTTATAAAGAAGCTTTGTTCTTCCACTCAAATATTCCCACTCATTAATTTGATTTGATCTGAGAGAATGATATTGTTTTCCCTCCAAATTGTTTCTTCCAGAAACTTCATGATAAGTCCATCAACATTCGCCTTGAATTGGATTGCATGGTTTACATAAAATTATGTGACATCTACTCATTATCCTTATCATCCAACTAATTCACAAAATTCAATGTAACAAACTTATCATTACTGATTTGGTGAATCTTTTGACTTAACAAATAATGCAACAACTCAACATCATTGATTTACTGATGCCTGACACCTGAAGAAATTTCTTAAGTTACTTGACACTTGAACAATCCTGTGTTACTCGACACTTGAACAATCTTGTGTTACTTAGCACTTGAAGAATTGCTCAACACACACTAAAGTTGAACTTGCTCAACTTCAACTGAGAATTTGCTCGGCTTCAACTAGTTTGCTCAACACTCAGAAATGAACTTAGTTAAACCTTACATCTTTGATGTGTCTTATTGTGTCCATTCTCTATGTCTTAGAGTATGTTATTAATACACTATTTCATCAATGGCTTAGCTGATCCTTATACTTCATTACAACATCATAACTTCAACATTTCTGTAGGTGCTCTGGTTACATCTTATTGATTGCCACCTCCTTGTCAATCAACCAATTGATAGTATTTGGATCACTTAAGTAATTGTCATTCTTGCAAGTAGCAAGTTTGACATCAATGAAAAAACAATGATTGAAAACATTCTTTTCTAGTTACATTATTGTTCATTCATGATCTTTTCAATCATTTCCAACAATAAATACAAGCATAATATATTTTATTAAAATAAATTATTTGACACCTATTTCTATCAAATAGACTCTTATCCTTTATATCCTCAATGCTAGAAACTCAAGTAAGGTGCTGATTACATTCATTGACTTTAGTGACTATCATTGACTATCTATGGTTGCATTTCAAATTCTAATCCCTTTCCCAATAGTCAAGGCCCCAACCACTAATCCTTTGGCTCTTAACATCATACAAACCCTTCCTAGATATCCCTCCACATCATTCATTAATTCTTGATACAAATAAAAGTCCTTTCATCTGCTAGACTCAATCTCATTTACAATTCATTTTAACTCAAAACAATCCTAATACTTATCACCTAAAACATGTTTATCCATTCACAAACTTGTATTGAAACCCTATCACTCTCCTAGTATCTTTTAGCTATTAACATGTGTTGCAATAAGTGCATGAGATTTCATCTTATCATCTTCATTTGGAATACCTATGAAACTTGTATATTTAGATGAAAAAGGTTGTGGAGATGATAAATAAAATTAAAATATTAAATAAAAAGATGGAAAATCATTATTATGTTGCTTCACAAGTTTCTTCATGTCATCAAATTGTTTCCTAAAACAATAATTTTCAGCATGGTCAAGCTTATTAAAAAATAGCTCCATTTCAAATTCAAACTCTCCTTCTTAGGTAAATATTATCCTAAGAAGAGGTAGGAGGTTCTATTAATTCTTATTTCAAGTTTATTCTTCATCTTTCCTTTACCCTTGAATTGTGAATCAATGCAAGAGACTTTGAAGATACATCAAGTTGACATGTTTGCTTATTGTCTACTCAATCTATCACATTTTTCAAATGAAAGTATTGCAAATGATGCTCTTGAACTATCCATGATAGAGTAAAAGGAAGTAGAGGAGCATGAAAAAAAATTACTTGAAAAATATAGAAATATGTATTCCTTGTTAGTTTTCTATTTCTAATAACCAGCTCAATGAGATCTCAATATTGTAAACATAGCCAAATAATATTTAATGGTACAAAAAGCATGAGTAAAAAGGGATGCAATTTATTCTTATAATAACAAAACTCTTACCCTTTTAACTAATAAAGAGATATTTGTGTACTCATTTCACACCCTTCATGGATTAATAAACTTCTCAATATTAAAGATTGATCTATCTAAAAAATGTACTTCAATCAAGCCTATAGCCTCATCAAGTTTATTTCCATTTGAAAATATTTGATATTATTTGGTTTAAATTAAAGAGAAACATGGAAGGATAGAATATTAGAAGAGGAGGGAGAGATGACCCACTTTTTTTTAATTGTACAATAAAAAGGATGATGGCCCAATAGGCTCAAATATGACTTAAGCACTAAGTTACTAAATGACCCTTTGATGATAATGAATTGGAATAAGTTGTATTTGAGGAGATACAACAAACTGATGTAAGATAGAAGCCTAATTATGCTAATGAAAAATTATAACATAATAAAAAAGACAAAAATTAGACATGAAATTGTAATGAGTGGAAATAGAAACCACATTTCATCACTAACATAGGAATTAAATTTGAAGTTATTTTGGAGGGTATAGGAAATCTAGATGTCATATACCTAGGTATAGGATGCTTCTCACTATATACCTAATACTTTCTTCCAAAAAATTCAGAGATCATTCATTTGATCCTATTGTAGATGCTTAAAATCATCCCTAAACACTATATTAATTAATTTTAATATTTCCCATGATATTATAATTAATTATTAATTAATTAATTATATTGCTCACATTCTTCTACTTATTTAATTAAATTATTTTAATTAAATGAGTTCATCCTCCGAAGTATTTAAATTTAATTTAAATACTCCTAGCCTTAATGTGTTAAATTAATTTAACACATGATCCTCCATATTCCTCTTTTTAAATAAATTTTATTTATTTAAATTCCCCACATCCTATAAATTTCTCTAAACCCACAATTAAATTAAATTAAATTAAATTTAATCTTAAGCCTAACCTAGAGCCTAGCCTATAACCATCATTTTCATCCTCTTAAGCCTACTTCTTCTCTAATCCCCACTTAATCATTCCTAATCATCTCCCTAATCCCCCTCATTAGGCTAAGAGTGTGCTCACACATGTGTGAGATGGCATGCCTACACACTCTTGTCTCCCACTCTTCTTCTCAAGTTTTCTCACACATGTGTGAGAAAAATTTGAATTCTTGACCATTTGCATGGCTTGCATGTCACCTTATGTGGCATCTACATGGATGCCACCTCACCAAGCCCTCCCTCAAGCCTATAAATAGAGGGCTTGTCTCAAGCATTTACATCTCCCATTTTTGCATTGTTACCATGTCATTTTGAGTTTTGAGTTCTCATGCTAAGAGTTTGCATTGTAGTTTGATTTTCATAGAGATTCCTAGGATCATACTAACAATTTGGTAGCTGATTTAGTTTGCCTCATGCATTGTTAATCTAGTTTTCTTCATGCATTTGAATTTCCATTCCATAGTTTGCATTCTTAGTTAGTTTCCTTTATTGCATATCATCTTCATTATTGAATGCTTTCAAGAATGGCTTTCTCCATAGCCATTTCTTGAAGTGTTCTTCATCCCACATAGCTTAGGATCTTAGTGCATTTTCATTCACATTTGCATTCACATATTCAAGAGATTCATTTATTGTTGTGTTTGAGAGAGCACACCAAACATACCCCCATGTTAACACACCAACAAGGCCTCTTATGGGTGCCTTTGTTGAGCTGTAGAGGTGGCTATAGGATTGGGTTTGTTAGCTTCTTAGGGTTGTAAAACCCAAGAAAGCATTAGTTAGTGTTTGTTCCTTTCATTTTGATGAATCTTTGATGCACTTTCAAGGTTTTTAACTAATGTTTGTTTGTTAACCCATGCTCTTAATAGGTCACATTTTCTAGCACACACCTATACTTTCTAGATTTGTAATAGTAGATTTGCCACCTATTCTTACACATGAAAAAAACATAATTTTTTTGAAAACCATTCTATACACATGCAATATGTAGGAAATTCCAAACTCGGACCAATGGCAGAAAAAATGTGATAAGTATGAAAGAAGCCATAAACCCTAGAGACAAAGAGAGGTAGTCAAATTGCACACCATAATATTAAAATACCTAGAGAATGCATATAGGATGCTGAGGATTCCCTTAATCTTCTATGCTGCTCACTCGCTAGTATCCTTAGCTGACTGTTAATGTCATTTGTGCTGACAAGAACCTAGATCCCCTCTACAAAATAGTTGCTGGTTTTGATCATCCCAGAGGAATAGAGGGCCCAAGATGTCAGTATGTAGAAAAAGTCTGAAATAATCCCAATTGCAGTGCTTTAGTTTGAAGAAAATTAAATTTGGGTTGAGAAATCCACCTAGCCCTTGTGTCAATATGGCAAAACCTTGAGAAATTTTGTGTAGCCATCCTTTGAGAGGCCTTGTGAGGACAAATACTTATAACTATCATTCATATGTAAGTGGTAACACATGTGCTCCTCATAGCTGCAAGATCGAGGCCTTTTTGAAACACAATATCTGTAGCCCTCCTAAAAAAATATACTTCAAAAGAGGAGTGGAATTAAACTACAGTGAAGTAGGAGAATCTCATGTATGAATTCATGCCTACAATTGCACATTTCATTCTTTATCCTACTGAAAAACCTATTAGTCATCATGAGAAAGTACCCATAAATGTATATGATCAAGCTTGTGTGCAAAATGAAATTGGGGTTATATAGAAACATCTACCAATTTAAGCTCTAAAGCCATGGGAGTTGGCACAAAACCCACAATTCTCAATTCCCACACGTGTGCTTTTGTATTCAACTAGCATGTAGCTCTTGCACATGGTCAAATTGCAAATGGATGACAAATAAATCATCCTATATTTCATGTACGACCAAAGAAACTGAGAATAAATTTTCTCCTAATTGTAGCTGAAAAGGAAAAGACATGTCACAAATTTATTCAAGGGCTTTGACATTCTAATAGCAGAGGGGTTTTGTCCCATTACAAAAATATTCATAATTTTCCACAAAATTGATTACAAATGTTAAAGGGAGATTTGGCTGGAGATGAGATTTTAACCGATAATTTGAAAATGGTGAACTAACCAGGCATTCTTAACTGGTTAAAATCTATCATATTTAACTTAGAAATTTGTTACTTGCATGTTTTAGGGTTTTAAAAGCTCATAAACACCTAGAAAATTTGAAACAATATAAAGATTTATTAATCAGCTAATATTGATGCACTTTATCATGTGCTCCCTTTAAATGAAGATTATACAAGTGTAAAAACTAGTTTTTTTGGGTCTATCTAGCCCTAGTGAAGCAAACAAAGGAACTCATTTCTTGCCATGTTGTAGAAACCTTCAAACATCATTTTACTTTGTGCATACTATGTTTATTTTGGACAATCTCACAGAAGATCCAACCCATAAACCTAAGAAAATGTTTTGCCTAGATCATCCACTATATAAAATAATATTTTTTAAGTTCTAGCAATGAACTTGCAAGTATAGCTTCAAGTGTGTTGATTAATGTTATTATTTGCAATTAAGAATGTTCAAAAAAATATCTAGCCTCAGAAAACCAAAAAACTAAAAAAAATTGAGTTCATTTTTGTGTTCAAAACACAACTAATAACACATTTATGTTCAAGTGATCAAATCTGCTCATTTGTGTGCTTATCACCCCTGCCCCAAAATGAAAAATTAAGTGACTAGAATTATTACTATACACACTAAATTTTATTTGTTCTCTTTTCTAATGGACAAATCAAATCAACATTTGGTCCTCAAAATGGGCTCCAAAATGTTTAGTTTTTTTAGCAGAATACAAAAAGAAATCAATTATGAAGACTTACAGGAGAAACGCTAAGACAAACTTATAGATTATAGTGATGGATAAAATTAGAGAAATGAAAGGAATTTCAACTAAAGAAGAACAAAAAATATAGGTATTCCAGTCCACCTTCAATCCATAGCATGATTTGAAAACCCTAAGAAAAATAGATAGAACAATAATGTCCAGTATAGCCACAAAAATTGGTGTTGAAATAACCAGAAGAGATCCCAGCATCATCACCATAAAGAAAATAGGTTGAATCCCCCTATGAACACCTTCCAAACTTCCCCTTCCTAAAATTTAACTTAGAAATTTGTTACTTACATGCTTTAGGGTTTTAAAAGCTCTCAGCATCATCAATCCATAAATCAGATACTAGGATTTGCAAAGCCAATGCTATGCTCCTTAACTTCATTTTCATCACTTTGTCAACTACCTCTTCATAAAAAAGAAAACAATAATCTCTACCCTTATCCTATTTTGGCTCATCCACAATGACTATACATAGTAGATTCCCAAGTCTTGAGCATCCCTTAGTCATATTTTTGTACAAGTTTCTCACATAACAATGAAATAGGGCGAAATTGACCTTTTTCATTTTAACATATGAAGCCCATGTTGGTTGAAATTTTGACCAACATGAGCATGGATTTAAGAAAAATATATTTTTCCTTGCATATTCCAACCAATCTAAAACATTTTAATAGATGGTCAAAATTTTTGGTCTAAACATGGGGTCAAATGTACTAGTGATAGCACAATACATAAGGGTCATCCTCTAAAGTTGATTTAGGTGGAATATCTTATACCATGAAAAAATTCATATAAATGAATCATTTAATATTTTGTTGAAGTTTTGAAACATCAACCTATACTTGATTCATGAAGGTCAAGAGTTTGATAAAATAGCCATTTGTCATCTCTTTTACTGTCCTTGAGTTGGAAGAATCAAGGATAAATTATCTATTATTTTGGAATTCATGCCGAGTTTGAATTTAAAGTGAATAATAAGTGAATTCATAGGTATACCCACCTAAATCTTGCATAATTCAAAGTGGAGAAGATAACAGAGTCTTGTCAGTTAGTTTTTTTAGTTTGTATTTTAGAATGCCCATTATGATCTCTAGCTAATTGCTAGGTTTTCTAATCATCAAAGAAGTTTTTAAAATTCTATCAAATTACAAGCCAACAATACCAATGTCCATGTCTTATTCTTCTCAATTTGTTCAATTTCTTCATTCATTGTATTGATCCAATTTTCATTATCTAAAGCATTTTTGATAGATTTAGGTTCAACTCACATAATAAGCATGTGCCATTCTTCAATCTTCTTCTTGTCATGACTCCTTAATCTTTATCTCCAATAATTTGTTCTAGTGCATGATGTCTTCTCACATACTTTTCCAATATAGGTTCACATCTTGGTTCTCCTTGCTATTGTCAATAGATTCTACAATTTCAATATCTTATGTTATCTATAGCTATAATTTGGATTCCTTTATCTTTTGGTTGATTGTCATAGTCTATGACTTGGCTCCTATAGCCTGATGCTCGATAGACTATTGATTTTTGATAGAGCTCTTCTCTAGAACCTCAATAGTGTTTGGCTACAAATTCTTGATAGCCATCTTTTCTTGTTGAGGTAAGGTTCTTGATTCTTAACCATAGTTTTACCTTCACCTTGGAGGGTTTCTACATTACCATATCTAGTGTCATATGTTGATCAATGAATTATATGTGTTATTCATGTTATTAAATGTTAGATCTGATATCACATTACACTATATGATTTATTTGATATAAGGTTAAGGTTTAATGAGGGTTAATGGTGAAGATACTAAATAAGGTTTATGTTTGATATGGTTTTGAAGATCCTGATTCACCCCACCCCTCCCCCCATGTATCTTACTTTCCCTATTAGATTTCCAACATGTAATTAATGACTAAAATCTGAATTATCTATTCCTTATTTTATTTAACCTTTCCAAATTATCTACAAGGTGAATTCTATGAATTTCACACAAGTTTACTTAAACTTTCTCAACACATAGGTTATAAGCTACATGTACAAATGTAATTGATAACTCATCTTCTCTTAAACTAGAACATAATTTAGTCATAACGATTTTACTCACAAACTTTGGATCATTTTTTTTATCTAACTAATGACTATCCCTTTTCCATTGTAGGTTGATTTTTTGTTTTCAATTATAATCTTCTTAACATTCTTTTATTAAGTAGAATTGATCCTTGATTGTATAATGAGTTACCCCATGAATCAGTTCTACTAGAATATTTATTACATTGTCACCCATCAAAAAAAATTCATCATAAATTCTTCTCAAAATGATCTTGGTCCAGTCCTCATTATCAAACTCATAGTAAAACATGTACTTCACCACATTATTTTAACCTAGCTGTTCAAACCCTTCATTAAATGACATGTCCTATCTCTGAATCTTATAAAATTTATCTAAAATGTTGTTCTCACCTATAGTCTCAAACTTATAATGTGTAAAACTCATAATATCTTCCAAGTATAAGACTTCATTGGGAATTTGAGAAAATATAATGTTAGGGTCATCTTCCATGGGTGGTATAGGGTTTAGTTTTGGTTTAGGTCTGGGAACCTCCACAATATTATGCAACAATGATGCTTCCATTCTTATAGGCTTAAAAACTCAACCATACTTCACAAATTTACTACAAAAAGATGAAAATACCTTCAATTCACAAACTAGGGCTTTTTGCATAAAATTACTAAATCCTTTAACAAATCCTTCAAACTACTTGCAATTCACTCTTAAATTTTCTTTGAAGGACTCTTTAGCTCTTTGCTCGATCAGATGGTCCTTATTTCATTTATTTCAACCATTATATTCTCTTTAATTCAATTACACTTTAATTTCACAAGTTTAGGTTGGAAGTTTATTGGGAAAGTCAGATACTAAGAGGGAGGGGGGATGAATTAGGATCACTGAAACTTTTATCCTTCAAATAAAATAACAACTTAACTATATTAATCACTAATCCATCTCATATCTAGATCATGAACAATAAAACATTAAACTTGAAATGCTAAAATAAATCTAATTATTCATCACATTCATAAGAATAAATGTAAAGACAAAACACAAAAGATTTTGGTTACCAAAAAATCTTCCAAGGTGAAGGTAAAACTGGGATTCACACCCACATATCTTTACTACTGCAGTAAAAAATTTTGCCTATTAGGCCTATAAATGTGATCACTTTTGATGATCTACCCTTTAATGGGTATGTCCTATTAAGATCTTTACAAAATTGTTAGGTCTACCTTAATTAAAGGATTTAAAACTCATAATGAAGTAAGCACTTTGTTAGAAGATTTAACTAGGCATGTTAGGACAACTTTGTTAACAGATTTACCCTGATCCACTTGTTAAAATGTATCAATACCTGATCCTTTGGTTTACACTCAAAATGCTAGTTACATATCTTCTCTTTCCACTCTCTAATATGGTATATCTCTTCTCTATTATGCACTACTCCACTCGGTCACTATACTTTATTTCTTTAAAACTTCACTTGCAGTCTCCAAAACATAATCCCTTCGCATACACATTTACCACACTTCAATTCATATAGAATAAGGTTTAGATATTCCCTTAAATAGTCATCTATAGAGTTTTCTATAACATAATAAATGATACAAATGGTTTCCTTTTTGCCTCTTAATCTTATTGGCTAACTTTCCTTAATAGGGACCATTAATCCATGCTAAAATACATAACAAACTTTGTAACAAACTCTATGATCATTAAATGTTGTTAACATGTCATCCTAAAATGGTTTACCTTGTACTTGTGCCATTCCAAATATTCTTGTTCCAATAGTGTTAGTCAACACATATAGTTCCTGATGCTTGGTCATAACTATTCTACCTACTGAAACTCGACCTCTACTAGCTTGGCTCCTTCTATATGACTCAAAACCTAGTGACTCTACTCTACTCAATGTTCACTATACATTGAATAACTTAGATTCCATAAGGATACTTGGAAACCATATATTTTCTTAGCTCCTATAGAGCTTGGCATATACAACATTATTTACAAGTCTAACAAATACATAACTCAACCTATATAGAGTGACTCTATCATAGTGATGACTGACCAACTCTACCTTCTGTATGAATAAGTGGTTGATACCAATAGACAACAAAACTAAAGAGATCACTAATCTCCCCCTTTGAAATTAGTGGAAAAATTACTTTGTCATGATTACATCATTACACTATAATACAAAAATGATAATACTCCCCTATGTTTATGACTTGGTCTATATAGGACTACAAAAATTTTACAACATACTCATTACATATATTATAGGACTCAAATAGTTTGATGTAGATTTTTCATGGCTTTGATCTATCCTGTACTCATTTGTTCTTTGAATGATATTATTTTTCTATTTCTACTTGAAATTCTTCTTCTTTCCCCCTTGACTTTTTCACTCATGTCTGTTGCTATGGGTGGAGAGGATGGAATCAAACCACACTTTTCAATAAATGTCTTGTGAATTTGAATGATTATGGAAAGAGCATGATCTCATGTGGTTCTAACTGATTCCAAATTTTAAATCTTGATCTCCATCTTTGCAACTAAGTTAGTAAGACTATCAGGAGTAGAAAGATTATGATCTAATTTTACTATATCTTTTGTTGAAGCTAACTCATGTTGCATTACCTTTAAGTGAGCTGTTAACATAGATTAGATGGATACAATTCTAGCCCACATTTGGCTATCTGCTTGGTGTAGCTTAAATAACCTTCCTTATGAAAAAAAAATCTATTGTAATGCATTGAACTTGATCCAGTAGATTGAGAAATAGAGTTACCAGAAGATTTTATGTCTCTGTCAATCTTTTGAATACAAGCTATAAATTCACTTGTGAATCTAGGAACTGTTACCAATTTTTACTACATTGTAAAAATTGGTAGAAATGTTATTAGGGTGCCTATGCTATGAGGATGCGAAATAATCATGATAATAGGTAGGCACAACTTTGTAGATGTTAAGGTTAAATGTCAAATTTGGGTTGCAAAGAGGTGACAAGATGTTGACCGCAAGGTTGCACACAGTATAGAGCTTAAGACAATTTGAGTTGTGAAGAAGTAATTAAGAGACATGCAATCAAATTTTAAACCATTTCATGATCAAAAGTGGTTAGTAAACTCTAGTTTATAAGTTTTGAGGGTGAAAAAGAAAAAAATAGTTAAGTTAAGTGGTTATTACATCTTGGTAGGTGGTTAAAGGTAACCCAGAGTTAAGGTGGTGAAGTAGTGAAATGCTTTGATCAAATCTTCAAAGGGTCTAGAGGAAAGTTAATGTAATCAATTTTAAAGGAGTTGTCTTGTTGATAAAATTAGTTGAGCTTAAATAATTATCACTCCATTGAAAGCAATTAGATAAGATCCTAAGTTGTGAAGTTGTACATAAGGTATAGCTTGAAGTTTTGCTACTTTGTATGGTGTTGACAAACAATGTATTCCAATGTTGTGATGCAGTGAATAGGGAAATTTGATGGTTATCTCCATTTCATAGTAGTTAATGTAAGAGAGAAGTAATCAATTGTAGTAGAGTGATCAAAAATTGAAAGAAGAGATCATCATCTCGTAGGTCAACATAGTCAATGAGGAGATAAAGTTCCAAAGGTGCAAAAAGTAAACAAGATAGTTAAGACCTACACAATCGCAACATTGCATGGAGTTAAGGCTAACTTGAGATCAAATTTGTGAAGAAAAAAAATTCTTTGATCACATCTTCATGGGGTTAAATTTGTAGTTAAGACTTAAGGTTGTGAGACTATGAACAAAGAAAATGTTGAGGTTAAAGCAGCTACCACAACATCGTGGGTGGTAACACAATTATATTTTTTAAAGTTGTGAAGTGGCTAAAGCTTGCAACCACACTCTCACAAGGTTAAGATATGAGTTAAAAGCTTAATTCATGAGGTTGCAAAATGTAATCAAAATAATTGAGTTAAGGGCTAGCACAACCTCACAAGGTTTCATTCTTAGTTAGGATCTTTACTTGTGAAGCTATGAAGTAAAATGACAATTAGTCAAAATAGTAAGTGCAATATCACATGATTTAGAAAAGCTTTGTATCTAGTTATTATGAAGAGGTGACATAGTTAATATCTGAGGCATCACAACATCACAAGTATGAGAAATGCTAGGTACTAAACTATTGCAAAGATGCGAGAAGTCAGTTTGATGGTCATTGCAAGATCACATGGGTTAATAAATTAAAATGATGAGCAGTTGTGAGGTTGTGATAAAAGCTTGAATCAAGAGATCGTTGTCTCATAGGTCAATGAGGAAATACAATTGTGAAGAAGTGAAAGCATGTAATTGCAGCATCACAAACATAACATCACAATTTAGATTCAAGGCCCCAAAGGCACAAAAATTTGACATGTGACAAGGACTTGCTAATAGGGTGATGAATCCAGCCTATCAGATGGCGATACATGGCTCTCACTAGATGGTAACCTAGAGGTTTGACTGAGGTGGTAGAAAAAATTAGGTTTAAGGCTTAGATTTTAGAGCTAGAGAAGGAGGAAATAGAACCAAGAAGGATGAGTATTGATGCTCAATCTTCACAATAATGATGGAGATTTTATTTTTGGGTGGAGTAAGGTAGTAAGAGACTTAGATGAAATCAGATGCACCGAATGGCCTACCAAAAGGGAAATAAATATTTTGGAAGAAATTGGAGATGTTAAGGCTCTACTGACATAAGCAATTGAAGAACTTCACAGCTTAAGGTAGTAGAAGAGAAACATAATTAAATTGAATATTCCTGTAGTAAGTGTCACTTTCCAATTTTGCAACTACTTGCCTAGTTTTGTCTGAATATAGAGAATGTTTTAAATGTAACATTCTAGAAATTGTTGGAAATATAGAAGTAGTAACTAAGAGGGGGGGTGAATTAGTTACCACTAAAATAAATCCCAGATCCCTTAGATGTCAACAATGAAATTTAAACTGAGAAAACTAATTGTTGTTGATACTCGGTAAACACATAGAAAATGTTGTAACTTGGTAAATGTAGAGTGTGAATTACTTTTAGTAGATCTTAAAATATTAATAGTAATTAATTTGCAAGCATAAGAGAAATAACATGAACACATGAGACACCAGGATTTAATGTAGAAACCCAATATGGGAAAAACCACCAATGTGACTAGTTACTATTTTTCACTCTTCTAAAGTGAGCCCTGTTAGGAGCCAACCCTGTTAAAAGTTACAAAACACACTGCTAGATGTGACCTTGTTAGAGGATTTAATCACCCTACTAGGAGTGGCCTTGCAAGAGGTTTTAAAAAAATTCAATGGAATTTTCACCTTGTTAGAGGATTTACAATTGGCTATTAAACCAACTTTGTTAAGAGATTTTGGATCACTGCTACAAAGGTGAGTGAGTAATAATGAAATGATCTGATTGTGATGCAATTGAATTACTAATTACAAATCTCTATTATGCAACATACTTGATCCCTCCTGATCAAATAACACTTTTCTTCTCCACAAGGATACTTTCTTATCCTTCAAGTTCATTCTCACTCTTTCCTTCTTAATTTAATCTACACACATGCACACACTCTAGAAATCTCAACCTGACCTTTCATTTATACCATCCAAATTGTCAAGTCACCCTAAATTAAAATTACAATAACCAATAATCATCACCATAGTTAGCTAGAAATAATACTTGAAATAATTAAGCTTCTTATGCCAAAACAAAATCCATCATTAGTTGACCCTGCTCAGTAAACACTAGTTCTGAGATGATTTCCTGTGTTAACCAATAGAAGCTTGGTTAACATTGTGAACTTGCAAAAATCTTTTAGTAACTGAGTGAACTCAGTTAGCACTAACTCTATCCAACTTTCCCTTCATTAACCATGCGAATTCAGTTAACATTATTTTCTGCCATAATTTCCTTCGATGCCTGAGTGAGCTTGGTCAACACTATCTTTGCAGAGTAAACTTCAAGAATGCTCGGTAGACAAGGAAAACTATCTTGCTGACCAAGCGAGCTTGGTAAACACTAACTGAAAATTGATATGACATTTATGTGACATCAAAGACAACACACAATTTGATAATTGTATCCAACAATCTCCCTCTTTGGCATTGATGGAAATACAACATGTCATAGCATAATAAAATTTGAGAACAAAACTTTTTCTGATAGAAAGTTTCTCCTTCTTATATTTTTCACCAAAAGCTTATTCTTCTTTCATGTAGTAATCTCCCTCTATGAAGTAGTTACATAACTTCTATGACAGTAATCTTCTCCCTTAAAAGGATATAAAAAAATTTCAGAAAGATATGATAGTATTCTTCTCCCTCTTTGACAACACATGCCAAAGATAATACATACCAAATTAGTATCAATGTACCTTAAGTACTGATTCATATGCAATATTCTCTTGATTATACTGCATCAACTGATTGATCTTCTACTTGGTTCTTGTTGATGCATCACTAAAAATTCATTTAGTGAGCTTCAGATAGGGGAATGACCCCTAACTTACCTCTTAGATATAGGAATGCATCCTTAGGTAATGGCTTGGTGAATATGTCTACAATCTATTCTTTTGTATGAACATATTCCAATCTAATTTTTTTATCCTACATCAATTCTCTAACAAAATGATATTTTTTAGCAATGTGCTTAGTTTTGGAATGCATCACTGGGTTCTTTGATATGTTAATTATGCTAGTGTTATCACAATACATGACAATTAGTTCTTTGATCTCAACCTTCATGCCTTCCAACAATTGTTTAAACCAAACAATGTTAGAACAATTTACTGTTGCTACAACATATTCTACTTCTGCTATAGATTGGGATGCGCATTTTTTCTTCTTGCTTGTCCAAGATACCAACCTTTTTCCAAGAAAGAAAGCTCCACCACTTGTGCTTTTTCTATCATCAAGATTTCTTGCCCAATCAGCATCAATGAATACCTTTAGGTCTAAGTTTCCTCCAAATTTTTACCATAAACCATAGTCTTTAGTACCTTTCAAATATCTCAAAATTCTTTTGATTGCCATCATATGATTTTCTCTAGGTTTAGCTAAGAATCTTGCCACTATCTCAACTACTAAAGCAATATCAGGCCTTGTATGAACTACATATTGTAATTTTCTAATCATTGATCTATATAAGGTTTGATCTACCTCTTTTGAATCATCATCTCTGGTAAGCTTGAGTCTGGTACACATGGGGGTACCAACCAATTTAAAATCTTCCATACCAAACTTCTTGTGTATCTCTTTGATATACTTAGATTGACTAATGTAGATACCATTCTTGTTCTGCTATATTTGTAATCCAAAAAAGAATTTTATTTCACCAAACATGGTCATTTCAAACTCTTTGTTCATTTTTTCTAAAAATTCTTTGCATAGATCATCATTCCCTATAAATAGAGTATCATCTAAAAATATCTCTACCAATACAATCCTGTTATTTGGTCCTTGCTTGATGTACAAACTATTGTTATCATTTGTTCTTTGAAAACCAATTTGTATAAGGTAGTTGTGCAACCTTTCATACTATGCTCTAGGAGCTTGTTTCAAACCATACATTGCTTTGTGTAATTTCTAGACCATGTCCCTTTTGTCTGGATCAAAAAAACCTTCAGGTTTCTCAATGTAAACTTCTTCATCAAGAATACCATTGAGAAATGTAGATTTAACATCCATCTGATATACTTTGAATCTTCTATGAGAAACATATGCAAGTAGGGTCCTAAAACCTTCTAATCTTGCAACAAAAGAAAGAGTCTCACCATAATCAATTCCTTCTTCTTGAGAATAGCCTTTACACACCAATCTTGCTTTTTTTTCTTAATACTTGTCCATCTTCATTTAGCTAATTTTTGAATACCCATTCTATTCCAATCACATTTTTATCTTTAGGTCTAGGAACAAGGGTTCAAGTTTTGTTCTTTTCTATTTGTTCTATTTCTTCATTGATGACCTCAATCCAACTTTCATTTTCTAATGCATCTTTAACACTTCTAGGTTCAAAATCAGCAAGTATATATGTACTTTTTACTTTGCTTCTTGTCATAGTACCTTTTGAATTATCTCCAATAATCTGATTAGGTGCATGATTCCTTCTGACATACTTGGCCAATACAGATTCTTTTCCTTTTGAATGAATTGCATTGTCTTCATTTTGAATCTCAACTTCTAGCTCAGGTCATTTAGACTTGGTAGCATTGGCTCGATAGCTTCAAAATGTGACTCAGGTCCTTGTAACCCAGTTTGTACTTCTTACAACTTGGTAGCTAAGGAAGACTTAGGAGGTGAAGTCTCCTTATTGTTAGATGTGTCTGGCAATGTATCAGGTTCAAAGTAAAAAAATCTTTTGTAATCTTCTAGTTCCATTTTGTTTTCTTCTTCAATCTTTTCTACAAACTCATCAATTCTCACATATGCATTTTCTATGATTTTATGAGTAAAAAAATTCAAACATCTATATGCCTTACTTCTACAAGAATATTTTAAGAATATACCTTCATAACCTTTCACATCAAACTTTCCTTTTCTAAACTCTTTCAAGATATAACATTTACTGCCAAATACTTTTAGGTAACTTATATTGGGTTTGTAGCCATACCATAATTCATAGGGAGTTTTATTTGAGTCCTTCTTCAACTAAACTCAGTTCAAAGAATGAATTGCAGTGCTGATGGCTTCCTTCTAGTATTTGATAGTAAAATTCTTTTCAATCATTGAAGTCCTTGCACAATCCATGATGGATCTATTTCTTCATTCAACTTTTCCATTCTACTCAGGAGTACCAAGGGCTGATACCTATCTTTTAATTCCTCTTTCAATGCAAAAGTTATTAAATTCATTGGAGATGAATTCACCAGCTCCATTTGATCTTAAGCATTTCAATCTTTTCCTTGTTTCTTTTTCCACTCTCGCCAAATACCATTTGAATTTTTCAAATGCTTTTGACTTTTCTCTAAGATACATAACAATCATCATTCTGGAATAGTCATCAACAAAAAGAATAAAGAAATTTTCTCCACTATAACTTTCTATTCCAATGGGTCCACATATGTCAGTATGAAAAATTTCCAAGATGTATTTAGGTTGATAGTTTTTGCTCTTAAAACTAGTCTTTCCCATTTTGCCAATCTGACAAAAGATTTTTTTACTTTGAACCTGATCAAAAAAACCGTCTGGTTGTTTCATGTAAACTTTTTCATCAAGAATACCATTGAGAAATGTAGATTTAACATCCATCTAATATACTTTGAATCTTCTATGAACAACATATGCAAGTAGGGTCCTAACACATTCTAATCTTGCAACAAGAGAAAAAGTCTCACCATAATCAATTCCTTCTTCTTGAGAATAGCCTTTACACACCAGTCTTGCTTTGTTTCTTGATACTTGTCCATCTTCATTTATCTTATTTTTGAATACCCATTTTGTTCGAATCACATTTTTATCTTTAGGTCTAGGAACAAGGGTTCAAGTTTTTTTCTTCTCTATTTGTTCTATTTCTTCAATGATGGCCTCAATCCAACTTTCATTTTCTAATGCATCTTTAACACTTCTAGGTTCAAAATCAGCAAGTATACATGTACCTTTTAGTTTGCTTCTTGTCATAGTACCTTCTGATTTATCTCCAATAATCTAATTAGGTCCATGATGCCTTTTGAGATACTTGGCCAATATAGATTCTTTTCCTTTTGAATGAATTTCATTATCTTCATTTTGAATCTCAACTTTTGGCTCAGGTCATTTAGACTTGGTAGCATTGGTTCAATCTCTTCAGAATGTGACTGGAGTCCTTGTGACCCAGTTTTTACTTCTTACAACTTGGTAGCTAAGGAAGACTTAGGAGGTGAAGTCTCCTTATTGTTAGATGTGTCTAGCAATGTATCAAGTTCAAAGTAAAAAACTCTTTTGTAATCTTCTGGTTCCATTTTGCTTTCTTCTTCAGTCTTTTCTGCAAACTCATCAATTCTCACATATGCATTTTCTATGATTTTATGAGTAGAAAAATTCAAACATCTATATGCCTTACTTCTACAAGAATATCTTAAGAATATACCTTCATCACCTTTCACATCAAACTTTCCTTTTCTAGACTCTTTCAAGATATAAAATTTCCTACCAAATACTTTTAGGTAATTTATATTGGGTTTGTATCCATACCATAATTCATAGGGAGTTTTATGTGAGTCCTTCTTTAACTAAAATTGGTTCAAAGTATGAACTACAGTACTGATGGCTTCCTTCTAGTATTTGATAGCAACATTCTTTTCAATCATTAAATTCCTTGCACAATCCATGATGGATCTATTTCTTCATTCAACTTTTCCATTCTGCTCAGGAGTACCAGGGGCTGATACCTATCTTTTAATTCCTCTTTCAATGCAAAAGTTATTAAATTCATTGGAGATGAATTCACCACCTCTGTTTGATCTTAACCATTTAAATCTTTTCCCTTTTTCTTTTTCCACTCTTGCCAAATACCATTTGAATTTCTCAAATGCTTCTGACTTTTCTCTAAGATACATAACAATCATCATTCTGGAATAGTCATCAACAAAAAGAATAAAGAATTTTTCTCCGCTATAAATTTCTATTCCAATGGGTCCACATAGGTTAGTATACATAATTTCCAAGACATCTTTAGATTGATAGTTTTTGCTCTTAAAACTAGTTTTTCCCATTTTGCCAATCTGACAATTTTTGCATAATCTAACATTTGGTTTCTTCAAACTAGGGATACCTCTTATTTTTCTAAATTTTCTTATCATGACCATATTATCAAAGTTTACAAGACATAATCTTTTGTGCCATAACCAACTTTCTTTCATTTGAGCAATAAACCATGAGCAATTGCCAAGATCAAGATAAAATAGGTTACCTCTTGTTTGTTTTCCTAATCCAATCAGATTCCCTTTGTCATCCAATAGTCTTGCCTTGCCATGCATAAATTCTACCTTGAATCCAATGTTGATTATCTATGCTACACTTAGTAGATTATGTTTTAGTCCTTTAACCCAATAGGCATTGTCACATACAAGTTCTTTGGTTAATGAGATTCGGCCTTTCCCTTTTATGCAACAAGGTTCATTGTTTCCAAACCTTACACTACCTCCATCATAGTGTTAAAAGTGTTCAAATTTTGTTTTTTCTTTAGTCATATGATGTGAACATCCACTATCTATGATCCATGTGTCATTTTTACTAACATGAGAGATAAGTGCCATCTTATCTTCTTCTTCAATAGATTCATCTTTCATAGGAATGTATACTATTTCATCTTCACTGTTATCAAAGTCTTTATCCATAAAAAAAGTCATCTTACCTTTATCCTTGTATGATTTGTGATTTTTGAACTCCTTACATTTGTACTTGTGGCTCTTCTTCTCATCCTTGCTTTCTTTATTTGGGCACCTGGCAGCAATATGACCAATTTCTTCATATGAAAAGCAGATTAAAGGAACTTCACCTTTGTACTTTCCTCTACCTCTAGAGTATTTCTTTTGCAAGTAAAGCTTCAAAAAATTCAAGATCACTGTTAGAACTTTCCTCTGTTTCCTCTTCACTTTCTAACTAAATGTCCTTTATTTCTTGCCTTTCTCTTTGAGTGAAAGTTTGGCTTCAAATGTAGACTCAATATTTTTGGAAGCTGGAACATAATTATCAAAGTTGTCTAGCTCAAAAGCTATCAATCTTCCTACTAAGGCATCCAAACTTAACTTGTGAATTGGATCACACCTCTTTTTTTGAATAGAAAATACTCTAATTGCATAGATAGGAAGCAATGTTCCAAGAACTTTACTTACAATAGTTTCTTCCTTGATTTCTCCTCCAAAAGCTTTGATTGCACTAACACTAGCTTTGATTCTTTCCACATATTTGGCAATATTTTCATCTTCTCTCATTCTCATCTGATCAAACTGTCCTCTAAGGCTTTCTACTTTGGCTCTCCTTATACTATCATCACCACCATAGATGTCCTTTAGCTTATTCCACATATCAAAAGCAGTTTTGTAGTCTTTGATCTCATCAAATTCATCATAGCTAAGAGAAAATGCAATATCAATCATCATGATGTTATGGTTCTTTTTCTTAGTAAGATCTCTAATAGATAATGTAGTAGTAAGATTTTTGTATTCTTCATCAAGGTATTTCAATCTTGAATCACTAATGGTGGCTAGATGAAGTCTCATGAGTCCTTTCCATACTAAAAAGTTGTCTCTGTTTAGTTTTAGAATCTCTCTCTTGTAAGACACCCTGATCTTTAGCTTAGGTCCTTGAAACCTCTTCTACAAGCACCAAAAGTTCTAATACCGATTGTTGGAAATATAGGAGTAACTAGTGGGGGGGGGGGGGGGGGGTGAATCAATTACCACTAAAATAAATCCCAGATCCCTTAGATGTCAACAATGAAATTTAAACTGAGAAAACTTATTGTTGTTGATACTCGGTAAACATATAGAAAATGTTGTAACTTGGTAAATGCAGATTGTGAATTACTTTTAGCATATCTTAAAAAATTAACAATAATTAATTTTCAAGCATAAGAGAAATAACATGAACACATGAGACATGAAGAATTAACGTGGAAACCCAATATGGGAAAAACCAACAATGTAAGTAGTTACTATTTTTTACTCTTTTGAAGTGAGTCCTATTAGGAGTCAACCCTGTTAAAGGTTACAAAACACACTATTAGGTGTGACCTTGTTAGAGGATTTAATCACCCTATTAGTAGTGGCCTTGCAAGAGGTCTTAAAAAAATTCAATGGAACTATCACCTTGTTAGAGGTTTTACAATTGGTTGTTAAACCAACTCTATTAAGAGATTTTAGATCACTGATGCAAAGGTTAGTGAGTAACAATGAAATGACCTGATTGTGATGCAATTGAATTTTTGATTGTAGATCTCTATTTTGCTTCATACTTGATCCCTCCTAATCAAATAACACTTTTCTGCTCCACAAGGATACCTACTTTTCCTTCAAGTTCACTCTCACTCTTTCCTTCTTAATTCAATCAACACACTTGCACACACTCTAGAAATCTCAACTTGACCTTTCATTTATACCATCCAAATTTTCAAGTCAGCCCAAATTCAAATTATAATAACCAATAATCATCACCATAGTCAAATAGAAGCAATACTTGAAATAATTAAACTTCTTATGCCAAAACAACAAAATCCTTCATCAGCTGACCTTGCTCAGTAAACACTAGTTCTGAGATGATTTCCTATGTTAACCAATAGAAGCTTGGTTAATACTGTGAACGTGCAAGAATCCTTTGGTAACTAAGTGAACTCGGTTAGCACTAACTCTATCCAACATTCCCTTCATTAACCATGTGAATTTGGTTAACATTATTTTTTGCCATAATTTCCTTTGATGCCCGAGTGAGCTTAGTCGACACTATCTTCACAGAGTAAACTTTAGGAATGCTTGGGAGACAAGGAAAACTATCTTGCTGACCAAGTGAGCTCGATAAACACTAACTAACAACTAATATGACATTTGTATGACATCAAAGACAACACACAATTAGACAATTGTATCCACTAGAAATATCTCTGTATTTGTTTTCCTATAAGATTTTGACATGTGTCCTCCCATCTGAAGCTTGTTGTAATCCTTCACTAGAAAAGGATTTCCAAGATGTGGAGTAAGGGTTCTAGTTTTTATGCAGAAGTAGTTTTGAAGTGATCTATTTGGATCCTTTATGATATTTTTTTCAGATTACTTTGTAACTAGTTTGATGAGTATTATTGTGCTACCTTTGAAGCTTGCTTAAAGAAAAATTTAGATGCCCTTTTTGTGTTCATTTTGCTATGTAAGTCATTGGTCTAATGTAACTTTTTTTATTTTTATTGAACCCTTGAGTCTATGTCTTAGTTTTATTTGCAAGTGAATTTTGGAATACTCATATAAGTTACAAGTTGTAAAATTGTGCTTCACTTCAAGTTGTTAACTGTGAGTATCATTATTCCTATTAGCATCTTGTTTAAAGTCTATCCTCCTTGTAAAGTATTTATGTGTGAGTTTTCTAAGGTCAATATTGTAACAACCTTGAACTATTTAGTTAAGATTTATTGTGTAAAGTCAATAATCTTCTTATCATAATGTTTTGGTGTATCACCTTAAGTTTCAGTTGAGTTTACCTTTTTGTATTTAAGTTTCATGTAAGTAATCCTTCTATCTGTTTCCCTCCCAAATTTTAAGTTTTGTTTGAAGAGAAAATAGGTGATTATCCAATAAGAACTAGCATAGAACCCAAAGATTCACTCCTATTTCTAGTACACCCACTACCTAGGAGTGTTTCCACATTTCTCAAAGTGACTGAGTTTTAGAACTCAACTTGGGTGCAACTTTTACAGATAACATACACATCACAAAGAGTATTGAACATATGTTGGATTTTCTTCAGAAGTTCTTCTACATTCTATACTAGTTTTGACAGTTCAACTTTCCTCCATGCGATGATAGCAGAGATGTTCTCAAATACTTTCTTCTCAAACTTCTTTTCTAACCAAGACATTAGTTTTTCATTTGTCTCTATATCCTTAGTGGATACCTTTTTCAACAATTTGCATTGACTGAACGATAATAGGATCTGTTGGTTTGATATTTTGCATGATAAATTTTCCAATTTTAGGTATAAAAAATTAGATTTGAGTCCATTGTTAGAGGCTAGGGTTTCTAGTTTTTGGGCCTTACAGTTTTGTTACCCTTTGAAAAATTTGTCAAACCTTAGGTCTTGTTTAGTTTTAAATTTATCTTGGCGCTAAAATCTTTTAAAAATGTGAATATTCATTTCCCGCTTAAATTCTTGTTGTGCTAACATACCTTTGTCAAAATCTTTTCTCACCGTTTGATCTTGGTTAGATCCATGGTTGTTGCTTTGTCATTATAAAAAAATGCAAGGTTTTTTACCATAGCAACATAAAAACCATTAGAAATTGAGTTGTGGTATTGTAAATTGAGGTTCGGTGCTAGAAATGTGCATTGATTTGAATGCATTTTGGTCACATGCTTTGTCCCAGAGTTGTCAGTATCAAAAAGGATGTACGTGGAGCAATTTGCAAGTGGCCTCACTAGAACTTAGGTTTTTCTAGTGAGTCACTATGTCATGATCAAAAAATTTGTGTGTCCTATCAGTGGCGATGTAGCAATAGATCAAATTGTGAAGCGTCAACCTTTTAAAACTGATGGTGATGACAAAATTCCCATGCAGTATCATGAATGTGCATGAACACTATTTCTGACAGTAGTATTAATTGGTGTAATTATGATTGATATGTTATCCTTTCTCTATCATCAAAATATAGTTCTCACTGGAGGTCTCTATGTCATCATTGAGAAATCATTGTGCCTCACTGGTAGTGACATAGTGATTGCTCGGATAATGCAAAGGATGATGCTCTTTTCAAAGGGGTAGTGACTATGAGGATCCCAAGAAAGATATTTTGGAAAATATGCTTTTATTTCTGTGATAGTCATATCAATTATGGTCATTTTGTTTAAAATTTTCCTGACATTGAGCTTTGATGGATCACCAAAAGTTTCTATGTCGCAACCAAAAAGTTGATATTTTCGTTGATAGTGATGTAACGACTAGTTGGAGTGTCATGATGTAACAACAGTTTCAAAAGGTAGGCCCCAATGTGTGCTTTTTCAAAAATAAGCTATGTAGATCTAATGACCCAGTGACACCCTACTAAGCATTTATACGTCAAAAACTTTGAATCTGTCAGAGGTCATTATGTCACGACCAGAAAAGCTTTACGCTTCATCGATAGCAATGTAGTGACCCACCTAAAAATAAGAAACACAAAAAATTCAAGAAGATGTGATGTCACTAAGGATTAAAATAATATATATATGCCAGCATGTCAAGACAACTCACCGTCACCAAGAAATGCAGACCCACTTCCAAGGCAGAAACCAAGTAAAGAATTATGATCATTTGATCAAGTTGAGCTCAACGAATCGCTACCTCGCTATAGGGAGTTCCTTGAAGGTTATGTATAATGACATAACAAGTAAAGAAGATAAATATGGGGCCCACCATGTTCATATTATATGATGCATTGAATGTCCTCCACTCAATTAAAGGGGAATCAACAATCATCACTTTTTCGCTATTGAAAGTTACTCATTGTTTATGCATAGTGACATAGCAAACAAGGAAAATATAGGAGGGACCCACCATTATACTAATGAGAATGTAGTAAAATTCCTACCATTAGATTAAGATCATATCAAGGGTTATCACTTCCTCTCTATGGGAATGTGCTCACTCTTTGTGCATAGCGAGGTAGCGATTCAGTGACATGTGTCCTTAAGGAAAAGTGGGTCCAGTTTGAAGCACCAATAGTGAAGGAAAAGTACAAATGGAAGAATTTCATTAGTTTGACTGCCAACATGTTGAGAAGAAAGATGAGTCAGCCCTATTTTTATCCCTGGACCGTAGGATTTTTCAAAGATCAACAGTGAAAATTTAAAAGGAAAGGTGATGCCACTCTATTTTTCTACTCTATGCATTTATGAGGAATGAAAGCTTTGCATGTGAGAAAATAGAGTATAATATAGGAAATTTCATTAGTTCCAATCTTACGTGAACAAAGATTTCATATTTTTTGAGCACAAGAGCCTACTGAGAATATTGTCTTAAGCCTAGCAAAAATGTGAAGCAATTTCCCATTTATTCATGAGCTATTATAGAAGTTTAGAGAAGAACAAGCTTAGAAAAAAAATTAAGTACTCATATTGTAACCTCTATAGCATTTTAGTTCCTACAAATTATAGTCAAGATGCCTCCTAAGAAAGTATTTTTTGGGCAAGTGAATTATATGGATAGAAATGTTCATGATGATTTTCTAGAATTACTCCCAGAGTCCACCACCAAAACTATACAGGTTAAGAAGTTAAATTCCTTAAACCCTAGGCTTAAAATTGTAGATGGTTTGTATGACAAAGGGAACTAGGTTAGGGATGCAACAACTTTTTAGACTAGTCTTTTTTTGTTTAAAAAATGGTTTTTAGAGAGGAATTTGTTTGCCTCACATGTTAATGTCTAGAATTTTGATTTGGGAAAACTAGTAGTTCCAAGTGTTTTCTTGGATTATGATTTTCTTGAAGCCATTACAAGGAATTATGACCAAGCTATTAGGGTGGTGAGAAGAATTGATGGTGTGCCTTTGATCTCAATCAATCCTAAGGAAATTAGAGAGGTTTTTCGTCTAGAGCCATTAACAGATTATCATGTGCCAATTAATCTACAAGAATTAGAAAATGAATAAAAGGAAAAGAAGGATGTGATTAGGGGAGGTGCACTTAGGGCACATATTGGCACAATAGGAACTTTTCCAATAATCACTACAACCTCTAGGGAACCTTTTAAAAAGGATCTTTTCACTTCCCAGGCTATAGAAATATACAGGACCTTATGTCATGTTTTTGGTGAGGATGAATAGAATTTAATGCCCATCAGCCTTATGTATATGATGATTCAGATTGCTTCCTTTGGTGTAGATGTTATTTTTTATTTTGCTTCTTATTTGGTTGAAGAAATTCATACTGGTTTGGTTGGAATTGCAAAAGGGAAAGAGGAGAAATTTTTTGCCCATTATTCTTTATTGATGCATATGTTCGTATTTCAGGGAGTGTTGTATTTTGGTAAGGAAATAGAGTTGAAGAGAGAGGAGCATGGGGAAGCACTACCAGTCTAGTTGTGGAGTGTAGATTCGACCTGGGATGTGGAGAACACTAGCTTTTTCAGGTTTGATAGGTATTTCACTACTAAGTTGAGATGCCTCATATTGAGTGACAATCCCAGAATCCCCAAGGCACTAATGAATCTCATTAGGCCTATGGAAAGCCCCAGTAGTTTGAAAGTTTCACACAAATAGGGAGATATCATCCCATATTTTTTTTCCACTATTTTTAGAATTTATGGTTTCAAAGGAATCCCCCATATTGCCCTACCAAGTACCTTTAGAGGTAGGAATGGCTGAAGTTTTGTGGCAGTTAGGAGGATTGGAAGAGATGTATCTATTGAAAAGGTAACTGGGCTCAATTTTCCCTACTTGTACTATGGCCCATCAGTTTGTAATTACTAAAGGGGGTTGGCTCTTTTTACATAAAATTTTGGATCACTACAAAATGGTTGTTTCCCATTCCCATTTTTGTGATACTAAGGGGTTTTATAATCAGACCTTGAGACTTAGAATTAAATTGGGAAATATCAAACATGACTTGTATTATCTAAAGGAAATCATAAGTAATGAGTTCTGATTGCAGGAATAGGAAACCAAAAAGGAAAAGTGGAGAGTCCATTCTAGGGTTTTAGAGTTCATTCATTGTTTTGATCAGAAGTATAGTCCTCTAGATAATGCTAATATAGAGGCTAATAAAATAAATAAGCTCATGAATACTTTCCCTAAAATAATGGAAGCCATGAATGAGAAGAAACAATTATTTATTGATTCATCCCCAGATAAGGCCAAAGAGGTCATGAGGAGGTTGGCTTTCACTCCTAATATAGGAGCTAGTCAAATAATTGTTGAAAAGAGATAAGGTTGTACTGTAATTTAAAATAAAAAGGCCATTATGGATAAGAGAAAGAAAATAATGGGATCTACTAGTGCAGTCCTAGAGGAAAGACTTGATGAACCTTCTCCCAAGAGGCATAAGATAATAAAGGAAAAGAATCCTCAAGTTGAGGAGTATTCTCCCACTCAATCCCCTTTGTAGATTGGAGAAGAACAACTCACTGGTGAGTAGATTGAATAAATATGGTTACAAGGAGGCATATTTATCACCCAGGTAGAACTAGATGAGGGACACCCTCAAGAGCCTCCTGTACCAAGTTTGGATTTGATAGTTGTAGACTATAGAGGTAGGGAACTGGACCCTGTATTAGAACAGGCTAGCCATCAATTTTTGTTTGATGACAATTTTGTTAAATCTAGGGCTTTTCTCTAATTTGCATGGCATGCCAGTATGGGTAGATTTGAAGAAAGGTGCAATAAGCTGAGAACAAAGCACCCAAAAATGGATGAAACTACCCTACAAAATTAGGTAAAAGAGGAAATGATGAGGGAGTTTCAAAGTATAAGCCCTAAGGAAGGAAGGAAAATGGTTAGAGCATCAAACATTTTTGTATTACCCAATTGGGACATTATTGATGCTCTAGTGTTTAATTCTATTTCAAATAAACTTGATTTACAAGACCAAAATAAGAAAGACTTACAAAGCACTGCTTTCAGTGAAGACCAGGCTGCCTTGGTTATCTGGGCATTGAGGAGAGGATCAAGAGCCACCTCATCACAACTAGATGATTTTGGTTTGATGGGAAGTATTGTTGTAAGAAGAGTGGTTGATACTTCTCATTTGTAGGCTACACATTGGAATGTAGATTCATCTCAGTTTGTTTTGGCCACTACTAGAAAGGAAGAAAGGGTCATGTTTGAATTGCAAAGTATGAAATTTTTTTGGAAGCTTACAATAAAGAGGTTCAAAAGAGGATTGAGTTGGAAAATAAAACTATGAGAAGGTCTACCAGGCCAAAAATAACATATCCTCACCCTCTAGTGGAGCCTTTTAAATCCACTCCTCTTATAGAAATTCTAGACACCCCACAAAAGCCTCAATTTCTCTAAGCTTGAAGCTTGTTGCATCTCACATTATATAAGTGAGATCTCGGGGCTAGAGAAAGGGTCCAAATTCTAATGTATTTTTTGAAATTGTCAAGAAATAGTACATTCGGTCCCATTTTCATGTAGTAGTTTAGACACTTTCAAGTGTACTTTCTAATATATAGATATTACATAACCAGCTAAATATTAGGGGCTTTTGCTGAAACTCTATTGGTTACTATATTAGTCATTTCAAAAGGATAATACAAAGGGCTATTTACACTATTTTTTGTGTCATCACTTCCTGTCTCCATTTTATGAGCTTTTCTATTTTGAGGTCATTTGAATAAGGTTCATGTGACTCAATGTAGTCTGGATGGATTGTGTATTGGTTCTATTATTGCTTTTAATTCAATGAATTATATAAATGCTTTAATAGATCAGTAGAATTCATGAGTTTATGAAAAGGATATTTTATAAGAATGGGAATGGGTAATTACTATTGATAAATTCATTCACAAGGTTGTTTGAATTAGATCTCCTGCCAATAGTCAATTTTTACCCAATGCTTAAGGCACTGGTCACATAAATCAATGATGGTTGAGAGTAAATCTTACTTCTACATGCCAATTCAAATATAATTTCAGTCATTTTCATTTAATTTTTTTCAAGGTTATAATGCTGGTCACCACTCATTTACATTTAGTTTCTAAGTTTTAGGTGGCTTCTATTTTTAGAATTATGTGTAAACTCTAGGAGAATTATGACCAGATCTACTTATGAGGGATGCATAAAAACTTGAAAGCATTAAAGAAATTGGTAAACTGTGCATGTGGCAAGGATAGAAGATGAGAATTAGAATGAAACTAAGATAATCTTCATACAAAATTTTTCATTAGAATCATCCCTAGGTACACCCACCTTGGTTTTGCAGAGCCTAAAGAGTAGGAAACCATTCTTGGTTTTTTTGAAGTTGGTCCAAATGGTTTGCCCATAGAGTTGTTAATAGGAAGTGGCTAATCCATAGATTGTGTGAGTATTATCAATTTGGTGTTGAGCATTTTGTTGTTCAGTAGTTTCAAACACCAACAAAATGGTGACTCTACTAGGGAAAAATGTCAGTATTACTATTGTCAAATCCTTTGGGAGTTACCTATGGTTTTAGTGGACTTTTCTAGTGACAAACCTTGAGAATTTAAAAAGAACGAGAACAAAGACCCACACCATAGGTGTACATTGACATTTACAATCCTTGAAAAGGTTTCTTATCTATTAAAGAAAGAGTTATAGTCCCAAAATAAATTCTGATTGGTTGCATTCTATTTGTCCATTTCTTTCTTGATAATCCTGTGATATTTTGTTAGGTCAACAAGATTATTGCATTACTTTTCCCTAGGTGGGTGGTGGCTCATAAAGGTTTTGACCAGTGTCAAATTTAAGGATGTTTTAGATCATGGGAAGTGTGAAAAAAACACAAGAAAATGTGAAGAAAAACCCAACTATTAAGTTACAGAATGATCTTCCTCCTAGAGGAAAGAAAAACTAGACCATGAAAGGAAATTATTCCTAGGAGCAAATGGCCAAGGAAACTAACACCTACTTTTCTATTGCTGAAAAGGAACTTTTCTACAAAGATCCTAGATCTCGTCCTAGTTTATCTAATGATGATTTCTAAAATACTCTTGAAATCATATGTCAAGAAAAAATTGTGCAACCACATGCACTTAGTCTGGAGGATAGAACTAGTAAAAACCTTTTCCAGCATAACAAAAACCATTTCATGTCAGATTACTCTCTTGAAAGGGAAAGACCAAAAATTCTAGAGCCTAAAAGTTTCAATGATGAGAAGACCTCTGGTTTTGAGTTTACTATTCCTAACCTTGATGAGAATGAAATGCTAAGAATGCAGCTCACTGAGAAAGAAGCTATTGATAGGAAATTTTAGAAGGAAAGGGAGGAAAAGATAATGAGGGCTTATGAGGAAAAATAAGATTACTTAGGAGAATTGCTACTTTGAAAAAGAAGAATGAGATAGCAGCTAGTGCTTGGCAGCCTAAAATTGTGGGTCAAGTTGAACAACTTAAATTACAAGAACAAAAATTACTAAAAGATCAAGATCTAAACCAAGAGGGCCTTGTAATACAATAGATCAAGAATTATAAGACCCTAGAGGTTAAATGAGATGTAGAACATGGTATTGGTGTCCAAGATAAGGGAAAACAAAAGAAAGTTGGTATTAGGATAAATGAACCAAAAAAGTCCATCCAGATACATAATTATTTGTCACCTTCTGATGTTGAGTTAGAAAAAAAGAAGGAAAGAGAAGGATGCTTTGGCTAAGAAATTGGAAACTGCAGAGAATGAGGCAGCCATAACTAAGATGAATAACAAGATTAAGTTTCTAGAAAATGCTAAGAAGTAATCTGTATTTTCTACTAAAGATAATGATAGAATAAATATTGCAAATTAGAATACTGCTAAATTGTCTACTTCTTTCTTGTCTTCTTCATCATAGAAAATGGATCTTAATAAATCTACTGTAGATGCTAGTATGCTTTTTCATTTTCTAGAAATCAAACTAAGGTAGAAGAAAATTAGGAACATGAAGAAAATAGTGATGATGTAGGATGTAATATGTTTGAGTCACATTATGACCATTATGACAGTGATGATCATGACAAAGATGTAGTGGAGCAAAGACAGTTTCAAAGTCATATGCAATAGCAAGTATTTTCTGATGAGGAGAGTAATGCTAAGGACAATGTATGTAATTGTAGATGCTTAAAATCATCCCAAAAGACTATATTAATTTATTTAATATTTCCCATGGCATTAAATTTAATTAATTATTAATTAATTATATTTGATATATTCTTCTACCTATTTAATTAAATTTATTTAATTAAGTAGGTTCATTTTTTCTAAAGTATTTAAATTTAATTTAAATACTTCTAGCCTTAATGTGTTAAATTTAACAAAATTCTATTTATTTATTTAACACATGATTCTCCATAATTTCTCTTTTAAATAAATTCTATTTATGTAAATCCCTCCATCTCATTAATTCCTCTAAACCTATTATTATATTAAATCTTGTTTGATTTAATCTTAAACCTAGCCTAAAGCCTAGCCTACACCTATCCCTTTCATCCTCTTAATTCTATCCACCATTTAATCCCACTTAATTACCCTTAATCATTTTTCTAATCCCTCCTTAAGCCTAAGTGTGTGCTCACACATGTGTGGGACCACTCCCTCTTGCAAGTTTTGTCCCCCACTCTTCTCTCCAAGTTTGCTCACACATGTGTGATCAAACTTTGAATGTTGACCACTTGCATGGCTTACTTATGTGTCTCCTTGTGGTATAATGTGATGCCACATAGATGCCACCTCACCCAGGGTCTCCCTCAAACCTACAAATAGGGCCCTTGTCTCAAGAATTTTCATCTCCCATAGTTGCATTGTTATCATGCTAGTTTGAGCCGAGTTTTCATAAGTAGAGCTTTCATATTGATTTCTAGGTTGCATACTAACTCTTGGTAGCTAGTTTTTAGATTGTATTTGCATTATTAGTCTAGTTTGCTTATGCACTTGCATCTCCATTTCACTTGCATGTTTGTGTAGCTTGCACATTAATTTAGTTTCTTTTGTTGCATTTCACATCTTCATCATTGAATGCCTTCAAACATGGCTTCTTCCATAGCCATTGTTTGAGGTGTTCTTCATTTCATATAGCATAGGTTCATGGTTTCATCACTCAAATTTTCACATTCATCATTCAAGAGATTCAATCACATAGTTGTGTTTGGGAGAGCACACCAAACATATCTCCAATCTTAACACACAAAAAAGGCCTCTTATGGGTGCCTTTGTTGAGCTATTTGAGGTTTCTTGAGGATTTGATTTGTTGGCTGCTATGAGTTGCAAAACTCAAGAAAGCATTAGTTAAGTTTCTTTCATTTTGATGAGTATTTGATACATTTTTGATTTAAAACTAATGTTTTCTTATTCATTCATTCTCCCTACAAGTCACTTCCTCTAGCATACATTTTGGCATGCCCAGTGGGACTCACATTCCTATTTTCATCTCAAAAATCCATCCATAATTTGCAATCCATCACAAAAAACCTTGCATTATCATCTGCATCAAATGTAGTGTCATCTTCATTTTTTCATCTTCGCAGACCAGTGTTTGCACATTTCAGTGTCTTCAGGTCATTTAGCCATTTTTCATTTGGGGGCATAGTTCTAACATTTATGTTGGGGGTGGGTTATAAAATTTTAGAAAGTCAATCTGTCATTTGCGTGTAATATTTTGTCGTCTGCGACCTTCATATTGTCATCTACATTGTGTGCTAGGTGTCCTTTTGTCATCTTTTTTTTGGCATCTCTAAGCTCCAACTATCATCTATGCCTGACAAATAGTACCATCTAACTATAAATTGTACATTATTGTCTGTTATCGTCTACATTTTTCAATGTCTCTGAGTTCTAGCATCTACATTTTTTGGCATCTTAGTTTTCTATCATTTGCACTTGAGATTTTTCATCTACACTTTTTGATGGAGTTGTGCAACTTTGAAATATTATTATTTGCTAACTGGTGCTTTGTAGGATTTTTCTAATGATTTTTCATGCAGAGAATTAACCTTAAAAGACTTAAAAAAAATCAATAGTGATTTTCATCACTAAGGGAATTTGTAATAATTTTTATCACTTTAGATTTAAAAATTAAAGAACATGTATGGCTTAATCATTTTTATTTGAATGTCTAATGTAAACTAATCAGTAAACCCTTAACACACTCTTGAGTGCCTAAATGAAACCTTTTTTGAATGCTCACACTTTTGTTGGAATGCATGTTTAGGGTAGCAAACATTTGGATTTGGTGCTTAAAGGAAACTCACACTCTCTCAAATGCCTTAAGGGACAATGGACATGTATGCATAGGGTAGCAAATATTTGGACTTGGTGCTTAAAAAGAATTCATACCCTCTTGAATTCCTAAAAGATAATTGACATGTATGCTTAGGCTAGAAAACATTTGAAATTGGTGCTTAAAATGAAGTCACACACTCTTGAATGCCCTAAAAGAAATTGATTTTATTTTTAGCATATTTCATTTTCAACATTTTATTTATGTGTGCTTGATTTACTTTCTTGTTGATGAATCTGCACTTTTATTTATGTTGACGATGATTTCAAGTTGGAAAGGACATTGTATGCTTTAAACACTTGTATTTTCAAGTAGATTACAAAACTTAAAGCTTCATTGGAAAGGAAAAAGTGTCTTTTAAACCCTAAAGCCACTTACATATTCTCTCCCCTTGCGCCTTCAGGTGATCTTTGGTGCACAAGAAATAGGTGGTCTTGTTTTTCTTTTTAGGAGGTCTACTTGGGGATTTCATCACCCCTTGAGACGACCTCAACTCCAGTGTTCTGGTGGAGTATAAATAGTAGGAGGTGAATCAAAAGACACCTCTCTTGGAATGAAATATTGTCACTCTTGTCTAAGCCCTAAAGAACTTTATACCTTTGGGAAGTGAAGGAGGAGATTTGGGTTACCATCTCCTCCTGACTATGTGGCAGTATTTTCTTTCATTTACAGATTTGGGCCTCATGTACATTGCATATATCTAGGATGCCCTTTAGATAAGCCTTGTTCATCCTAGTGGCAACCTTATTAGGATTGTTGGTGTATTTAGCGTGCTTGTTCAAACATTCAAACCAAAGCCAAACATTAAACAAGTTCTAAAATGAGTGAAATTGTGAGGTAACCCTTCATTGAGTGAAACAATGCTAAGTGAGGTCTTCTTGACTCACGATTATTTTCAGCAGCCCTACATTGAGTCTATATTTGAAACTGGTTGAGTCTAGTTACAACTTGTTGCAAAAATTTTGGTGCTCAAAATTTGGGTCTTGTTTTATTCCTACCATGATCGATAAAGTCAATCAAGTCAAATATAAGAAAGTGAAATTGTCCAAACCACCTGTCTACAAGGAAAGGAAGAACCTAGCACACAGTGACAAATAATTTTGATACGCTATCAAAAAAATCCAAAAGGAAGAAGCTAGAGAAGACCGTTATGATAGAATTGAATATAATGGAAAACTACAAAATTGGTCTGCCTTTCTAGGAGTAAACCCAAGGTTTTTGTTTCCAGTGACTGAGGATTGAGTTAATCACATAAGTGACCATAATATCTCCATTTTCCATATCTACCTCCATTTTCTAAATTTCTAGTCTTCCATTTTTGAATTTTCTTCTAGAGAGCTTGAACCTTAAAAACTTGGCATAAAACATCTTTTGAAATTGTGACACTAGACCTTTTATCCATAAGAAAACTTTTATCTCAATTACACTTACTTATTTGGGATAATGAGTCCATCTCCAAATAGCGAGTGATCAATTTGGTGTCCTATCTTGCCTAAAGATCACTTGACTATCTTTGGTAGGAGAAAGATACTATTATCATCCAATCAAACTTTGTTTGCTAAACCAAGGTCTTTTGTTCAAATAGTTACCCCCTTTTATCACACAAGGTTAATAGCTCTCATCCTCATTTTCTCTTTCTCCCATAATCTTCCACCCATTGATTTGGTCACTATTGTATGGTACACACACAATCAGGTAGGTTCACATTTAATCCCATGTCACATCTATTAGAATCATTAAGGCAATCCGAGATGGAGAATCCTTTTCCTCTACACGCAACTTCATTAGGGGGTACACTTTCCTCTAGTTCAAATCTTGGCATGCCTAACTTAACATCCAAGAAAGAACCACAAGATCCCTTTCATAACACCACTTTGGGAGGTAATGATGAAGAAGTATACCAAGATGAAGATCCTATTGACCCTAATGATATCCCTTATGATTTTAGGACATTCCTTGCAGATCCTTACAATTTAGAAATGATGGAGAAATCCATTAGGGAAAACAAGACTGAGATATTACTAAATTTGGTCAAAGATGGTGATAATGTTCCCACCAGCTTTGATGAGGGCACCTTGTTTAGACAAATTACAAAAGGTGGTGCTCCTGTATTACCCACTTCAAACATAGACGTTCCAACATCTAGCTAAGGGAAAGAAACCATGGTAACAACTAGTGCTATGCCCACACCTAGCACTTCAACACAACCAACATTTCAATTAAGTGCAAAACATATTCAACAAATCATTAGTGCTATGCCCAATGCTACCACACAAACTAGTATTCCACAATCCACCTTGACAGGTCCAACTATGGAATGCTTAAACATTGGGCAAGTGCCTACTCAACCAATGACAATTCCGACACAACCAATGTACTCATCTTATTTGCAAATGCCAACAAATATGGTAAAGACATCCATGCCAATTCCAACAATTGCATATCAATACATTGGCCAAAATGGAATACTTCCACCACCTCACACTTCATTTAGAACTCCCTACAATTTAGGAGGTGGATTTATGAACTCCCAACAATCACAAGTGCAACTAAACCAAGATTTAGCCAAACAATTCCAAGAATTGTGAAATTTGGTCCTTAACATGAACAACAAAGGGGTGAAGGACTTCTCTTTTGAGGAAATTTGTCCTTTTCCATTTGATAAATCCATCAATATGGTACCATTTCCACCAGCTTTTGAAATTCCTAAATTTGACAAGTATATAGGAGAGACATGCCCCATCACACATCTAAAGGAATTTTCCATTTTGTGTCAAGAAGTAGCCTATAGTGATGATTATCTTAAGAGGCTCTTTACACAAAGTCTTGGAGGCCCCGCATTAGAGTGGTTAATGAATTTACCTAAGGGATCCTTTACTTCCTTTAATGATTTAACAATAAAATTTATAGCACAATACTATTACAACATTGAACATCATGCCTCATTGAGTGATTTGTGTAACACAAAGCAATGAAATGGTGAAACATTTTCCAACTTTCTACAATGGTGGGGGCATCTTGCTAACCGCATGCCCTACAAGATTGAGGATTCCCACCTTGTGGATATATTTATTAAGAACTTGATACTCAAAATGTCTTTCCACATGCAGATGGCTAGCCCTGAAGACTTTTCTACCTTAGTCAAGAAGGGCAAGAACATTGAAAATGGACTTTTGGAAAAAGGTACCATTAAACATTATAGTTTATCATCCTCACACAATGAGGCAAACAACAATAGCAAACCCAAATTTTGGTCCAAGAACAAAGGTGTCAAGCATGATGGTGTCACTGATGTCAAAAATCTTCAAGGAGGGAACGACAACAACTACTACAATCAAAACAACAACAATTTGAACCATGACAATCAAGGCAATCAACAATCTCATAATCAAACACAATTTTTTCCACATGAAAACAACAATACCAATTAAAATTGTGACTATGATTTAAATAGGAAGTTCACTAACTTTCGTGATCCCTTGGATATCATCTTTCAAAAACTAGTGGATCACAAATTGATGGTATTTCCCAACACATGTCCTTTTGATGAAAATCAACCAAAATCCAAGTGATATAGGAAAAATGAATATTGCAAATACCACTGCATTAAAGGGTATGACACAAACAAGTGTATCAAGCTCAAAATCTTTATCCAAAATCTTGTTGATGATGGGGAAATTGAGGTAGAAGGAGGTCCAACCTCTAAAAATGCTAAATTGAAGATATTCCAAAAGCCATTTCCTGATCACAACAATGATAACAACAATACCAACAATGTGAATTGAGCTTCCACATCAAATTCATTACCTTATGATTATTCTACTAACCACATATCAAGATTTGACTCCTTCTGTGGTAAAATAGAAACCAACGATATATGTGGTTTTGACTCCATGTGTGGTCGCATTGAAGAGGTAGACACTCATGTGAATGCCCTTGTCCTACAAGAAGCTAATTGTGATGCAACCACTCGACAAGGAAGAATCACTTTGCAAGCCACCACTCCCAACAACACTAATCTAGCAATTCCGCATGCGCTTGTTGTGCCATCCACTTCACAAAGGCCCACTTCTCACTATGATGTGTTATCCTAGTTAGGTAAGACTCCTACACAAATATCCATTCTTGAGCTCTTAACCACATCACCAATCCATAAAGAAATCTTGGAAAAGGCTCTTTTAGAGTCTCACATTTGTGAAAACATTAATGCCTCCTAATTCACCGCCATGATTAAAAACCTTGCTGCACAACAACACCTTGTCTTCATAGGTAAATATTTTCAAGGTCCTGATCCCCACCATAATTTATCACTTCACATTGAAGTCCTTATACAGTGACATAAAATTAAAAGAGTCCTTATAGATAATGGATTTGATTTGAACCTGTGTACATTGAAGATGATTCATTTCTTGGGACTTCTAGAAGACCTCCTAGATATCAATAAAAAGATAATGATCAAAGCCTATGATGAAAGGGAAAGAGAATCAAAAGGAGTTATCATGTTGCCACTAATGGTTGGACCAAAGATCATAAATACTAAATGCCATGTCCTAGACCTAGATTTTCCATATAACATTTTTCTTGGTAGACCTTGGATACATACACTAAAGGTTGTTCCATCTACCTATCATCAATGTTTGAAATTTCCTCACCAAGGAAGAGAGGTCACAATTATAGGGGATCCCACACCTTTTGCCTTTTGTAAAAGATTGGAAGGTGTGCCAATAATTTTTTTTCTAATTAGTGATTTTTCCAAAGTAATACCTAACCCTCTCACAATAATAGAATCACCTTTCATGACAGTGCTAGAGTCAGCCAATAATGATTCCAATTCCTGCAAAGGAAAGGAAAAGTTGAAAGATACTAAGGTCAATACTACAAAAAAGAAGGTTACTTTTAATGATTTAGGAATGGGAGAGTATAAGTTTGAAAATGCCTTGTGTGTTGGACAACTACCAGCCTTCCCTCATTTCCTTTGGAAAACCTTCACAATCACCACCTCATGCCAACAAAGAGACTATGCATTTCAAAAAGACCACATTTGAGCATTGGGGTTCACTTAGTGATGAGCATATGGAATCTAATATTCTAGATTGGCTATATTATGATGGAAAAGATGAACCTATGGAATTCCCCAAGGATAAGTATGTCAAGGCCCCTCCCATTATCAAAAACATGGGATATCACGGTACCGGCTTTGGACCTAAGAAGATGGGATGAGAAAACCCCTTGAAACTAGTAGCTATGCTAAAGGATGTGGTTTGGGTTCCATTAAACCTAAGTTATCCTTTGCTGAAAACTATTGTATGGTTGAGTCTAATTCTAAGGTTGATGAGGAGGAATTCTTTGAAATACACTTCCAATACATTGAGGATGACCTAGACACCTATGTCCATGCCATTACCATAGCTGACCTTTCATCCACCGACCTACCTCTCACCAACCTTAACATGATAGATTGGGACCTTCAGGATACACCACCAACTCTTGATATATGTAAGTTTGATGAGGCAGTGATGACACTCTTTGGCCTTAAGAATCTCCAGGATTACAAACATGAGATCCAATACAATGAGGAAGCCTACTTTGGTAGCCAAGTAAACTCTCTTATCACAAAAGTGAAAAAGAAAATAAAAATGGAAAAATAAAAGAAACATCCTCTAGTGAAAACTCTTCTAGGGCACTTTTGGATGAAGAAAAAGATAAAATAAAGGACACATCTTTTGGTGAAAACCTCCTAGAGGCACTAGAAGAGGGAGAGATTGAGTTTCCATTTAGATCTTTACCACCAAAAAAGTCATCTTTTTTGAATGAGGACATAATTCCAGTAAACTTGGGTATAGAGAATAACCCACAAATCACCTACATTGTAGCTATCGTAAGTCCTGAAGAGCAAAAGGCAATGACTAAATTTTTGAGAAAGGGTAAGATCAATTTTGCATGGACCTACAGAGATATGCCAGGTTTAGATACAGATTTGGTTATGCATCACTTCACAGTAGATCCCAAGATTAAACCAGTAAAACAAAAGTTGTACAAGATGCATCATAAGGTAGCACTTTTAGTCAAAGTAGAGTTGCAAAAAATACTAGAAGCAAAATTCATCTGCCCTATTGATTATCTTGAGTGGGTCTCCAACCTTGTTCCTGTAGGGAAAGAATTTGGGGGCATTCGTGTTTGTTCAAATTTTCAAGATTTAAATCTCGCATGTCCTAAGGATGATTTTCCACTTCCTAACATAGATATCATAGTGGATTTGACTGCTAGACATGAAATGTTGTCTCTGATGGATGGTTTCTCCAGTTATAGTCAAATCAAAATTGTAGAAGAAGATCAACATAAAATGACATTTACCACCCAATGGGGAACCTTTTGTTATCAAGTCATGCCTTTTGGCTTGAAGAATGCTGGTGCCACCTATCAATGCACAATGACTACAATATTTCATGATCTTTTACATGTCATAATGGCAGACTATGTTGATGACATCTTAGGAAAATCAAAGACACGCGAGTCTCACATTAACGTACTCACCACCATTTTTGAGAGATTGGAGAAATATAAAGTGTGCCTAAATCTTAAGAAAAGTGTGTTTGGGGTCAAATTAGGCAAGTTGTTAGGCTACATTATGTCAAGAAGAGGTATTGAGGTAGATATTGCTAAAGTCAAAGCCATCATGGAAATGCCTCCACCTACCACATTGAAACAACTCCAAAATTTTCAAGGAAAGTTATAGTTCATAAAAGAATTTGTGGCCCAGTTAGCAGATAAGGTCTATCCACTTTAGCATTTACTTCACAAAGGAAACAAGTTTGAATGGGATTATCTATGCCAAAAAGCACTTGAACAAATTAATGCATACTTGGCTAATCCTCCAATCCTAGTCCCTCCAGTTGTAGGACAACCGTTGATTCTATATATTTCATCTACTTTAATCACCTTAGGAGCACTTTTGGCACAATTAGATGACAATGGGAATGGGCAAGCTATATACTACCTCAGTCAAAAATTAGTTGGTTATGAGTTAAACTACACTACTATTGAGAGAGCTTGTTTGGCAGTAGTCTTTTGCACGTAGAAGTTATGCCATTATATGCTTAATCATACTACACATCTCATTGCAAAGATAGAACCACTCAAATATTTTCTATCAAAAGCCTCCCTCACTGGTTGAGCTGCAAAATGGATCTTGATTTTGAGTGAGTTTGACATTGTTTATAAAGAACACAAGGCCATTAAAGAACAAGTAATTTCTGATCAACTTGCTGAAGCTCCTCTTCCAAGAGACCATCCCATAGTAGCAAATTTTCTAGATGAAACCATGATGACTGTTACCCCCACTACACCATGGAAACTATTCTTTGATGGTTCATTCACACAAAAGGGATCAGGGGTAGGAGTTTTTTTTATGACATTGCAAGGAGATCTCATTCCTAAGTCTTATAAGATATCATTCCCTTGCACAAACAATATAGCTGAGTATGAAGGATTAGTAATAGGGTTGCATCAAGCTATTAGATGGAATATCAAAAGCATTATTGTCATTGGAGACTCATAATTGGTCATTAAACAAGTTACAGATGAATACCACACTAAGGATGAGAAGTTGTTACCATACTACAGGATAGTTGAGGATTTTAAAAAACATTTCATAGAACTCATTTTTCAGTAGATCCCAAGGGCTAGTAACAAAGTATCAAATTCCATGGCTACTATTGCCTCCATGATTGCCATACCAGAATATAGTCCTAAATGTGAGTTTCTTGTTGAGAATCTTTTTACTCCTACTTATGAGCAAACTCATTCAGAGTTGGTGTGTGAGATTTTTGGTCCTAAGTCTCCATGGTATGTCAACATATTTGCCTATTTATGTCACAAAACCATTCCCATAACCCTCACCCCAAATTAGAGAAAAACCTTCATTTGTCACACAGCTCACTATACCATCCTAGGTGACACACTTTTCCAAAAACATTTTGATGGAACCCTCCTCTGATGTCTCAATTCAGATGAAGCCAAAACCATGTTAGAAGAGGTCCACCAAGGGATTTGTGGTACCCACTCTAGTGGCCTTATGTTAGTGAAAAAGATTCTTAGGACAAGTTTTTATTGGCCCACTATAGAAGCAGTGCATATCATTTTGTGAAGAGATGTGTTCCTTGTCAGCAACATGGTGATTTGATACAAGCTCCCACACAAGACCTCTAGCCCACCATCACTCCATGGCCTTTTTCCTAGTGGAGATTCGATCTTGTTGGTCAAGTATACCCAAATTCCTCAAATGGCCACAAGTATATTATTGCTGCCACTGAATATTTCACAAAGTGGGTCGAGGCTATTCCATTAACCTACACTACTAGAAAAAAAATTTCAAAGTTCATCTTGAACTGCATTATTTTTCATTTCAGCATACCTCAAGACATCATGAATGATAATGGAACCCCCTTTAAAAATTAGTAAGTTGCCACATTGTGTAGAAAATTTAGAATCTCCCAACATTTTCCACCAAATACTACCCCTAAGGCAATGGCCAAGCTGAAGCTACTAATAAAACCATTTTGAAAATCCTAAAGAAAATTATTGATGCAACTGGCCATGATTGGCACCTCCATCTTGCTCCCACCCTTTCGGCCTACCGTACCTCCATTCGTACCCCCATAGAAGCCACTCCATTTTTCCTTGTTTATGGTTCTAAGGCTATTTTACCCATCAAAATTGAGTTCCCTTCCCTTAGAATCTCTCTCAAGAATCTAATGTTTGAAGAAGAATATAGAGTTGCTCACTTGCAAGAGCTGTAACTCCTTGATGAGAGATGTCTCAATCAATTCCCTAAACCAACTCTATGTGTCTCAAAATTTCCTATAGCTTTAGTATCATAAGAAAGTCAAGCCACGAGAGTTTGAGGTGGGTGACTTAGTTTTGCAACATAACATGAGGAATCTCCGAAACTATGAAAAGAAAGGAAAGTTTGAGGCTAATTGGCTAGGTCTGTTTATCATTACAACCAAATTTGGTTGTGGGGCATATCAGATTGCTACTCCAAAGGGAGATCCACTCCCTAAGCCTATAAATATCTAGCATCTCAAGTAGTTCTATGCTTGAGCCTTGTAGTTCCTATACAATGTTTATATAGTCCCACAAAAATCCCAAAAAATTAGAAAAATCATAAAAAATTCATAAAAATTCATAAAATGTTCCTTAAAAAAGCCTAAAAAAAAGAAGAAAAAGTTCTTGGAAAAACCATTTTGGTCCATTATCTATAAGGCTTGATTCCCTTCATTCCATTCCGTGTCCATTTTGCAAAGTCTTATCTAGCTTTTTGCTTTTCATGCATCCAATAACAGGCCTCTTGTCTACGAGGCTTCATTTCACCTCCATCTTTTAAAAAACCTCTAGTCCATGAGGCTATTTTCCATCTAGTGCTTGTTCCAATCCCATCACACTGAGCTTTTTTCCACAATAGTGACCACACAGGGCTTGAACAAAATCACCATTTGAGACTTAACGATTCAAGAAACTTGTTCTTTTCACAGCATTTGCCAAAAGCAAACAAACAATTTATGATACTTGGTGTCACACAAAACAAACTATCATAGGATGAATCCTTCCTATAGGCTTCATTATGACATTCACTTCTAGACCTAAGGTTCTTAGTAGGAACTGTGGACTAAATGACTGCTTGGTCATGAGGTCTCTTTTTGGTTGATTTCATTTTGTGTGTTAATGGAAGCTATTTCTGGTGCACCTTGATCTTCCATATTTTGGTTGTACCTAAATGACTCTTATTGACTACATGTGTTGATTATGCTATGATCTATTTTTGAGGTTTTACTACATATGTATCAATTTCAAGTTATGATAATGCATTGCACACTAGGGACAATGGGTTAGTACACATTCCATCAAAGATCCCTCACAAGACTTTGGGTGTACCTAGACCTCTCCAACATGTATATGACATTTGGACCATCATGACTATGTAAACTACACCTATTGTTCCAAAGTCTCTAATCTATGCAAAAGAGTTGTGTTATTTATGCTTCTATAGCATATAATCCATAAGCTCATTTGCAAAATCAAATTAAGGTGTGCTCTTTCATATAAACACAACTGAATCTCTTGATATCACGTAGTTAGGTTTCATATAGTATAGGGTGTCATTTAGTCATGCTTGAGACAATGGTTATGTTTATTTCCCCTCCCTCCTATGCTACGCTACTTGGTTTCTATGAGTGACAAGTTTTGATAGATCATTATTCATTAGGTTCATTCATTTTACATTTTCATTTTAGGTTGCATTCATTAGTGTTCGTTAGGCACTTTTTTCATTTAGTTAGTTTGCATCATTAGTTCATTTACATACATCCATGTTAAAACATGCATCTAAGGGTACATACATCAAAAAAAAACTCATAAAACATCTCATAAAATGCATCCATACATGTAAAATCAAACAAGGCATACATCTCATAATCGCTAGTAAATCTACATCACCCACATGTTAGGCATCACATATACATCATAGGAAACATCACATCACACACATCCTACATCATAGGTGTTAGTATCCACCTCATAGATATCATAAGAACAAATCCATAAACATATAGGGCCATCAAAAATCATGTAGTGTCATGTAGTAGAAATGCATCATCAAAAACTTGTTGCATTTGCACATATCTATCAAAAAACTAATCACTCTACAAAATTAAGTCACTGGTTGTGAGGGCCCAGCCCACTTGTATCCCTCCCTCAGGGAGGTCTCTACTATCCTACGGACTACTTTGATCTAGCTATACCCCCTGAGATCCATGAGCTAGCACCCCTCTCAAAATTTGGTTGTATTTGATCGACTGGCACAACCTCATGATATAATGATCTATAGTATGTTGCCTCTCGTATGGCTCATGCATTTGATCAACTGGCTAAGATAGCCTCCTGCATAACTATGATGGCTGCCCTAGGCTATAACATCTATATCGTTGTGTCCCTCTACCTGTGGTATCCATCTAGCTGCGCTTGATGGGCAGCTTTCTCTACTCATAAGGAGGCCACCTCCCCTCAAAGTCTCTCTAGCTCTGCTAGCTCCTTAGCATTTGCATGGATCTCCATACCTCCAAACTCACCTACATCCACCTGTACCTATAAGGATGCTAGCACCTCTTGTGCACTATCTACCCTAGCCCTCTATACTTGTAGCTTTGCTTGTATGGTTATTAAGGCCTATTGTGCACTCTCTACTTGAGCCTACTCTATCTAGGCTACACCTTGGAGGTGGGCTACCTTTGCACATAGACTATCCCTCTCGGCCTTGACCATGTCTAGGTCTTCTACTAGTGCTTATCCCTATACTTGTGCCTGCACCTATGGTAGTGCCTGTGGTGCTGTATGTGGTAGTGCTTGTACTAGCACTGGCCCTGTACCCCTCCTTGCACTAGCTCTACACCCATGCAATCCCTGCTATGCCCCTTGTGCTAGAGGTGGCATCATAGTCGCCTATCCCCAATCCCCTACACTGTCTCCATCCCCACATGACTGCTTTTCTAGTAGAGGTGCCCCAGGTACTATGATCCTGACCTGCTGGTGTGCTACCCACCACTATGCATATGTCGCTATCATGCCTACATCCCTATGATCCTGCCCATGTATCTAGGGCATTGGATGCATTGATAACTATGAACTCTATGCTAACTATAGTGTGGTCCCATGACCCCAGAGTCTGCCATACTCTTGTGATACAATAGAGTATAAAAACCTATCTAGAATAGCACCCTGCACTTTCCCAAAGTGCCTTTGTACCCTCGAAGGCATATAATGCATCACTATGTGAACAGAGAATCCAATGATCTAGTAGTCAGTCTATGTAAAATAGAGATACATCTAATCCTCTATGTCATCCTCTCTACCTATAGCCAAAGTTTTACCCCACTACTCTACCCCATCATATGGAGTCCAATTAGACATGATAATCTCATCAAGACATCTCTACCAAAATCCCATAGACTCTATGGAGGTGTACTGGATGGGAGGTCAGTATTTTAAGGTGAATGGCTCACCAAGACATCTGATCTCCTACCTAGTAATTGGGCGTGTGACTCCAATGTGCTCCCATGACCAAAGTATTAGTAGCATTAGTCTAGGACCAACGGTTCGCTACGTCCGATATGTACACATGTGCAAATTATGGTATAGCTCTACTAGGATAGTCCAACCCCAACAATAGACCTCCTCATCATCCTATAGAAGGGTGCTCAGCACTCATGCCTAGTGGATAGGCCAACCATGCCTCGCATGGTCTGGTAGCATCCTCCATATCAGTGAGGCTAGATATACTGCTAGCCTTGGTAGTCTTTTCTCTAAGGCTCCTCTCCATAATATCCATGATTGCTAGATGGGTAGCCTCTATCATTGTATACCAAAGCACTCCCTCAAGAATGGATCTAATCCCTCTAATATGTACTCTAGATATGCAACCCAAATTTGAACTTGTAGGATTCAGCACACATCTAGCAGTGTGACTGTTGCCTCTCTTGTAGGCAAGTGAAAACTCCCCATGGGTGTGTGCCATCACTCGATGAGCACCAATAGCTATGTTGAGTGTGCCCTCAGGTTGGACCACTCATGCACATGCTCTAGTGTACATAGTCACAAATGCCCCTAGTTTACATCTGTAAGTCTCTCCTGTATTGCCATGGTCAGCGGGTAGTGCTCCCTAGACCTAAATACCACTGTGTCCTCCTACAACGTTGATATGCAAAAAGTCAGTCCTTTTTTCCCATGTCATCCCTAGCATGGGGCATCTTCCCTTGTTCTCTATCGATTGTCCTAATTGGTAGAGCTACTAATCAACACAAACACCGATCCATGAAGATGATGGTCGGCACAGACCCCAATCAGTGTAGATGACATGTCCTTTTTTATCTACAAAGATGATGACTTGTAGATCATCGTCTTCACTACCATCATCCTAGCTTTTCCATCCGTGAAGATGACAGGTTGAACCCTGTCATCTCCATGGAGCCCCTTTCCCTCTTCTAGTGTCTGCGTAGATGACAAGATTGATCCTATCATCTCTGCAGAAACTCTAGTTGCCATTTTATCATCTATGTAGATGAAAGGGTGGAGACTGTCATCTCCACCCTGACCACATTTTTTCCATATTTATTACATAATCAATGGCCCTTGCCTAGTCTAACCTACCAAAGGATGAAGACGATCAGATCACTTATCGGTGGGCCCATCTCAGTTGATCACTGGTACTCTCGAACGCACTCACCAAGTTGTAAACAATCAATGGGGTCCATGTTTGCTCTGGATGCTCTACTCTCAAGGTGTGAAAATGACCTTCTTTGAGCCCCTTGGAGGCTTATATAGGCCCCCTCGAGGACCCCGTTTGAGCCTTTTCTTTCCTAAGCAGCGTCCATCCCCTATTTGCCAACAAGTTATGCAATGTCTTTATTTATTTCCTTTTTCTTCTATTTTTCCTCCTTCCAAAGACCTCTTTTGTGAAAATTGCCCAAAATTTATTTTTTGTGCTATATTTGTGAGGGTGTACCCTCCTCCTCTGTCATTACCATAGGACTCTTACCTTCTCTGGGGTAACCTATATTTTTCTTTTCTTTGATATGATGTCATCCCAACATCACATCAAAGAGGGGCAAATTGTAGATGCTTAAAATCATCCCAAAAGATTGTATTAATTTATTTAATATTTCCCATAGCATTATAATTAATTATATTTGACATATTCTTCTACCTATTTAATTAAATTTATTTAATTAAGTAGGTTCATTTTTCTTAAAGTATTTAAATTTAATTTAAATACTTCTAGCCTTAATGTATAAATTTAACACATGATTCTCCATAATTCCCATTTTAAATAAATTCTATTTATTTAAATCCCTCCATCTTGTTAGTTCCTCTAAACCTATGATTAAATTAAATCTTGTTTAATTTAATCTTAAACTTAACCTAAATCCTAGCCTAAACCTATCCTTTTCATTCTCTTAAGCCTATCCACCATTTAATCCCACTTAATCACCCTTAATCATCTTGCTAATCCCTCCTTAAGCCTAAATGTATGCTCACAAATGTGTGAGACTAGTCCCTCTTGCAAGCTTTATCCCCCACTTTTCTCTCCAAGTTTTCTCACACATGTATGAGCAAACTTTTAATGTTGACCACTTGCATGGCTTGCTTATGTGTCTCCTTGTGGCACTTTGTGATGCCACATATATACCACCTCACCTAGGGTCTCCCTCAAACCTACAAATAGAGCCCTTGTCTCAAGTATTTTCATCTCCCATAGTTGCATTGTTATCATGCTAGTTTGAGTTTTGAGTTTTCATAAGTAGAGCTTTCATAGTGATTTCTAAGTTGCATACAAACTCTTGGTAGCTAGTTTTTAGATTGTATTTGCATTATTAGTCTAGTTTGCTTATGCACTTGCATCTCCATTTCACTTGCATGTTAGTGTAGCTTTGACATTAATTTAGTTTCTTTTGTTGCATTTCACATCTTCATCCTTGAATGCCTTCAAACATGGCTTCTTTTGTAGCCATTGTTTGAGGTGTTCTTCATTTCATATAGCATAGGTTCATGGTTTCATCACTCACATTTTCACATTCACCATTCAAGAGATTCAATCACATAGTTGTGTTTGGGAGAGGACACCAAAAATATCTCCAATCTTAACACACCAATAAGGCCTCTCATGGGTGCCTTTGTTGAGCTATTTGAGGTTGCTTGAGGATTTGTTTTGTTGGCTACTATGAGTTGCAAAACTCAAGAAGCATTAGTTAAGTTTCTTTCATTTTGATGAGCATTTGATACATGTTTGATTTAAAACTAATGTCTCCTTGTTGATTCATGCTCCCTATAGTTCACTTCTTCTAGCATACAGTAACATGGCACCTACTAGAGAGGAGGTGATACTAAGGAAGCCTTCCAGAGAAGAGGTTGATCAAATTATTGCCAACATGATAGCTCAAGTACAAACCAAACATGTCTTAGAATTTTGATGATGGTAAGGTGGCTAGTATATTTATCAAGAAAACTGACTCTAAGAAAAAGGAAGTTGTAAAGCCTGAAGAAATCCTTGCTGTGAAGGTCAAAATTTTTAGTAAAAAATGGGAACCAAAGAAAGGAGGAAATCCTAAGGAGTTGGTATTTTCAAATAATTTTCCTAAGAAATTAGATGAGAAGGTATAAAAAATGATCACTATAAATGACAAGAATTATCAAGGTACTTCTGATAAACATCATGAGAAGAAGGATATGACTATTGATAATCCCTTATATTCTTCTATAGATATGCTTAATGTTTTATCACAGATCACCATTAAAGTTCTTTTGTCGGAATTATTAAGGATTCTTGAACACCAAAATAAAGCCATAGCACGGTTGGGAAATACCAATGTAAGGAGAAAACAAGATTGCAATGAAATTCATGATCCCATTCATGAAAGCAAAGAAAAGACAAAAGAAAAAGAAGCTGAAGTAGTTGTGTCTCAAATTCCTCAAATGTTTTTGGATATCTCTATTAATGAATGTTTGGGAAGTGTTGAACCATTTTTCTTGAGTATCATAATAAATGGTAAGACATTAAAAAATTGCATGATTGATTCTGGTGCTTCGAATACTGTTATGCCTTTTGAAATAAGGAAGGAACTAGGTTTGAAAGTTGATACTAGTCAGGGAAGATGGTGTGCCATGGATAAAAGAGAAGTGCTAGTCATAAGTACTATTAATTCTTTACCATATAAACTAACAGCCTATCTTGATAAAGAACTTACTATGAGTGTATTGGTTGTTTACATTCCACCTCAGTACGACATGTTGTTATCTAGAAAGTGGAGTGCTACCATGGGAGGAAGTTTGCAATGTGATTTATCTTTTGGTACTTTTAAAATTGATGGAAATTTGGTAGAAATGAATAGATAACCAAAGAGCATATATATGATAAAAGAAGATATTGAGGATGATATGACAAAATTTGTGGATATAGATGTCAATGCATTCAGAGCTGAGGTTCTGACTTTGAAGAAGGGTAAGCATAAATCTTAGATGGAAGTAGAAGCTAATACAAGAACAGATAAAGGAGATTTATGGACCATGTTCTTTGATGGTGCTTGCTGAAAAGATGGAGCAGGTGCAGGTATTTTGTTGATATCTCCAATAGGGGTAACATACAAATTCTCCTTTACTTTAAGTTTTACTTGTACCAATAGTATATTAGAATATGAGGCTTTACTGTTGGGACTTAGACTAGCTCATAAGCATGGGATAAAAATTTTACATGCTATAGGAGATTCTAAATTTGTTGTATCCCAAGTAAGAAATGCTTATCTATCAAAAAACAAAAGATTAAAATAATACAAAAATGTTGTATAGGATATGATTGAATGTTTTGATGCATTTGGGATGATTTGGAAAGATAAGACTAACAATAAAATGACAAACTTTTTAGCAAATATAGAAATAAAACCAAATGATGTTACATTCGCTGGCATATCCAAAGTTGAAACTCAAACTAGACCCTCTATTCCTGATAATATCTAGAATTGGCAAGTGTTTGAAGATGATAAGGATATCCTAAGATTTTTGAATTGTGAGAATATGTTGTCAGGACAAGAAATTGATTGTGCAGCTTATGTAGAAAATATAAATGGAAAGGATACTATTTTTGGGCAAGAAATTGTACAATTAAAGAAAAATAAAATTATAAAGGGTCTAGTTGTTTTAGAAACTATTCTGACAACTAGGATAGGTCACAAATGAATACTAGTGAATATAATGCCAAGGATCTAAAGGAGGTAAATTTGGGAATAGAGGAAAGACCTAAAAAGGTATATATTGGTAAGAAATTTCCTCCTAAAATTAGGAAAAATCTAATAGACTTACTAATGAAATATAGATATGTGTTTGCATGGTCATATGATGACTTAAAGGCTTATAGAGAGGATCTTTTTCAGCATGAAATCCCTTTGAAACCATATGCTAAGCATTTTAGGAAAAAATAGAGGCCAATAAATCCTACCCTGGATCCAAAATGCAAGAGGAATTGGTCAAGTTAAGAGATGTTGGGATCATAAAACCTATTAGGCATTCCTCTTGGGTATCCAATTTAGCCCCTATTCAGAATAAGAATGGAGACATAAGGTTATGTGTTGACTTTAGGAACCTTAATATATCTTCATTAAAGGATAATTATGGATTGCCAAATATGGAAGCCATGTTGCAAAGGGTCACTAGTTCTAAACTTATGTCTATGATGGATGGATTTTTAGGTTATAATCAAGTGGTTGTTAAAGAATTAGAATGATTCAAGACTACTTTTACTACTCCATGGGGTACTTATGTTTATGTCAGGATGCCTTTTGGGCTTATTAATTTTGGGGCTACTTTTCAAAGGGCTATGGATGTGGCTTTTGCTGATATTATTGATAAATTTCTAGTTGTGTATCAGGATAACCTCACTGCTTATTCCAAGGTATTTATCAAAGCCCTTAAGTATGGTATTTCTTTGAATCCAAGGAAATGTATTTTTGGTGTTACTAAAAGAAAGTTGTTAGGACATCTAGTTGGTAAGCATGGAGTGAGGATTGACCCTGAAAGGGTAGAAGCAATAGACAAGATTCATAAACCCAAAAGTGTTAAAAGCATTCAGTCATTCTTTGGATATATCAACTTTCTTAGAAGATTTGTGACTAATTTTGCAAAGATTAGTAGGCCTATATCAAGGATGCTAAAGAAAGGATTTGAGATAAAATGGGATGGTGAACCTAGCATTGCATTCCAAAAGATTAAGCAAGCTATTAAAGATGCCCCTATTCTCAGAGCTCCAAATTATGATAAACCAATGCATATATTTTCCTTTGCCTCATTTACAACTATTGCTATGGTATTATTACAGAAAAATGAGGAAGGTTATGAGCAACCCATTGCATTTTTTAGCAAATCCTTGCAAGTAGAAAAACTCAAGTATGATATAAATGAAAAATAGGCATATGCACTGGTGGAAGGGGTAAAAGCTTTTAGATGTTACTTAGTGGGAGATACTATTATTGCTTTTATTCCTACTACTATTGTAAAGGATATTTTTTCACAACAAGAGATATCTGGCAGGAGATGTAGACGGATTAATAGAATACAAGAGTTTAACATTGATATTAAGATTATTAAACTAGTTATGGGTCAAGGTTTGGCCAAATTAATGACAGAAGTCAATCTAGAGGCAAACCAAATCAATCAATTTAATGATAGTTGCAGGGATAATCTTTGTGAAATGGATGCCTCTGACTGGTATAGAGATGTGATTTATTATTAGCAAAACATGAAATCTCCATCAGAATTAATAGATAACTAGAAAAGATCTTTGAAGTTATAGGCCACAAGGTATGTTATAGTGCAAGGACAATTATGGTGGACAAATATGGAAGGGGTACTTTTGAAGTATGTAGACGAAATTGAATCTAAAAGGATTTTAAAATATATGCATGAAGGTGTATGTGGTGGTCATTATATGGCTAAAACCATTGCTCATAAAATTCTTAGGGCTGGCTTTTGGTGGCCAACACTTTTTAAGGATTCTCATGAGTTTGTTAAAACATGTGATGCTTGTCAAAGTTTTAGTGGAAAGTTAATTTTTTTTTTGAGAATTTACCATTAAGACCTATTGAAGTACAGACACCATTTCAACAATGGGGAATTGATTTCATTGGTGAGATCTCAAATTGGTCCAGTGGTGGATATTCTTGGATCCTGGTGGCTACTGATTACTTCACTAAGTGGGTTGAAGAAATTCCTACTAAGAATGTAACAAGTAAAGTGGTGATTAATTTCATTTTAAATAATATTGCGACCAGGTTTAGATGCCCTCAGAAGATTGTAATTGATAATGCTACGTGTTTTAGATTTGAGGAATATAATTTTATTTTTTTACAAAGTATGGCATTATAGAGTATACATCATCACCCTATCATCCCCAAGGAAATGATCAGGTAGAATCAAGTAACAAAAGTATATTGAAAATCATCAAGAGGATTTTAGGAGAAAACAAGAAGGCTTAGGATTCAAATTTTCCATTAGCTCTATGGGCTGATAGGGTTACTGTGAAAAAGACCATTGGATGTGCTCTATTTGATTTGGTCTATGGTATTTAGGCTAGACTTCCATAGAATAACCTAAAGGAGATGTATAAATTTGTTCAACTATATGGAGATGATATCATTGATGAGATGCAACTCATAATGGATGATATCTTGCAATTAGAAGAAATAAGGAGAGAGTTTTTTGCTCAGAATGCCAAGTTACAATCACAGATGAAGCACTTACATGACAAAAGGGCTATTGAGAGGAAATTTGGAATAGGTGATATGGTATTAATGTGGAATGCTAGAATGGAGGATAAAGGAAAACATGGTAAATTTGACCCAATCTGGCTTGGCCCATATAACATTTGTGACACAAATGGAGAATATTCATATTTTTTGAAGGATTTAACTAGAGATATTCTTGAATTGCTAGTTTATGGACAATTCTTGAAGAGGTACTTTTCTTCAAGTATCTATTTTCCATGAATAGTAGATTTAGGTTTCCTTGTGTTCTTCTACATTTTCTATATTTTGTAGTTCCTTTTAAATATCCTTGTATAGTCTGGATCCCTATTCTGTTGTTTTGTTCTGTGCTCTCTAAAGAAGTTGTCATGACTATATCAAGTATGTGATTTTCTCTACTGAAGATTTTGAATTTTTATAGACTCAAGTAGTCTATCATCCCCAAATAGAACCATTGTTGGTTTGATTTTTTGAAGGATAAATTTTCCCATTTTAGGTATAAAAAATCAGATTTGAGTTCATTGTTAGAGGCTAGGGTTTCTAGTTCTTGGGCCTTGTAGTTTCGTTACCCTTTGAAAACTTTGTCAAACCTTAGGTATTGTTTAGTTTTAAATTTATCCAGCCGCAAAATCTTTTAAAAATGTGAATATTCCTTTCCCGCTTAATTCTTGTTGTGCTAAGATACCTTTGTCAAAATCTTTTCTCATCATTTGATCTTGTTAGATCCACAGTTGTCACTTTGTCATTATAACAAAATGTAGGGTCTTTTACCATAGAGACATAGCGACTATTGAAAATCGAGTTGTGGTATCATAAATTGAGGTCTGGTGCAAAAAATGTGCATTTATTTGAATAAATTTTGGTCACGTGCTCTATACTAGAGTTTTTAGTATCAGAAAGGATGCATGTGGAGAAATTTGCAACTAGTGTCACCAGAACTTAGGTTTTTTCGATGAGTCTCTATGTCGTAATCAAAAAATTTGTGTGTCTTGTCAGTGGTGATGTAGTGACTGATCAGATTGTGAAGAAAGTGTCAACCTTTAAAACTGATGGTGATCACGAAATTCTCATGCACACAAGACCATTGTTTCTAATAGCATTATTAATTGGTGTAATTATGATTGATATGCTATCCTTTCTTCATCACCAAAATACAATTCTCACTAGAGGTCGCTATGTCGTGACTAGGAAATCATTGTGCCTCACTAGTAGTGACATAACAATGGCTCAAATAATTCAAAGGATGACATTTTTTTGGAAGGGGCGATGATTATGAGGATCCCAAGAAAGATATTTTGGAAAATATGCTTTTATTTCTATGACAGTCATATCAATTATGGTTATTCTATTTAAAATTTTCCTGGCATCAAGCTTTGACGGATCACTGGAAGTCGCTATGTCACGATCAAAAAGTGAATGACTTTCACTGGTAGTGATGTAATGACTAGTCAAAATCTCATGATGTAACAATAGTTTCAAAAGGTAGGCCCTGATGAGTGATTTGTCAGAAATAAGCTATGCAAATCCAATGACACAGTGGCATCCTACTAAGCATTTATACGCCAAAAACTCTAAATTTGCCAGAGGTCACTATGTTGCAATCGAAAAAGCTTTAGGCTTCATCGATAGCGATGTAGTGACCCACCTAAACATAAGAAATGTGGAAAATTCAAGAATATGTGATGTCACCAAGGATTAAAATAATATATATATGCCAACATCTCAAGATAGCTCAGTGTCACCAAGAAATGGAGACCCTCTTCCAAGTCAGAAACCAAGTAAAGAATTATGATTGGTTGATCAAGTTGAGATCAACAAGAATCAATACCTCACTATAGGGTGTTGCTTGAAGGTTATGTATAATGACATAGTGAGTAAAGTAGATAAATATGGGCCCACCATGTTCATATTATATGATGCATTGAATGTCCTCCACTTGATTAAAGGGGAATCAATGATCATCACTTTGTTTCTATTGAAAGTTACTCATTGTTTAAGCATAGCGACATAGTGAACAAGGAAAATATAGGAGGGACCCACCATTATAATAATGAGAATGTAGTAAAATGCCTGCCATGAGATTAAGATTAGATCAAGGGTTATTGCCTCCTCACTATGGCAATGTGCTCACTCTTTATACATAGTGAGGTAGGGATTCAATGACATGTGTCCTCAAGGAAAAGTGAGTCTAGTTCAAAGCACCAATAGAAAAGGAAAGGTATAAGTGGAAGAATTTCATTGGTTTGACTACCACTGTGTTGAGAAGAAAGATGATTCAGCCCTATTTTTATCCCTAGATCGTAGGATTTTTCAAAGATCAATGGCACAAATTTAAAAGGAAAGGTGATGTCACTCTATTTTTCTACTTTGTGCATTTATGAGGAGTGAAAGCTTTGCATATGAGAAAATAGAGTATAATACAAGAGATTTCATCAGTTCCAATCTCATGCAAATGAAGATTTCACATTTTTTGAGCACAAGAGCCCACTGAGAATATTGTGTTAAGCCTAGCAAAAACGTGAAGTAGTTTCCCATTTGTTCATGAGCTATTGTAGAAGTTTAGAGAAGAACAAGTTTATAAAATCAAGTAAGTACTCATATTATAACCTTTGTAGCATTTCAATTCCTATGAATTACAGTCAAGATGCCTCCTAAGAAATTATTTTTTTGGCAAGTGAATTATATGGATAGAAATATTCATGATGATTTGCTAGAATTACTCCCAGAGTCCACCACCAAAACTGTACAGGTTAAGAAGTTAACTTCCTTAAACCCTAGGCTTAAAATTTTAAATGGCCTATATGATAAAGGGAATTGGGTTAGGGATGCAACAAATTCATAGACTGGTCTTGTTTTTTTTTTTAAAATGGTTTTTAGAGAGGAATTTGTTTGCCCTGCATGCTAATGTCTAGAAATTTGATTTGGGAAAACTAGTAGTTCTAAGTGTTTTCATGGATTATGATTTTCTTGAAGCCATTGTAAAGAATTATGACAAAGCTATTAGGGTGGTGAGAAGAATTGATGGTGTGCCTCTAATCTCAATCAATCCTAAGGAAATTAGAGAGGTTTTTCACCTAGAGCCATTAACAAATTATCATGTGCTCATTAATCTGCAAGAATTAGAAAATGAATACAAGGAAAAGAAGGATGTCATTAGGGGAGGTGCACTGAGGGCACATATTGGCACAATAGAAACTTTGCAAGTAATCACTGCGACCTCTAGGGAACCTTTTAAAAAGGATCTTTTCACTTCCCGAGCTATAGAAATATACAGGACCCTATGTCATGTTTTTGGTGAGGATGAACATAATTTCATACCCATTAGCCTTATGTATATGATGGTTCAGATTGCTTCCTTTTGTGTAGATGTTATTTTTTATTTTGCTTCTTATTTGGCTAAAGAAATTCATACTGGTTTGGTTGGAATTGCAAAAGGGAAAGTGGAGAATACTTTTGGCCATTATTCTTTATTGATGCATATGTTCTTATTTAAGGGAGTGTCATATTTTTGTAAGAAAATGAAGTTGAATAGAGAGGAGGATGGGGAAGCACTACCAATCCAATTGTCGAGTGCATATATGACTTGGGATGCAAAGAAGGCTAACTTTGTTAGGTTTGATAGGTATTTTGCTTCTAAGTTGAGATGCCTCATATTGAGTGACAATCCCAGAATCCCCAAGGCACTAATGAATCTCATTAGGCCTATGTATAGCCCCTGTGGTTTGAAGGTTTCACACAATTAGGAAGATATCATCCCATACTCTATTTCTACTATTTTTAGAATTTATGGTTTCAAAGGAAGCCCCCATGTATTTCCCTACCAAGTACCTTTAAAGGTAGGAATGGCTGAAGTTTTGTGGTAGTTAGGAAGATTAGAAGAGATGTATCTGTTGAAAAGGCAACTAGGGTCAATTTTCCCTACTTGTACTATGGCCCATTAGTTTGTAATTACTAAAGGGGGTTGGCTCTTTTTACATGAAATTTTGGATCAGTACAAAATGGTTATTTCTCATCCCCATTTTTGTGATACTGAGGGGTTTTATAATTAGACCTTGAGACTTAGAATTAAATTAGGAAAGATCAAACATGACTCATATTATCTAGAGGACATTATAAAGAATGAGTTCTCATTGTAGGAATAGGAAACCAAAAATGAAAAGTGGAGAGTCTATTCCAAGGTTTTAGAATTCATTCATTGTTTCGATCAGAAGTATAGTCCTCTAGATAATGCTAATACAAAGGCTGATAAAATAAATAAGCTCATGAATACTTTCACTCCTGATGTAGGAGCAGGTCAAATAATTGTTCAAAAGAGACTAGGCTATAGTATAATTCAAAATAAAAAGGCCACTGTGGATAAGGGCAAGAAAATAACGGGATCCACTAATGCAGTCCTAGAGGAAAGACTTGATGAACCTTCTGCCAAGAGGTAGAAGATAATAAAGAAAAAGAAACCTCAAGTTGAGGAGTATTCACCCACTCAATCCACTTTACGGATTGGAGAAGAATAGCTCATTGGTTACAAGGAGGTGTATTTATCACCTAGGCAAAACTGGATGAGGGAAACCCTCAAGAGCCTCCCATACCAAGTTTGGATTTGACAGTTGAAGACTATAGAGGTAGTGAATTGGACCCTGTATTAAAATAGGCTAGCCATAAAATTTTGTCTGATGAGAGTTTTGTTAAATCTAGGGCTTTTCTCCAATTTTCATGGTGGGCAAATATGGGAAGATTTGAAGAAATGTGCAACAAGCTAAGAACATAGCACCCAGAAATGGATGAAACTACCCTGCAAAATTAGGTAAAAGAGGAAATGATGAGGGAGTTTTAGAGTATAAGCCTTAAGGAAGGAAGGAAAATGGTCAAAGCATTAAACATTTTGTTGTTACCCAATTGGGACATTGTTGATGCTCTAGTGTTTAATTCTATTTCAAATAAACTTGATTTACAAGACCAAAATAAGTAAGACTTCTAAGGCACTACTTTTAGTGAAGACTAGGCTACCTTGGTTATCTTTTCGTTAAGGAGAGGATAAAGAGCCACCTCATCACAACTAGATGATTCTGGTTTGATGGGAAGTATTGTTGTAAGAAGAGTGGATGATACTTCTCATGTGTAGGTTGCACATTGGAATGTAGATTCATCTCAATTTGTTTTGGCCACTACTAAGAAGGAAGAAAGGGCCATGTTTGAATTGCAAAGTAAGTATGAAACAATTTTGGAAGCTTACAATAAAGAGGTTCAAAAGAGGATTCAGTTGGAAAATAAAATTATGGGAAGGTCTACTAGGCCAAAAATAACATATTCTCACCCTCCAGTGGAGCCTTTTAAATCCACTCCTCTTATAGAAATGCCAAACACCCCACAAAGGCCTCAATATTATACAGCAAAGGATTTTGAGGAAGGAAAAAGTAAACTTTGGGCATTACATGTAGAGATGGAAGTGCAATACGAGGATAAACTTAGAAAGGCTTTAATGTACCTAGTAGATAAAATTGAATGGCCCCTATTTGATGATTAGTTAACAAAAGTAATAAGTGTATGGGAGGAATTGAAAACCCATGATGAAGCCCTGAAGCCTATTGTTAATAAGTGGGGAAAGAGAAAGAAAGAAATTACCTTTTTATGTTATTCTATTATAAGGTCTTCCCATGACCATATTGAAAAGACATATGATGTCGCTAATGATTTGTCAAACTTTGATAATAGGGGAGTTGCTTTGCAACTAAAGGTTGTTTCTTATTTAAGCAAGTACAAGAATCAAAAATTTGATTTTTTTCCTTGTGCCTTGGATAGAAAGAATAAATTGAAGAATAAGGATGAATGGGCTAAGGAATTGGATGACCTATTCTATCTAAGGATGAATAAGGTTATAAATGAAAAAGGGCATGCTTGGTGGGCCACTATGATAGAGGAATTCGTGAAAGTCCAGTTATTTTTTGATTCTTTGAAACAAGAATTTGTTAGTATTTATAATGAGGTTGAGTATATACTTAAGAAGCAAAATAATATTCTATAATTCAACTAGCCAGATGATGCACAATTTGAGACATGAATGGAAGATATTACTTTTGGTGAGTAGTTAGAAGAGGTTAGTACAAGTGATGATGAAGTACAAGAGGATGAGGTCTAGATTATTGACACAACAGTACCAAATCCAAAAGATAAGGAAGGTGAAGGTCACCAATTGGTTCCAACTATAGGCTCAAAGACCCAAGATGTGGACATGATAGGAGATCAATTAAGGGTAAAAGTGGTTTTGTCAATTCAAGATGAAAATAGTGAAAACCCACGACTAGAAGTTGATTTTCAAACATTACCATAGGATTCATCATTGGCCAGCTTGGTAGCTGCATATTCAAAAGAGTCAAAATAGTGGTGGCAAATCAAAAGAGCCAATAAACTTTTTTGATGTAACAGAAATGGGACCTACCAAAGAATATATTGATGTGTTAGCTTTCTAGTACATTAAGTTTTTTTTTTTTGGACACTTGTCAATTTCTCTAAGCCTGAAGCTTGTTGCATCTCACATTATATAAGTGAGATCCCGGGGCTAGAGAAAAGGTCCAAATTCTGATGTATTTTTTGAAATTGTCAAGAAATAGTACATTCGGTCCTATTTTCATGTAGTAGTTTAGACACTTTCAAGTGTACTTTCTAATATATAGATATTACATAACCAACTAAATATTAGGGGCTTTTGTTGAAACTCTATTGGTTACTATATTAGTCATTTCAAAAGGATAATACAAAGGGCTATTTACACTATTTTTTGTGTCATCACTTCCTGTCTCCATTTTATGAACTTTTCTATTTTGAGGTCATTTGAATAAGGTTCATGTGACTCAATGTAGTCTGGATGGATTGTGTATTGGTTCTATTATTGCTTTTAATTCAATGAATTATATAAATGCTTTAATAGATCAGTAGAATTCATGAGTTTATGAAAAGGATATTTTATAAGAATGGGAATGGGTAATTACTATTGATAAATTCATTCACAAGGTTGTTTGAATTAGATCTCCTACCAATAGTCAATTTTTACCCAATGCTTAAGGCACTGGTCACATAAATCAATGATGGTTGAGAGTAAATCTTACTTCTACATGCCAATTCAAATATAATTTCAGTCATTTTCATTTAATTTTGTTCAAGGTTATAATGCTGGTCACCACTCATTTACATTTAGTTTCTAAGTTTTAGGTGGCTTCTATTTTTAGAATTACGTGTAAACTCTAGGAGAATTATGACCAGATCTGCTTATGAGGGATGCATAAAAACTTGAAAGCATTAAAGAAATTGGTAAACTGTGCATGTGGCAAGGATAGAAGATGAGAATTAGAATGAAACTAAGATAATCTTCATACAAAATTTTTCATTAGAATCATCCCTAGGTACACCCACCTTGGTTTTGCAGAGCCTAAAGAGTAGGAAACCATTCTTGGTTTTTTTGAAGTTGGTCCAAATGGTTTTCCCATAGAGTTGTTAATAGGAAGTGGCTAATCCTTAGATTGTGTGAGTATTATCAATTTGGTGTTGAGCATTTTGTTGTTTAGTAGTTTCAAACACCAATAGGATTTTGTTCATCAACATGATGAATATCAAATGCATCAACAAAAATATCCTTTATATCATGCAACACTTGCCTTTATTGTTTCTCTCTCCTAATTTCTTCTCACCTTTTATTTCTTGGAAAAATATCTTTCAAGATAACTATCTAGTCAAATGAAATATTCTTTATATCCTGATCAGGTAATTCAATTACTTCATCCAAGGTGACATATTTACCTAGAGAACTCATATTTTTTGTCTTTCCTTTACTCCTTTTGGGCATGATGTTTCTCAACACAACTAAGGCTAGAGTGTGTAAGGGGGTTTCACCACTAGGTCTATCTTGAGCATCAGTGCTAGAGGCAACAATAATAACACTTGGCAAGATTCACATTCTAGGAGCTTGCACCTATTGTGTAGATGTGGAATTTGAAGTAGCTCGGGGTGGAGTATAATCTCCCATAGTTGACTCTTTCTATGATGCATCAACATTATTTTCTTCTCTCTCCTCTTGAACATCAATCTCCTTGTTTCCCTCTAATTGAGGTCCTATGAATTGTGCTCCTTGCTAACCTATAGTAGAATGATCTACCTTAGAATATTTTTCTGGCTCTTTCTTTTCTTGCTCCTTAGTGGATTCATTTTCCTTCTCTAGCTACTTGACACCTATATATGTATAAGATTGTTGTTGGATCTGTGCAGTAGAGTCAATAGCTAGAACTAGTGTCTTGACTATCTTAGGATAGTCCTTTATTTGTTGCGAGACTAGAGCGCTAGGTCTAGTTGATTGAATATAGGATACATTACCCTACTCTTGAGAGTTTGACACACCTTTTTCATTAGTATGAACATCCTCTATTTTTTCATTGTCTTTCTCACTATCATTGACCTTGTGTATGAGAGCTTCTTCAAGTGTGTCTAGGTCATTTTACATATCTTTCTCATTGTCCAATTCAACATCTCCAATACCCTTACCTTTATCATTCTTATTAGTTTCCTTTTCAGTGGTTAAAAAGAAAATCTATTCCATATTAATCCACTTTATTTTACAACATCCTCAGTCTTATGTTGCAAAACCAAAAATTCTCTATAATTGGGAAAAAATATATATTCCTATACTTCTTTGAAAAATTGCATTTTTCTTATTTGTTAACTCAGGCATTATGTTTGCAAGTTCTCCTTCCCTAATCTTCCTTTCAATATTTTTTGGATGTTTCCATTTGGCATCAATTATATTATACAACTTAGCCATCATATCTAGCATGGCTTCCTCTACGTTAACCTTATTTTCTATACTTAGTGTTCCATACTTTATAAACTTAAAACAAAATAATCCCATAGAATTCCTAATATTATCACATACCTTGTCAACTAATTTAGGCTTTGTGTGTACTGCAACTTAGTAGTGACTAGGTTCATTTGACTCTCTCTTTTCTACATCTTCCTCATCATCTTTTTGTGTAATGAATTTTCTTCTCCTCTATTGAGGTTGAACTGTAGTGGCCAATAATTTTCTCCTTGTACTACTTGTGCCACTTGAACTTTCACCTGGTTTAGTAATATTTGCAACTCCTTTTCTCAAAGGTGACTAAACACTTTCTATAGTAGCTTCTCTAGTTCTTAGTCTAATTTTTGTATTAGGAGAGAGGGGTTTGGATATAAATTTATTTATGGATTTCTTCACCTTAGGCTCAATAATTGTGACTTTCTTGACCTTATTAGCCAATGATGAAATAAGTGCTAGGGATTTACCCTTCTTCTCTAAACTCTCTTCCTCTTCCTCTATATCATCATCATCACTCTCTCTATCTTCTACAATACCTTGTGTTATTGTTAAGGGTCCTTTATCATTAGCTTGTATGCATAGTTTCTCTTCTAGGTCTTTTATCATCTTCTTCCTCCTCTTGTCAAATGAGTCTTAACATCTATTTTTATCATTGCCTTTTCTTCCTCATATTTTCCAAAGGGCTTGACCTATGCATCAATCTCCTCGGTAAGAAATGAAGTGATTGCTACACTCACATCATCAATATCAATTTTATATGAAATTGTTTTAAGCTAGGATACCCTTGGCTCAACTGCTTGAACATATGTGTTATCTAATACTTCTATACTAAGAATATAGGAATCCTTGTTCTTCTTCTCATCTTCTTATTAAATTCATCAAAATATCCATCCAATACATTTTTGATATTCTCTCCCAAATTTGTAATATAATCACTTATCTATCTAGTAACAAGTTGCCCTTGTCCCTAAACAATATTACCAATAGTAGGAAAATAATTTTAAACATAAAAGAAGATGCACATTATCAAGGATCCAAACTTATACATAAAGTTCTTCACTTTTTTAACTAATAGAAGATTCTCTTCCAATTGTTGCCATTGGATCTTGTCAAAGATCATACTCATGATTTTTCATTACAACCTTCCAAGCCTGATCTATTGTCATACATGACACACTATTCAATAGGCTCAAATAGTAAAACTTGTTTGCTATCACACACATAAAAAATCTATCAATCGATATGTGATACTTTAAATTGACATGCCAGAACCATTCCACTTAGCCTTAGTATTTTCTTCAATAGAATCTTTTCTCTAGCATCTCATGGTCTTCGTCTTCTCAGATCTGGGATATCTTGTGATTGCATGTATAATCTTCTTTTTTACTATCACTGGCCCATTCTCTAGCCATAAATGCATATCATGAATTTATCTCAACACTTCTTTAAACCATTCAATGTTGAAGTTTCTCAAAAAATATAGAGAAAGTGTTAACCCTTTCTTCTCCACAAACTTGAATTCATCTTTCAAAACTCCTTCATCACAAAGTTTTTGATATGCCATTCAAATCTCATAGCCTCCAACTTCACTAATCTTTCACATATAACATCTTCATACATCATGAATCATTATAACCTTAGATGGTATCAATGATAATGCACCCATTGAATCTCCTTTCATAGAAATGTCTGGAATAACTTTATAGTTAGGTGGACGAAAAGTGTCGCTATTCACAAATTGAAAATTACTAACCTCTTAACTGTTGATGTTGATCTAGATGCCATTTTTTCATTTAGGGTTTGAAATTCACTTCCTTTCTAACTTGGCACTTCTAACCATCAATGCTTGACCACACTTCACCAAAAGATTTACTTGCAATCACCTTTGAAATCTCTTCACAACTTGCTCAAATTGCTTTAGCTCTTGAAATATGAAAGCAAGGTGTACAAAATGTATTCAAATTTCCATTATATACCTTCATTCATTTGAATTAGGGCACACATAAATATTTTGTACTTCATTAAGTGGAATCCAAATATCTTAGTCATTACTACACCATTTGTTAACTTAGTCTCCACTACACAACTTGGTCAATACTATTTACCTTGGTCAACACTTCATCTTAGTCATTGTAGATATTTGGTCCATATTGCAATGCTCAGTCAATACATATAATATCAATTATATTTGGCACTAACAGTGTATTTTATTTCTTTGGTCGGTTCTTTCCAAAAAAAATTCTTGATACATCTTATCTTATATAAATATGAACTTTGGAACATTTTTATGTTAGGAATTGATGTATGATGTGGCATTATAATATGTAACTCCTTACATACCTTCGTTGATCAGTTTGAAGTAGTTTGATCACCTTCTTCATTGGATTGAGTGATCTTGGCTTCACTTGTTCTACTACTTCCATCTTCTACCTTCTTATTCCAGGTTTGATTCATCTCCTTCTTTGTTTTTTTCTTGTATCAACTTTTCCTTTTCCTTTGATGATTTCATTTCTTGCAAACAAGGGAGGGACTTGAATGTCAATAAAAATCTTTCTAGTTCCCAATTAGGAATCTTGTTAAAGTTTTTGTAAGACAAAAAGAAAGAATTTGCATGGATTATAAAGATATGAATGGATTAGATCCTATACTTTTTACCCATAGAATATACATAATTCATGATTGTAAACCTATTAGGAAACCAAAAAAGAGGGTACATCCAATCCTTAGGGATATTGTAAAAGTTGAATTAAAGAAATTCCTTTATGTTGGTGTTATTTATCCCATCTCTAATAGCCAATGGGTATCAACCCTAGTAATAGTACCTATAAAGGGGGGTATATGAAGGGTGTGTGCATACTATAAGGAACTCAATATTTATACAAAAAAATATCACTTTCATTTAACTTTCATAGACCAGGTCCTTGGTAATCTTGCTAGAAAAACTATTTCTCCTTATTAGATTGGTTTAGTGGGTAGAATAGAATTAATTAGATAGCATGAGAGGATCAAGATAAAACCATTTTTACCTTCCCCTAGGGCACATTTCCATAATTAGTGTTACAGTTTGGGTTATGTAATGCACTAGATACTTTTCAAAGAGTTATTATCAACATATTCTTAGAATTTATTTTTTACTGTATGGAAATATACATGGATGATTTCACTTCCTATGGTTCAACTTTTGCATAAGCTCAACCTAATTTGGAGAACGTATTGAAAAGGTGTCAAAACCATAACCTATCTATAAATAGTAAGAAGTGTTTCATGATGATGGAAGAAGGAGTTGTGTTGGGGCATTATTTTTCATTCCTTGCAATCCAAGTAGATCCAAACAAGATATAAGTGATCACTACCTTGCTTGTACTAGAAAAGAAAAATGATGTTAGAAGATTCCTAGGAAATGCACAATACTATAAATATTTTATTAAGGATTTCAGCTAGATTTCAACACCATTTTACAAACTGTTGAAGAAAGAATATGAATTTACATGGAGTCTAAACTGTGATAAGTTATTTTAGCAACTAAAGGAGGTTTTGAGAAAAGAACCAGTATTGTGAGGTCAACATTGGGATTTTCTATTTTATATTCATATGGATGCCTTTGATTTTTCCATTTATGTAGTTCTTGTTCAAAAGGAATGAGCACTAGAACATGACATTTACTATATCAACAAGAACTTACAAGGAAAAGAACTCAACTATATTGACATTGAGAAGAAATTGCTCGATGTTATCTTTTCTCAAAAAAAAAAAGGCATTATATAACAAGATATGAGATTTATGTAGATAGAGATCATTTATAAATTTAATACTTAATTAAAAATCCTTCTATCTCAAGGCTTTTAGCTAGATACTTTCTTCTCATGTAGGAATTCAATATGGAGATTATTGATAAACAAGGAAAAAAAATACAGTGGCTTATTTTTTGTCACACTTACAAGTTCAATATGATCCTATATCAATTGACGATAGTTTTACTACTGAGTATATATTTTCCCTATCTACACATAATCCTTGGTATGAGGACATTGCAAATTATCTTTCTACAGGATAGTCACTTAGACATTTTTCTCCAAAATAAAGAATGTTGTTAACTGAGAAAAGTTTCAATTTTTCTTAGATAGATAGATTAATATTTTTTTCATGTAATTAAATATTACTAATTAAATTTTACTTAAATTTACTTAGGTTAATACATTTTCATATTAGTTTTCATGTAGACACCTAGGAGTTAGCAATTTATTTGAGCACATGTTGTCTCACACCTCTCTTTGTGTGATACAAGTTTGTATTCACATCCTCTCATTGGCACACATACTTTCATGAACAATGGAGGATAATCCACTCTTGGTGGACACATTCTTATTTGGTATGAGTATCTCTTTGCATGACTCCTAGTCATCTTGCATTTCTTATATGTTTAGGAACATTTATATGTATTGTATTTGAATCTAAATATTTATTATAATTTGATCATTATTAAGATTCTTATTTCATCATCTCTTGTACCTCTCATTATATATCTTGTACTTTTATATCTTGGAGTTCTATTCATTTCCTTAGGAAAATTCTTACATGGTACAATATCTTGACGAAAAAACTTACAATTTTATATAGGCCCAATCTAGTAATGTATGGCTTTGTGTGGGAAGATGAAATGTATGACATCCTACATGCCTATTATGATGAACCATGCAATGACCATTTTTTTGGAAATAATTATTCAATTGTATGTTGTCATTGATGTTACACAAATGTTACTATTAACCAAAAAATGAAGATTTTGTAGTATTAACCTTGCATATCTCTGTATTGACTAAGTAGTTAGATGAAGAAGAGCTTGTTGTATTAACTTAATAGTTGGCTAATGAAGGATATAATGCTTGTAGTATTAACAGTGTGTTCATGCATCAACAGACACAGTATTAACCAAGTGTTCAATCCTACTAGTGATCAAGTGACAATAGAATGCAATTGCATATTAATTAATTGTTTGAAGCTGACTACTTGGATGTTTATTAAATATTTGGAAGGATATTCAAACTGACTTGTCCTAGCTTATGATAAATAAGAAAGGTCAAGTTGTGAGGATAGAATTTACAAGTAGAATATGAAATAAAGATGGATATGTGAGTGAAGAAAAAGAAAGAAAGTGTGAAAGACAAGCTACAAAGAATATTATGATATATAAGGATCCAGGGGTCAAGCCAGAACAAAGATATGAATATGTAGTGAGAGTTGCTTTATAAATTAGGTCAAATTGTTGTAACCTTCTAACCATTGCAATAATAAAGAAACCTCTTAATGAAGTTGACTTAACAGTTGTTTTGTAAATTCACTAACAATATGACATTTCAATATTGAAGTGTCACAAGACCTCTAACTAGGCCACTCCTAAAAGGGTGAAAAATATTGCGACTAGTTGCAAGGTGGCTTTACCCAAATTGTATTTCTATGTTAAATCTTAGTATCATCTATGTTCATGTTATTTACTTAATGCTTTATGTCTCTACAACTAAGTTACTATAGGTTAAAAGTGATTAATAATCATAAGATTTCTTTGTTAACCAAGTATTCTAGTTTTAAATGAGTTGGACAATATTGCATTATTAATGAAAAGTTTGTATTGACATCTAAGGGATAAGGAATTATTTTTTTGGTAATTGATTCACCACTCCCCTCGAAGTTACACTCTTCATTTCAGCCAATTGGCATCGAAGCATTTGGTGCTTGCAAGATAGGTTTCAAGGACCTAAGCTAAAGATCAAGATGTCTTATAAAAGGGAGATTCCTAAGCTCAACAAAGATAATGTTTCAACATAGAAATAATTGATGAAGTTGTATCTATGATGCATTAGTGATATTGGTTTGTTCTACTTGGAGGAAAAATATGTGCCACCACCTAAACCTATGACTAAAGAAAAATTGAAAGAGGTAAAGGATCACAATACAATGATGATTGATAGAGCTTCCTCTTTGAATTATTCTAAATTTGATGAGGTTAAATATTGTCCTTCTGCATTTGAAATGTGGGAAAAGCTATAGAAATTCTATGAAGGTGATAAAAATATGCAAAGAGCCAAGGGAGAAAGCTTGAGAGGAAAGTTTGATTGAATGAAAATGAAAGAAGGTGAAAACATTATCCAATACAATGAAATAATCAAAGACAATATGAGTGCAATCAAAGTTGTAGGAGGATATATTACTGATGAGACTATGGTCAGAAAGGTACTAATAACTCTTCTTCTTATTTATGCAATTAGATTTTCAAAAATTCAAGAGAAGAGATGCAATCTTGATAATGATATAACCTTGGATGCACTTGTGGGAATATTGAGTGCTTTTGAATTGGATAACTTTGATAACTATGCTCCTACCTCTAGCAACTTTGAATCTACATTCAAAGCCAAACTAACTCTTGGAAAAATAGGATGAAAATCAAAAGGAAAATAGGATTTTAGTGAAGAAGAAGATGAATCAAATTAAGAGCTTGAAGTCATTGAAGCTCTATTAGAAAATAGAATAGTAAAAGGGAAAGTAAAATTTAGAGGAAAAATTCCAATGATTTGTTTCTCATGTGAAGAGGTTGGTCATATTGTTGTAAGATGTCAAGGTAAAGAAGATTAAGATGAGAAAAGAAATAGTAGGTTCAAAGGAAAGAAATAATTCAAAAAGACAAAGGTAAGAAATCTTGTTACATTGCTAAAAAATTTGATAGTGATGATGGTGAAGAAGAAGTTGTTTATATTGTTGTTAAAGATGAATCTGATAATGAGGAAAATGAAAAGATGGCACTTATCTCTCATGTTAGAAAAAATGATAGATGGATCATAGATAGTAGTTTATCTCATCACATGACTGGTGACAAAACTAAGTTTGAACATTCAGAACACTATGATGGTGTAAGTGTTAGATTTGGAAACAATGAACCATGTTATGTAAAAGAAAAAGTAATCATAGCTTTAACTAAAGGTATCAAATGTGAAAACTCCCATTGTGTTGAATGATTAAGACATAATATACTTAGTACAACATAGATGAACAATATAGGATACAAGGTAGAATTCATGAATGAAAAAGATAAACTATTGGATGGAAAGAAAAACTTGGTTAGAACTAGTAATAAGACAAAAGGTAACTTGTTTTACCTAATCTCACTAAAAGTACATATTTTCTATCTCAAATAGAAGAACTTTGTCTATGGCATAACATGATGTAACATGTTAACTTTGATAACTTAGTTACCATAAGAAATAACAAAATAGTAAGACCCATACCTTATCTCAAGAAACCTGGGGTGGGCATATGTAAACAATGTCAAATTGGAAAAATGAGTAAAAGAAGTTTCATAAATAAGTCCTACAATTCTATAGAAGTTTTGGAACTAGTTCATACAAATTTTGTAGGCCAATAGGTATAGAAAACTACTGTGGAGACATATATTTCATTATATTTGTTGATTATTATTATAGGATGATGATTGTAATGTTTTTTAGGGATAAGTCTAATTTTTTTCAAAAGTTCAAATGGTATTTGGCTAGAGTTGAGAAAGAAACAAGTATAAATATAAAATGTCTAAGATCAAACAGAGGAGTCAAATTCATCTTAAATGAATTTAATAAATTATGCAGTGAAAGAGGAATCAAAAGAAATGTATCAACACATAGAACTCTAGACCATAATACTAGAGAGAGGCAATCGACACAAAAATTCATACACTTAACTGAGTTCAACTAAAAAAAGGTACAAACAAAAAACCTTATAAATTATGGTATGGGTACTACAGATGCTCAAAAATGGTTCGCATCTACGAATTCATTACTTCATAATAATTTGTCCCATTTTCTCATTCTACTAACTTTGATCTTTTGGCTAGATTGATCATACTTTATCATTTGTATCCTTCTTCACATCAATTTCATATCAACTCAAAACCATTTCAAATCAACTTGGAATCACCCCAAATCAACTCAAAATCACCCAAAATCAATCCTAATCAACCCAAAACATATCAAACATCCCAAATCAATCATCATTTATTTGACTCCTAGGTATTGTTGTGGCTTTCACTGCCTTGGAAATCCATCAACCTATCAATCTTATCAATCTGACCTTAGTACTGTCATGGCTCTCAGTGCTAGGTCAAACTATCATTCATGTCATCCAATATTTGACATTGTTGAGGCTTTCAATATTAGATCATAGCATCATCAACCATTTTAATAGCATTGACAATGTTCATCGATGTTATTATGATCAAACCTTATCAATCAATTTCAATCTTGTAGAATTTACAATGTCGGTTAAATGTTACATATCAACCAATTCATGTCATGTGTCCTTGGCATGTTATCAACTTCAATCAATTAATTTGATCATGGCTTTGATCTACTGGTCATCATCTTATTTCATATCTATCATTCTCACATTTTCATCAAAGGGTACAGTCGCATTCATTTAATCAATTTGGCCAATCATCTACTAATTTTCTCTATAGGATTAAATAACCCATAATTTAATCCTATTCTTTCTAATTATTCTTCCTAATTATCACCCTCAATTAATTAATTTTACCAATTAATTGGTTCATCATCTGCAAACCATGGAAATTCTTAATTTCCCAAGTTCCATTTTCCATCATTAATTCCATTTTCTACTAATTCTTATTTTGTGGAATAAGAGGATTTTTAATTTGAATATTCCATAAAATATTGCATCATCATGACACTTGGATATGACACCTCATGGATTCTCCTTCGACACTTGGCTAAGACTTGTCATAATCAAATATTCTTATCTCTTATGCATGTCTCTATTTGGCTTCTTTGTCATAGATTCTTGGCTTTAAGTGGGTTGAGGTGTCTTATGATGTGTCATAGATTCTCTTCCACATTTAGCCAAGTTTGACTTGCATGTGTCATAGAATCTCACAATTGGAATATTTTTTCATATGTATCATGGATTCTCAAAGGAATATCTTGCCACATCACACATCTATGGGTGACAAATCCAATGCCCTCACTCTGAGTGTTGATTATAAAATGGACACTCTTTCTCTCATTTTTGGTCCTTGCCTTCTTGAAGTCTTGGAAGCCTTTAGGTCCTAATTTCTTTTAGATTTCTCATTCCATCTCTCACATTCAAATCAAAACTTCAAGTATTCTCATGGCATTATCCACATCATAGACTTTTGCTTCAATTTTTTGTGCACTATAGGCAACTTTGGAGCTACAATCATTTGGAGAAGAAAGAAGGACATGGGAGCTACAAATGAAAAAGGGGGTTTCTATTGGTTTCTCTATTAGTTTGGATTTCATCGTAGACTAGTGGGTACTAATATATGATTATTGATTTTTGTGATTTTCTCATAGTATGTTATGCATTCAACCCATTTTTTGGTCCTACATTTGGTGAACCCGATGTGAACATGCATATCTAACTTGCATTTTCTTGTTTTGTGCTTGCAGGTGTAAGGAAGGAGCTCACTTGGAAGGGTATAATGACTATCTAATATTCCTTTTCACACCTAAATTAATTAGGGGGTTTATTAAAATGCTTATATGCTCTTGTTTCATGCATTTTGTTAGCTTGTTGTCCTACGGTACACTTTGCTCTGTCAAGGCACACTTGGGACCCCTAGGAGCAGTTTTAAGAGCCCAGAAGCCACCAAAACCTCTTTCTATTGTTTCTGACTTACCAACTATGCCCAACTGGGCCCCAACTATGTCATTGATGCAATTTGCACTATTTGGGCACACTTGGGAGTGTAGTCTTTAAATTTTCAATTTTTGGGTCTTGTCTAGGCACCATTTACCCACACTCTACACCTAACTTCCCAATTGTGCCCTAAAACTACCAATTGTGCCAAACTGGGCCCCAACTACATCATTGATGTAGTCTACACTATCTGGGCACACTTGGGGATGTTCAGAGCCATTTTGGCCTTCTAGGGAGCAATCTGCTCTGTCAAAGCACACTTGGGTTCATAGTAAGCACATGCATCAATCAAAATCTGCATTTCAATTTCCTATTACTCTCTAGGACATAGATCAGGTGATTTTGTGTTACTAATGGTCTATTTGTAGCATGTGGCAATCATTGGATGAAGACGTGATCATAAGAAACTACTAATGTGTGCTTTGCAGGACGTTGTCGAAGACTTTGTGTGTCTTTCCAAACTATGTGTGTGGATTTCCTAGATTAGATAACATTTTGTTTGGTGCTTAAAAAGAACCTTTTTCTTTTCTGCCTAGCGTGTTTACAGTGTTAAATCCCTAGGAGTTGCATTGGACATATCCTTTCCCCTCGCCATTCGTGGATCTTGGGTGTAAGAGAAATTCGTGTAACTTCTATAGGAGGCCTGCCTTGGCCCAAGATACTCGATATTGGGTATGCCAGGGGATGACCTCAGAGCAGTAACAGGCCAAATCCAAGTCAATGTTCCAACCACTATATAAAATTTGATTACGGTGAAAGCCATGTCGACAGTATTGCTGCGTGATAGCTCTCCTCCAGTACCCTTGTGGTGCGTCAAACCTCGATTCTCGAGGCTGGGAAACCTTTTGCAGAAGTTTATCATTCACTTGCCGAACGGAATGCCCTTACTAAAAAATGTGTTTTAGTGGCCAAAATCCTTTCTATCCACTGGCTCAAGTGGTCACCCATGCCCATAAAAACATCCTACATTCTTGCAGTCCTTAGTAGAGGCAACAGTCCCTTGGGAAGTCATGCCCCTTGGGAAGCGGATCTTGGTAGCCTCGAGAAGTGAATGCACTGTAAGGGGGAGCCTATGGTGCCAAGATCCTAGGTTGTCCACTCTAGATAAGTGTGGCTAAACTTTGGTTCAACTAGGAATTTAGTGGATACAGTCCTAAAAGCCTAGGTTGTGGTGTGTTTGTTAACTTTTTACAATAGCTATTCTTGTCTTAATGTGTCTTACATGTGTGTAAAACATAATCAAGATAAAAGAAAAACTTTTAAATTTACACCTTGGATATCATTTGAACTTGTCAAAACATCACACATTGCAAAAAAAATTCAACCTTTATAAAACTTTGCAAACTTTGGTTCAACACACTCAAACCTTGGAAAACATGTTGACTTGTGCTCCTAAATGTGCTTGGCAAAACGTAGATCTCACACTTGCATAGAATTTAATTGCATAGGCCTCATTCATGCATCATATAGACTTCATATTGCACCTTTTAGTTCTCATTTAGTATCTATTACCTTTCATATTGCATCCATTTAGGTTCAGTTTACTTTCCTTAGTTTTTGCATTCTCATCTCAAAATTAGCACTTTGCATTCACCACCTTGCATCTTTGCATAACTATTCATCATCTTGACCACTTTATCCATAATTTTGAGTGTCCTAAACAAAATTTTGAGCATTCATATTTTCCCTAACACTATCCTCTAATATTTACCTCTCTGTGACATCAATCCTGAAATCATAGCTTCCAGAATTGCCTCAGTTTTAGCCCAGTTTACCAACTACACTCAGAAACTACCAACTGCACCCAACTGGGCCCCAACTGCATCATTGACATATTTTGAACTATTTAGGTGCACTTGGTGGTCCTAAGATCTATTTTTGGGTTCTAGATAATATTTTGGGGCTTCAACAGTGTCCTTAGGTACCTGGTTAGCTCCCTTTGCACTAGCTTTCCCAGATCTGCATTCTACAGCACCTAATCTTCATCACCTTCACTTAAGACATCATTATATACATCATAACCTTTATTTTTCATCTCCCAACCCATCCTAACATCAACCCCAGCATCTTAGCTTCCTGGCATGTTAGTTTGGTAACCATACCCTTCAGAATCAGCAAACATTCTTCCTAGCTTACCAACTGCACCCAGAAACTACCAACTGCACCCAAACTGGCTCCAAGTGTGTCAATGACATATTTGTTACAATTAAGGCACACTTGGAACTATTAGGGCACACTTGGGTGCCTGCATGACCATTTTGGGCCTCGAAACTGCACTTTAGGACCTCAAAACTGCATCTAGGAGCCTCTACACCTACCCATTCTGCACTTGATCCAAAACCATATCTTGCACCCAAAATCCCCTTTTGTATCATAGGAATTTTCCATATCACATATCCACTCAGCATCACCACCATTTTGAGTCCTCTAAATGTCATTTTGAACCCCCAAAACCTTTGAATTTAGTCAAAAATCTAAACAAAGTATGAGTCTTAGAGTATCTCCTAGTGTTGACAAATAATGGATCTTGACTAGTCTTTTTCTCTTTTCTTATCATTTTCTTTGGTCAAAATCTATCTATGTCTTGATAGATTTGACCTTTTCATCTTTTATCAATTTGATCTTTTCGTCTTTTATCAATTTTTTGGTCAAGATCCAAAGTCCTTTATCACAAGGTTAAACTCCTAGACAAAATACTTTCTAAAAGGTTTTATCTAAGTTCAAAACTTTCCATATACCCTTGTCATAGCATAATCATATCCCTAGCATCCCCAAATGTCATTTTGACTTACCCTAATGGTATATCCCCTTCATCTTGCATGGTCCAATCCTTAGCATCATTTTCACTACCAAACCCTATCAAATTGTCCATCAACCAAATTGTCTTCTTGAGCATTTACCCTGATTTTGCATGTCCCAGACGTCATTACAAACCCTAGAATATCATCCTATGCATGATATAAATTTCATAAATCAAACTTTAGCATCCTTAGGAAGTCCAAAACATAACCCTAATTGTCATTTTGCATACCTTAGAGTCATTTTCATCCCCTCTAGTCAAACTTCAAAACATCACCTTGCATTTTGCATTTGCATGACATCCCTAGGAGATTTGAACTTTTTACATCAAAACAATAATTCATTTAGCATTTCCTCACATTTCATAACATTCCTAAACACTTAAAAATCCCAAAAACACTCATATCTTGCATACCCACCACTCTAAATCACTCAAAACACTCAAAATTTCCATCGTATCTGCATTCTTAGGTATCATGCCAGCACTTACTAGGGCACAATCAGCTCAGAGACCCAAAGAACTCTATCAACCTTTATTTTTTGAGGCACAAGCACAACCAGAACCTCATCCAAGACAAAGAAAGAGCAAGAAAAACCAACAAACCTTTGACGAAGACCAAATCAAGGCATCACAACCATTACTAGTAGACCCCTTGAACATGTTTTCGCAAGATCCTCGTAATCAAGCTATGGCACAAAAGACCTTGAACAATGACCCTACCATTAGATTTCCTCCAAACACTTCCCCCACACATGGTATGGTTCAATGGAGTCCTAACTTTGAACCTATATTTGTGCCAATACCACCTGGAGGTGGAAGCGTACCAACCACACCCGACGATGAACAATCACATTCCTTCGAATTTAGCCAACCTAACACAAGTACCTTCAACTATAACACATCCAACATAAAACAAGGTACTATACACCTAAGTGATGACTTTGACACTAAATATGATATCACTGATGAAGAAATGGCTAGGGCATGTCAAGATAAAATTTTCTGCAAGAACTTCAAACGTTTGGCAGCCCAAGAAATTGTCAAATTTAACCCAAACTTGGAAGGTCCTAAGGCCAAAAATCAAACCAACACAACAATTGGAAACATCTAACCCATGATAAATTTGGACTTAGACAAGAGAAAACAACCTTTGGAGTTTTCAAACACAATAATGGCACCTATAAGGTCCCATCAAGAGTCAACTATCGAAATCCTCCAAAGTACATTTGAACACATCAATGTTAACCCCTTGTTTGATGAAATACCACCAATCCCTAAACACCTCAAAAGGACATTAAGACTTGATTTTAGTCACATGATGCAACAACAAGATGCACCTAAAGGGACTTGTGCTCTAGGGATGCCAAACATACCTCCTTTGGAGAAAAATCAACAAACTATAGCTTTGATCCTAACTTTACCAAGTGCTATGACATCGAATGCTATGGAGCCTCTCATAAATACAACATGTGAAACATCAAGTGCAACCATCCCTATGGACACACAAAGGAAAAGTCTTAGTGACATTATGCCCATTCCCAACAGGGACACATCTCATAGTCAAGTCAATATGATTTCACAAATAGGAACATCTAACACACAAAGGTACCAAAACCACAATCCAAACATGACATTCAATTCTCAAGGACTTAGTCAACCCCCACAACAACAACAACCTATAGTGGTACAAGGACTCAACACTTCCAAGGCACAACCAAGTCTACATCATCTTGACACACATCCCACATATCAACAACAACATCAACCACAACGACAACAAACTCAACTGGGGCAAACATCCAACATTCCTAACACGCAATCCCATGTGAACCCACTTGACTTACACACAATTTATCAACAACAATTTCAGCAGCAATTCCAACAACAACAAATGATGTTTGCTAAACAACAAGAGCAACTCAAGCAACAATTGGAATACCAAAGACACCTTGAGCAACAAATTGCATACCAGAAACATTTGTTACAACAACAAAATGTGCCACAACAACCTCAACAAATACCTCTACAACAACAAGCACACACATGGTCTCACATGCAACCAACAGAGGTATCCCAACAACAACCACAACACATGGCACAATAACAACACATGGTACAACAATTGCAGTTAGTCCCACAAAAAGTGCCACATCAAATACCACAACAAGTTCCCCGACAATAGGGACCTTTCTATCTTCGAGGTGCCAACATACCTCCACCACCTAGCGACACTTCATCAGACTCATCAGACACAAAAATGTTAGAACCAAGTAGACATAGTTCTCGCCATAGAAAATGGTCTACTCACAGACACAAAAGATTTGAAGGAAAGACCATCATACAAAACCCCAATGAAGAACTATTACAACAATTCAAACAACTTTCCAAACAAGTCAAGGCATTGGGAGTCCAAAAGAAATAGGCTCTATATACAAAAAGGGACCTACGTCCTAATCCATTTGATAAAAGCCTATATATGCCTCCATTCCCAAAACACTTTGAGGCTCCAAGGTTTGAAAAATACCGAGGAAAAGGAAACCCTATTGATCACATCCGAGAATTTTGTGCTCCATGTACCGAACTCAGTGATGAGCCCACTTACCTTATGAGATTGTTCCCTCATTCTCTAGGTGGGCCTGCACTTGAATGGTACTCCAAACTTCTTGGTAATATCAAATCTTGGTCAGAGCTAGAAGACAAGTTTATCTCCCACTTTTCCTTTAACATTACAAATGAGGTCACACTTTCTGATTTGTGCTCAACTAAATAGAAGATGGGAGAATCATTCATCACATTCTTACTATGTTGGAGAAGCCTAGTTAGTCAATGCTCAGTAGACATTCCTGAAGAACAAAAACTAAACTTGTGCATTGAAAACTTAGTCCCAGACTTTATGTATGAACTCAAAATAAAGAGTCCAAGCACCATTTCTAAACTAATGAAAAAAGGGGCTAGTATTGAAGATGCTCTTATCCATAAGGGAATCCTCAAGACAAACAAGGACAGTACCAAAACCAACTCGTCTAATGACAAGGCAAAATTTTTCTCCAAAAACAAGAATGTGACTAATGATGGTATCGTGGATGCCCACACGATTAGCACATCACAACCTCAACTGACTCTAAAAGGCACAAACCCCACAAATTCACAAACTCCTAATCAAAAAACACCTCAACAACAAAAAATTGAGACTTCCACGCAAGATAAAAGACATCCTAGAACCAAGGATAGAAAATTCACACCATTGGGAATACCACTTGAGACTGCATTACAATAGTTACTGAGTAATAACTTCCTACAGCTACCCCCAATCAAAGATGAACCATTAACTAAAGCATATTGGTGGGATGACAAAAAGTATTGTGATTACCATCGCACTAAAGGACACAAGACTTCATCATGCTTCCAATTGAAACATGCAATACAAGACCTTATTGATGATGGTGTCATCACAGTTGATCCATCACTATTAGCATCCAACTCTGATCACACTATTTTCAAAGATCCTTTGGGTAATCATGACAAAGAGAAAGCCTCAAGTTAAAACTCAAACTCACAAGGTAATGTGAATTACACATGCACTAGCTATGACTACACCATCAATTGCTTTAATGAGTCAGACTTTCGCATATCCACATTCACATTGAAGGCTAAATACCCTCGTTGTGCTATCAATATACGTCATAGCAAGATCACCCTACCTGGAGCCCCATCTAGACTTACTACTTCTACTAGACCTGCACCCCCAAGTAGACCTACTGCTCCTACTTTATCTGATTATAGCCTTGTTGAAAAACTTGAAAAAACTCCTACACAAATATCCATTTTGGACCTACTGTGTGCATCCCCCCAACACCAAAAGATCTTGGAGCAAGCCCTTAAAGAGTCAATACTCCTAGATAAAATTGATGTTTCCCAGTTCCAAGCCATGGTTGGGAACCTATCTACATCACAACATATCACTTTTTCATCCCGTGATATTCCTAAGGACAAACCTAACCATAATGATCCCCTTTATCTCAAAGTCTTCATCCATAATGCCAAAGTTAGATGTGTCTTAATAGATGGAGGAGCTGGACTGAACATATGTACTCTTAAGGTTGTCAACAATTTGGGTTATTCTAAACATGATGTGGATCCCTCTCAAAGAATCACAATAAAAGCTTATGATGATGGTGAACGCTTCTCTAGGGGCATCATCACATTACCTATTAGACTTGGTCTAGCTACTGAAGACACATTGTTCCATGTCCTAGACATTGAAATGAATTGCAACATGATACTAGGAAGCCCTTGGCTTCATGCTATGAAAGCAGTCCCTTCTACATATCATCAATGTTTGAAGTTTTCCTATCACAACATAGAGGTTACCATCCCTGGTGATCCAGATCCTTTCCATTTTTGTGCTAATCTAAGAGATGCTACTGCTTTCCAAATCCCAACAAATGATGAAGCACAACCCACAAATCCCTCTAAGTATGTGGATGCTGATATACTGCTCAATAAAGCCAAGGAAAAGATGAAGATTGAAGATAATGGGTGTGGAGAGTACTTTATGTCTCAAGTCTCTCACATTAGGGAGTCATCACTTTCTCCCATCAGTACAAAGAATGATACTTCTATCAATGAGAATACATCCATATGTATTGAGAAAGCAAAAGAAGAACGAGAACCCACTTTGATGTCTCCTAGCAAGTATGGACTTGGGTTTACCATCATGCAGAAATAAGGTTATGATGGCTATAGTGGTCTTGGATCTCAAAAACAAGGAATCATTGAACCTATCACTATAGAAAGACAACCTCCTAGTTTGGGGCTTGGATTTAAACCATTACGAATAGGTCCTCCTAGTACTATGGTACCTATGTATAAGACTATGGATGTTTTGAATGATGAAAAGGCATCTGAGGATATCCCACTTGAAACCAACAATCCACTACCCTCTGAGCATAACCCCAATGACCCAGTTGAATCACTTACCCATATATCTACCTTCAACCAAAGCCCATTCAACACTGATGATGACATCTCCTCAAGTTATCCTAAACCTTTGGATTGGGACCAATGTGGACCACCAATTTTTGATCGATTCGACAATGATGACACTCTTATAATAGAATTTGATGGCATTATGACTGAAGATCATAAAGAAGCAGTTTCTCCTAAAGAGAATACATTGGCATATTTTGGCAATTTCACTCCACCTTCTAGTTACAAAGAAAAAAGAGAAAGAAATAACAAGCATAGGTCTCTTGGTGAAAACCGAAAGGCACCATTAGACCATAAAAAATCAAAAGCTAGGTAGCTCCCAATGATACAAAATGAAAAATATGATGCCATGAATATTAGTGTTCCAGTGTTCAACATGCCACAAAGTCTTTTGGAGCTCTCTCAATCAGTGTTCATGCAGAAGGTCATTGGTCTCAACCCTCCCAACCCTCCCTTATATCCCTTTGTTTATCCCCAAATCCAACTACCTACTTTGTCCAATAACCAAAATCAATCCTTTATCCAACAAGCCTTTGCATATGTCATCATCAGTGACATCCCACATGACATTTCTATTGACCCAATTATCCTTAGATGCCTTGATTCGCAAGAGATAGACATTGTCTTACATACAGTACATGATCGTATCTCTCGAGGCCTTTCTAGTGGTTTGATTTTAGCTACAGACTCAGAACAAATCCTCCATAGTTATGGTCAGTCATGGATCTAGAGCTCATCAGCTAGCAGCACCAACAATAGATATCTTCTCAGCATTTGTCAGTGACATTCTTGATTTCAGCTAAAAGTCCTAAAAAAATATCAAAAAAATTGTAAAAAGTCATGAAAAAAGAAAAGAAAAAAAGTGAAAAAAGTCATGAAAAAATGGATGCCTTGATGAAAACCTAGCAAATAGGTGTCTTGGCACAAAAAATTTGAGTCAAGAGAAAATTTTTGTCCAAAAGTGAAACCTGGCAAATAGGCGCTTTGGGCAAGTACCATGGTGAAAACTTGGCAAACAAGCGCCATGTGTAATCAGTGTTGCTCCTCCATCTATTAGGATTCCATCTAGTCTTTTCCCCCTCCATCATTCCTCGATCATATCCTTCATATTGCAAGACATCCTTGGCTCCTTGACCATGGCTCACGAACTGGTTAATGTCCTTTGTTACCTTGACTAAGCATCACCAGTTTGCACACACACTCTACCATTGGCCTTTGTACATAGTTTGCGTCTTGTCTGGGGGCATATTACCTACCTGGTGCATGAGTTTGAATTTGAACTAGGGGCATATCCCTAAGTCCTTTCTATCCATTGGACCTATCACATAACAAATTGGAGCTAACACTTGTATATGCTTATACGATCCTAAAAAAATCCCTAAAAATCATAAAATGTCCTGAAAAAACCCTAAAAATCATAAAATTTCTTGAAGAAACTAGTCACGCAAAAACATCAAATATCCTTCGAAACCCTAAAAATCACAAAACCCATCAAAAATTTGCATTAAAACTTGTACATATTCACTGTGGATAACCATCCCTTTTGCGTACAAAATTGCACTTTGCAACCTAAAACTCAAAGCACTACACTTCAATGCCAATCACAATATCTGAGCAACATGAACCAACAATTAATCCAACATATCACTATGAACCTATCAACTAAATCCACAACTAGAACTATCACATTATCAACATGTCAAACACTATCTACACACCTAAAAACATTAACAAGTACATAATAATGGACAAGAATAGCTGTTGGCTCATGCTATTTAGTGAGTGATTTATTTTTGCTTTTTTTTTTTATCATGTCCCTATGCTACTTGATGATATAAATTGATCTATGAGAGTGGTCAGGATGGTTCATGGTCATCTTTTTCTATTTCTATCTATTCCAATGTACCTTTGAGAGTCTGGGGCATGTACATATGCCTTAGGAAGGACAAGGTCATTCTCTATCTGCATCGTGCTTGTTTATGCAAAAGGCTTGCATTTGCGCTCTGGCCCTTTATGCCATGATGTGTTGCACTCCATTTGCCATATCAAAATAAAGCTCCATTTGACATATAGTGCACTTTCTAGAAGCAAAATTATTTCCATCATATTAACATCTCCTCATCTCATCTTTCTTCTTCATCTCATTCTCCATCACCATGATCATGTCTGTTGATTCACCAAATCATCTTCATCTCGCATTCATGCATTATTGCATCATCCTGCACTGTCAATCAACTTTTTGTGGCTTTCCACCTGGTTAAACCTTAGTCTGATAGTTGTCTCATCATATTTGACCAAATACAACCATTTTTTATGATTTCCCTCATGTTATGACATCTTTCCATCATTTTGGACATGCACACACAGTTTCGGGTCATTCTGAGTCCAATCGGGTTGATTCTGGGCCCCGAAGCCTTTTAGGGTGAAATCTGCACTTTTAGGGCACATTTGGGGTTCCCAAATACATCATTTATGCACTTGGTCATTCTAGCTACATCATTGATTCAATTGGTAGAGTTTGGGCACACTTGGGGACCTAGGTTATCTCGAACTGCTCTCGGAACCCCTAGGTTGCACTCCAGAGGCCATAACTTTTGCATTTCAACTCCAATTTATGAATCATCAATTGCATTGGACTCATATCTTCCTTGTGAAAAAAATGAGCTATCATTTTCATTATTTTGTCACTTTATGGAGTAGTAATCCTTGAGATTACTCTTGGGCTCCTAGTTGCCCCCCATCATGTTGATTTTGGCCCCCCAGAGCCTTCTTAGGCACATTTTGCACTTTCTGAGACCACTTGGGCTTCCTAAGTGCATAATTGACACACTTGGTACTATCATGACACACTTGGGCTTACCAACTACGTCAATGATGCACTTGGTTGAGTTTTGGGTGCAGTTGGGGACCTAGGATACCTAGAACTGCTCCTGGAGCCCCTATGTTGCACTCCGGAGCCCATAACTTTTGCCTTTTAACTCGGATTTGCAATCCGTCAGTTGCGTTAGATTCATATATTTGTTGTGGAAAACATGAAATATAATTTTTATCATTTTTTTTTTTTCTTGAGTGGTAACCCATGAAATCACTCTCATGCTCCTGATTGACCTTGTTTTGCACTCTAGACCTCATGACTTTCACATCTTAGCTCTGATTTGTGATCCATCAGTTGCTATGGTTTTTTATTCTTGTTTTCAATAAATTGACTTATCATATTCTTATATTAGTCAATTTCTTGAGGGGGAACCCATATATATCATCCCTACTGGGGCATGTTGTGGCTTTCTCATCAATTATTCTTTAATACAATGCTCTAAATCACATTGTATCAAAGAGGGGAAAAATGTACATGCTCAAAAATGGTTCACATCTACAAATTCATTACTTCATTATAATTTTTCCCATTTTCTCATTCTACTAACTTTGATCTTTTCGCTAGATTGATCATACTTTATCATTTGTATCCTTCTTCACATCAATTTCATATCAACTCAAAACCATTTCAAATCAACTCGAAATCACCCCAAATCAACTCAGAATCACTCAAAATCAATCCTAATCAACCCAAAACATATCAAACATCCAAAATAAATCATCATTTATCTAACTCCTAGGTATTGTTGTGGCTTTTAGTGCTTTGGAAATCAATCAACCTATCAATCTTATCAATCTGACCTTAGTACTATCGTGGCTCTCAGTGCTAAGTCAAACTATCATTCATGTCATCCAATATTTGACATTTTTGAGGCTTTCAATGTCATATCACAGCATCATCAACCATTTTAATAACATTAACAATGTTCATCAATGTTATTATGATCAAACCTTATCAATCAATTTCAATCTTGTAGCATTTACAATGTCGGTTAAATGTTACATATCAACCAATTCATGTCATGTGTCCTTGGCATGTTATCCACTTCAATCAATCAATCTGATCATGACTTTGATCTACTGGTCATCATCTTATTCCATATCTATCATTGTCACATTTTCATCAAAGGGTACAGTCTCATTCATTTAATCAATTTGGCCAATCATCTACTAATTTTCTCTATAGGATTAAATAACCCATAATTTAATCCTATTCTTTCTAATTATTCTTCCTAATTATCACCCTCAATTAATTGGTTCATCATCTACAAACCATGGAAATTCTTAATTTCCCAAGTTCCGTTTTCCATCATTAATTCCATTTTCTACTAATTCTTATTTTGTGGAATAAGAGGATTTTTAATTCGAATATTCCATAAAATATTGCATCATCATGACACTTGGATATGACACCTCGTGGATTCTCCTTTGACACTTGGCTAAGACTTGTCATAATCAAATATTCTTATCTCTTACGCATGTCTCTATTTGGCTTCTTTGTCATAGATTCTTGGCTTTAAGTGGGTTGAGGTGTCTTATGACGCGTCATAGATTCTCTTCCACATTTAGCCAAGTTTGACTTGCATGTGTCATAGAATCTCACAATTGGCATATTTTGTCATATGTGTTATGGATTCTCAAAGGAATCTCTTGCCACATCACACATCTATGGGTGAAAAATCCAATGCCCTCACTCTGAGTGTTGATTATAAAATGGACACTCTTTCTCTCATTTTAGGTCCTTGCCTTCTTGAAGTCTTGGAAGCCTTTAGGTCCAAATTTCTCTTATATTTCTCATTCCATCTCTCACATTCAAATCACAACTTCAAGTATTCTCATGGCATTATCCACATCATATACTTTTTCTTCAATTTTGTGTGCACTATAGGCAACTTTGGAGCTACAATCATTTGGAGAAGAAAGAAGGACATGGGAGCTACAAACGAAAAAGGGGGTTTCTATTGCTTTCTCTATTAGTTTGGATTTCATGGTAGACTAGTGGGTGCTAATATATGATTATTGAGTTTTGTGATTTTCTCATCGTATGTTATGCATTTAACCCATTTTTTGGTCCTACAAGTACAAACCTAATGTTTGTTATCTCAGAGTATTTGGAAGAAAATTTTATATCTTGAAAGATGAAGGAAAAGAAAACTTGATAAAAAAAGGGATGAAGGTATATTCTTAAGGTACTCAAATCAAAGTAAGGCATAAAAATATTTGAATCTTGCTACTCATAAAGTCATTGAAAGTGCACATGTGAAGATTGATGATTTTTTACAAAGAAGTGAAGAACATAGAAAAAAGGAGCATGAACACTACAAAAAGTTTGTTTACTACGAGGAGGAAGCTGAGATTTTACCATATCAAGTTGTAATCAGTCAAAAATTGGTAGTTCAACCTAAGTCACAGTCAAGGACACCTGAGTCATAGATAGTTCAACTCGAGTTGCAATCATAGATAATGTAACCTAAGTCATAGGCAGTGCAACCTAATTTATAGGGAGTACAACCTAAGTTACAACTAGATCAACTAGAAGGGCCCAAAGAAAAGGATGAAGATCTTGGAGAACCAAGTAAACCAATTTCAAAATCAAGAAATAAAGATCCAAGACTTGTAAAATATGTCAGAAGACATCATGCACCTGAACAAATAATTGGAGAAGAAATAGAAGGCATACTGACAAGGAACAAGTTAAAAGGTACATGTTTCCTTGCTAAATTTAAACCTAGATCTGTAAAAGATTCTTTAGGAAATGGAAGTTGGATAGAGACAATGCATGAAGAAATTGAGAAAATAGAAAAGAATAAACTAGGTCTCTTGTACCTAGACCTAAGGATAAGAATGTGATTGGTACAAAATGGATATTCAAAAATAAGTTGAATTAGAAAGGAGAAGTAACAAGGAACAATGAAAGGCTAGTGTACAAAGGTTATGCTCAAGAAGAACATATTGACTATTGGGAAAAAATTTCCCTTGTTATAAGACTTGAAAGAGTCAGAATACTTCTATCATACACAAAAAAAATGATTCAAAGTATATCAAATGTTTGTAAAATTAACTTTCTTAAATGGAATCTTTGAAGAAGAAATCTACATTGAATAACCAAAAGGATTCAATGATCAAAGAAAAAAAGATATGGTTGCTAGAAATGTAGAATAGGATAGGTGACTGAGAGAGGAGGGATGAATTAGGAACCAATAAAACTTTTACTTCAATTCACCAATCAATCCTTTATAAGATAATCTAATCTAATTGCATGCATGAAAGATTGAATGCAATAAAACATTCATAACACTTGATACAATAATTGGTAACCTAGAAACCTTCCAAATAGAAAGTAAAACTAGGGTGGGGATGATACCCACAAGCTTTAGTACTATAGTATAAAGTTGGCCTATTAAGGCTTACAATTGATCACTTATGGTGATCTTCCCTATTAAATGCAATAAGGACTCTTAGGTCCACCTTGTAAAAGGATTTATATAATACAATGAAGTATATACTCAATTAGGAGAATCTACATCAAACTATTAAGTTCACCTTATTAGAGGATTTGACTAATGCACATGTTAGGATGAACTAGTAGCCAATCTCTACTTTGCAACTTGGTTTGCTAAATGAGATTTCTTTGATATAGAATGTGTAGGTGCTTAAAATTGTCCCAAATGCTATATTAATTAATTTAATATTTCCTTTGACATTATAATCAATTATATGTGTCATATTCTTCTACTTATTTGATTAAATAGGTTCATTTCCTAATGTATTTAAATTTAATTTAAATAATTCTCCTCTAATGTATTAAATTCATTTAATACATAGTGCTCCATAAATAACTTTTTAAATAAATTATAATTTATTAAATTCCCTCCACTTTATTAAATTTTTTAATCCTGTGATTAAGTTAAATCTTATTTAATTTAATCATAATCTCATCCTAAAAACCTAGTCTATGCCCATCACTCTCATCCTTCTAAACCTATCCATTAGTTAATCTCACTTATTTATATTAAACACCTTTTAGCTCTCAAGTGTTTTCTCACACATGTGTGAGAAGCTCATGATCCAATAAAGCTTCCACTTCATTTACACCTCTTACACACTTGTCCCCCTTTCCTTTTTCTAAGGTTTCTCACACATGTGTGAGCAAACCTTGAGCCATCACTTTCATCCAAAAGGCTTATATTGACCTTTGCATGGCTTGTCCCCTTAGTCAATGTGTCTCCCTTGTGGCACCTATGTAGATGCCACATAGATGCCACCTCCCCAAGGCCTCTCTCAAACCTATAAATATAGCCCTTGTCTCAAGCATTTCACATCTTCCTCATTTGCATTGTTATCATGTTAGTTTAGAGTTAGAGCTTCTTAGTGATTTTAGTGATCTTCATGCGTTGTTACTAACCTTTGGTAGTTGCTAGATTTCTTTTCATGCTTGTATTGATGGTTTAGTTTTTTTTCCTTGTATTCATCTCCATTTCCTAGAATGTTTTAAGAGTGGCTTCTTCCATAGCCTCCTCTTGAAGCTTTCCTCACTCATCTAGCTTAGATTCATATCATATTCACATACTTTCATCATCAAGGGATTCATTCATAGTTGTGTTTTGGAGAGCACATCTACATCCCTCACACTCAAGCACACCGACAAGGCCTCTTGTGGGCATGCTTATTGAGTTGCTGTGAGGTTGTGTGGGGAATCTTTCTTATTGGTTGCATTAGTATTAAAACACAATATTAGTTAGTAGTTTCTTGATTTTGATATGGTTTTATGCATATACTACTAACATTTTATTTTTTACGCATGCTCCCGATAGGTTAGAATTTCACACATATATTTTGGCACACTCGGTGGGACCCACATCGCTCTAAACATTCAAATTTTAAGCTAAAAATTATCACTTTTTTGAAAAAAATGTGAATTTTGATTTCTATTCATGCACAATGTCATCTACGTAGATGAACTATCATCTGTGTAGATAAACTATTGTCTACATTTCCTAGCATCTCCATGTAAAGTGTCATCTCTGCCATGTAAACTGGTGTCTCCACCTCTCAACTTGCATTTTTGCTTCTCAATTAGTGTTTTTGCCTCTAAATTGGCATCTCCACATCTAAACTGGCATCTCCACTTCTAAACTGGCATCTCCACATCTAAACTGGCATCTCCACTTCTAAACTGGCATCTCCACCTCTGAACTGGCATCTTCGCCTTTGAACTAGCATCTCCATTATAGACTATCATGTACATTTTTTTGACAACCTTCTATTTTAGCATCTGCAATTTACCGACAACCTTCTATTTTTTCATTTTCATGGTTTGGCATCTCCACTTTTCTACTGTCATCTATGATCTATGAATGTAAGTAACAAGTATATCATACTTTATTTTTATTCTGTCATCTATGTGTTTTATCATCTCCATTGTTTGTCATCTCTGCCTACATTTTGTCATCAATGATTTTATTTATAAAAAAGAGTATAAATAAAAAATTGACTTTTTGTGGATCCATAGGATTGGAGTCATTCTAAGCTTATTTAAGTATAGAAAAAATAAAATAAAAGTTAAAACAAATTTTCTCATAGTTAACTTTCCTTTTTTTAGATTTTTTTGAAGCTAATCAACTTATTTATTACAACATTGCAAATGGGAGCATTTTGGAAACATCTAACCATATTTTCTTGCAGATTTTCCTTAATGTTTTATTGTTCTTGGGAATGAACTTGAATGGTTAATCATTTGTTTTGGAATGTATGTTGTAAATAATTTGATAAATCCAACACTCTTAAATGTCTTGAAGTGAGAATATTCCAAATTTAATCTTGAATGCCTTAAGAAAATTCACAAACATTTTTTTGGAATGAATTCTTAGAAGTCAAATACACTCTTGAATGCATAAAAGTCAAAGAAAAATGCTATGATGCACATTTCAATTTGGGTTTAAAATAAATCTCATCAAATCTTGAATGCTTAAAGATCAAAGAATATTGCAATGAACCTTTGGATTTGGTTCTTAAAATGAACACTCACTCAATCTTGAATGCAATAAAGGAACTTTCTCTATCTTTATTGAATTTTCTTATGTTGACAACACTTGATTTACTTATGTTGGAAAAATCTTGATTTTTATTATGTTGTCAATGCTATCAAGTTGGAAAGAATATTGTATGCTATAAACACGAGTATCTTCAAGAACAGTTTACAAAACCCAAGCATCAATTGGAAAATAATAAGTGTTTTTTAAACCCAAGACCACTTATGTATCCTCTCCTCTCACACCTTTGGGTGATCTTGAGTGCACAAGAAATATGTGGTTTTATTTTCTTTATCTAGAAGGCCTACTTGGGGATTTCATCGCCACTTGGGACGATCTCAACTCTAGCATTTTGGTAGAGTATAAATATCAGGAGGTGAATCAAAAGACACCTCTCTTAGAAGTAAAATCTTGTCACTCTTAGCTAAGCCCCAAAGAAATTTATACCTATGGGAAGTGAAGGTGGAGATTTGGGTTACCATCTCCTCCTAGTTGTGTGGCATTATTTTCTTTCATCTATAGATTTGGGCCTCATGTACCTTGTGTATATTGAGGACACCCCTAACTGAGCTTGTATATCTTAGTCAAAACCTTATAGGATTGTTGGTGTGTTCAATGTGCTAAGTGTTAAAAAACCTCCCCATTTGAAGGGGACACACCATTTAATATTTTATTGTATATATTTCATTATATGCTTTCACAACCATCTTAATCATGTCCTCATTTTCTTAATCATTCAATCAAATCCCTAATCTTCATCTTAGTCATGATTCCTAATCCACATCAAGATCCAATTCTCCCATTCAATGATTCATCATCATCCTTCTAGTCCAATCCATTGTCAAATTAATTCATTTCTATTCAATTCTTAATTTAATCCATTTATATCTTCATCCAGAATCAATCTTTCTAATTCCATCCATTCAACTCTTCTTCTAATTCAACTTTTCATCAAATCTTTTACTTTGGACATAGGAGCACCATCATAAACCTTGGACTTTAATTCAAATCCAACATTCACTTGTTTGCAATATCATAAGGTTTTTATTTACCTCAAAGTCATATCAAACCTTAATTCAATATCAAATCAAATCAAATCAAATTGAATCGAATCAAAATCAAATCAAACACAAGAACCAAAATTGTTCCTAGTCTTAAGTTATATTCCATCCATCATCAAATCTTTTAGATCACTCTTTCTCTAAGCTCCATGGATAAGAATTAGATTAACCAAATGGTTGAATATCTTCAAAGGTAATCTTGAGTTATACATCTCTTTCAACCTATGTACCAAATCAATACTCAAAATTGCATGCCCAATCCTAATCCATCTCACATTCCTTATTCTTCTACCTTTGACAAGGAAAATTTGCCTCATTATCCTTCAACCACATATGATTCTGTTCATAGCCCACACAATTCCTCAAATAGAAATGTCATTGCCAAAGAAATTGAGGAACTCAAGAATTCTATTTTGAGTCTAGAAAATCAAAAGAAAAAATCTACCTTCCAAGACATATGTCCTCTTCCCCCATGTTTTGAAGACCATAGTCTTCATGTCCCATCCAACCCAAATCCTCCATGTAATTCCCCATACTTTGAGGTTAATGTAAAAAATCATCATCTCGATCCCCTACCCATACCTCCACCTTCACACAATCCCAATCCTACAAAATCAACATCATCCCCACCTTGTAATAGGTTTGTCTCACTAGAAACCTTGTCTAAGAAAAAAAATAAAAATAAAGTGACCCAATCACCCAAATTCATACCCCCAATTCCATCTTAAGACCTTCCTCAAAAGAATGCCATTATGGAATCCTTTTCTCCTCTAGATCTAAGCATTTCTCCATCCCATTATTCTCTTATCCCTCAAGATCCATTTATCCCTCTTAATCCATCTCATGATCCCCTTCCTAATAAATATCAAGACATTTCATGTACCACACACATTACTAATTCCCTTCCATCACATGAGTTAGCATCCATTAATCCTCCACTTCATGAAGATTTTCCTTCCACTTCATCCACTATGAATCCTCCATGTCAAGATAAAATTACTCTATCTCATGGTTTCATTCCCTCCACTCCATTATATGATTCTATTCCATCTCATGATCCACTCATTCCACCACATAATCCTCTTATAAGTCAAGATCAAAGTACACCTTCATTTTCATTTCATGATCCCAATCCATCTCAAGATTATCCCTCATCATTCCTCTCATAATCCCCCTCATAATCCTAATCCTCCACATGACCCTCTTAGACCTATCCAATCCACTCCTAAAACCCCTATACATGGACTCACATTTTGTATTGCAAATGATAAGTATCCCATTGAAGAAATAATGTCTCAAGATGTTGGTACACCTTCCACTCCTTGCAAACCTAAAATTTCTCCATCCAAACCTAAATTTTCCCATCATCCATATTCCAAGTCCATTTTGGGCCCTTATATTAATATTCTCATTCCTTCCTCATTTCCATCCATTTTGGTTCCTTATGTTCCAAAGAAAAACCATTCATCCCTTCCATCCATTTTGGGTCCTTACATACATCCATCCACCATATCCAATTCTTCCACTTCATTCACTCATGCTCCTAATAAAGATCAACAAAGGCACATAGAATTGAATTCCTTCCAATGTTCACCCTCCATAATTTCATTCACCATCTCTCTATGCCATTTATCCTCATGCACTTGTACCATGGCCAATGAAAGCAAATTGGATGCCAAAGATAAAGTGAATCAAGCTAAAAATATGTAAAAATCCAAGGACCAACATGTCCCCTCTAAAATACATGTTCAAGAAAAGAAAAATACAATCCAAAAGAAATAAAAAATCAGAAGGCCACAAAGGTTGAAAATAAAAAGTGCAAAAATTATGTGGATTCCAAAGCTACTTATTGAAGCTATTAAATCTGAAAGAAAGATTCAAAATGACATCTAGTTTAGCTAATCCAAAGGCTTCCCTTATTCATAAATTCTCAAATCTTCCATCTTCCAACTCCATCTTGGGTTCTTATGCCCCAAAATCCACCATCCTAATTCCATCATATCATTCATCCATTTTGGGTCCCTATATCCCAAAATTCTAACTTTCTCATACATATCCTCCAAAATTTTCCCTTTCCATCAACCTTCAATGTGTGTGTCAATGATGATCTTTCCACACCCATCATCTACTCATTCACAAGTCTTCCAACATAGAATCCATCAACCATGTCTTCCTCCCAACCACTCCACCCCCTTAATCCAAACTTTTTCATAAGTCCTTGACCTTAATTTACCAATCCACTTCATACTTATTTTTCCTATTCTACCAATGTCTATGAGAAAATAGTAAAATTTCCTTGAAAATAACAAAAAGAAGAGAAATAAATATCAAGAGATACCATCCATGCATCTAGATTATTAAGTCCTCCCTTTGTATCCAATACCTTTCAATTGCACTTATCCATCCATTTACTTTTCCTCCTCCACTTTCACTCTACACTGGGGGCAAGCTCCATCCATACCATTTTTCCTTATATATTTTCCATATTCCTATCTACCATTCATCATCCTTGTCCCTCTTTGATCTTGACTATCCAATTCCTTCCATTCATATGCTCACTTTCCAAATCCCATTCTTATTATCCATCCATTATCCTACATACTTCCATTTGCTTTCACATCTTTGATATTAACATCCTATTCATATCTTACATCCCATAGTCCATATCATGTTCATATCCTCATTATCCTCCATCCATCCTCCTACATGCTTCCATCCTTCTTTTATATGTCCTTGGTCTTGATTATCTCATCCATTTCATGTCATGTATTTCATCCATACTCTTCATATCATTATCCCTACTTCATACCCTCCCTCCCATATCTTGTATTCATTCCACTTTCAAGCCTATTCTCATGATCAATACTAGAGGCATAACAACACAATATTCATACATGCTTTGAATAGTACACATGCTTTCCCTTCCTTTATGCATATCCTTTACACACCATCTATCCATTTTCATGCATCATTTCCCACCACATTTCCTTCCATTTTCATATCCTTAGTATGGGGCATTGTTGGTAACTCCTTTGAAACATGGTCCTCAGCTCCCCATTGTCCTATATTGGATCCTTTGATCCCCCATATTATTCCTCCATTCAGATATCCCCACCCTTCTCATCCTTTTACCATTCCTTGGTTATCCCTTGTCATTGGTTCTAATCTATTCCACCTTCCATCAATTTTTACTTCTTCCAATTTAATTCAATCAATTCATTTATCATCTAATCTAATCAAATTATCTTCTTCCAATCATTTCCTACAAAGCAATTTACATCTTATCTAATTCTCCTTTTTCTTCTCATCAACATCATTTAGCTCATTGAATCAAGTTCTTCCATCATCTGATCACATCTTGTCCATATTCTTCTATTCATCATCTAATCTCATGACACTGAGGTTCACCCCTTAAAATTGAGCTTATCAAAATAGTGATTGCAAACAAACTTACAAAAATTCACAGTGATACTAAATGATTTGAGAACATTGTTCCTTTCACTATAATTGGTAGCAAACAATCACAAACATTTCAATACAATTCAATCCAAAAATAAATTTTTGCCTTAGAAGATGTATCCTTCCTACACAAGCTTAACAAACTCACCATCTGGATAAAGTTCATGGCAAGAACTGTGGACTGAATGACTACTTGGTCATAAGGTCTTTTGTTGATTTTATCTTTGTGTATCAATGATAGTCTCCCTAAGTGTGCCTTGATCTTCAATATCTTGGTATTATTTGAATAACTTAACCTGATTACATGTGTCATTTTGTAGCATGATCTATTTTCATGACTCTTTACAACATCCATGATGGTTTTGAGTTATGGTTATGCATTACTTACTGGGGGCAATGGGTTAGCAAAATTTCCACCAAGATCCCTAAAAATACTTTGGGTGTTCCCAGACCTCTCCAATGTGTATATGTCATTTATTCCATCATGACTTTGAAACCTACATCTATTATGTTGAGAGTCTAGTCCATGCAAAGGAATCTTTTCATCTATGCTACTATAGCATTTGATTCATAACTTCTCTTGCAATATCAAACTAGGGTTTGCTCTCTCATATGAACACAACTAAATCCCATGCATTCATGTATTTAGGATGCATTTAGATTAATCATTACCCAATTCACCCCGCTTCATTCTGATTTTACCAACAAGTCATGCAAGGCCTTCTCTTAAGCCTTTTTCCTTCCCTTTTCCTTTCTATGTCTATTTTTGAGAAAATGGGGCAGTATATATTCCTTTTTTATCACATTTCCTGGAGGGGGCACCATCCTCCCCTATCATCGCTATGGCACAACTCCTAGGCTCCTACCCTCTCTAGGGAAACCTATATTTTCTTTTCTTTGATATAATGTGGTTCCAACATCACATCAAAGAGGGGAAAAATGTAGACACTTAAAATCATCACCAACACTATATTAATTCATTTAATATTTCCTTTGACATTATAAGTGTATTAATTAATTAATTAATTATATCTGTCATATTCTTCTACCTATTTCATTAAATTTATCTAATTAAATAGGTTTATTTCCTAATGTATTTAAATTTAATACTTCCCCTTCAATGTATTAAATTTATTTAATGCATAGTGCTCCATAGATCCCCTTTTAAATAAATTCTAATTTATTTAATGCCCTCCACTTTGTTAAATTTTTTAATCCTATGATTAAGTTAAATCTTATTTAATTTAATCCTAATCTCATCCTAAGAACCTAGTCTACACCCATCACTCTCATCCTTCTAATCCTATCCATTAGTTAATCTCACTTATTTATCTTAAACACCTTTTAGCTCCTAATTTTTTTCTCACACATGTGTGAGAAGCTCATGATCCAATAAAGCTTCCACTTCATTTACACCTCTTACACACTTGTCCCCCTTTCCTTTCTCCAAATTTTCTCACACGTGTGAGCAAACCTTGAGTCATCACTTTCATCCAAAAGGCTTATGTTGACCTTTGCATGACTTTCCCCTTAGTCCATGTGTCTCCCTTGTGGCACCTATGTGGATGCCACATAGATGCCACCTCCCCAAGGCCTCTCTCAAACCTATAAATAGAGCCCTTGTCTCAAGCATTTTACATATCCCTCATTTGCATTGTTGTCATGTTAGTTTAAAGTTAGATCTTCCTAGTGATTTTAGTGATCTTCATGCATTGTTACTAACCTTTGGTAGTTTCTAGATTTCTTTTCATGCTTGCACTTATAGTTTAGTTAGTTTCCTTGCATTCATCTCTATTTCCTAGAATGTTTTAAGAGTGGATTCTTCCATAGCCTCCTCTTGAATCATTCCTTAGTCATATATATTATATTCATATCATATTCACATACTTTCATCATCAAGGGATTCATTCATAGTTATGTTTAGGAGAGCACATTTACATCCCTCACACTTAAGCACACCAACAAGGCCTCTTATGGGCACCCTTGTTGAGCCGCTTTGAGGTTGTGTGGGACTCTTTCTTTTTGGTTGCATTAGTATTAAAACAAAATATTAGTTAGTAGTTTCTTGATTTTGATATGGTTTTATGCATATGCTACTAAAGTTTTATTGTTTATGTGTGCTCCGGACAGGTTAGGTTTTTACACATACAGAATGATCACCTTAATGTGATGGATGAGACTCTTCTTTTCCTTATACTTCTTGTACTCTTTAGTCTTCTAATTCATTTATATACTTACTTACTTACACATTTGGATATGACAAGATATCATACATTTATATCAATCCAAATAATTATCTTCTAGAGTTGGCTACAATACCATATTTGACAATCTTCACCAAGTTGGATCAATGTTGATACTCAGGTTCTAAAGACCACATGGGTGATATACTGACACTTGGAAACATGGTAAACTCAAAAATATCTATCACTTGGTTGACACTGGTGCTCAATGTACATTGATCACTCAGGAGAACACATGAACTAGGTTAATACTGATGACTTAAAAAACATTGTAGAGCTTAGTTGACACTATAGAGCTAGGTTGACACTGCAGATCGGTCAACACTACTTTTGCTCTACTCAGTTAACATGGCTATCTCGATTGACACTATTTTTCTACTCTTCTTGGTTAATATTACTTTCTTCTTGATTGACACTGCAACACTTTGACTTACACTATTTGCAAGGTTTACTTTGTGATGCTTGATAACAATGTAACTAACCAAATGACTAAGTGTTTTAGTAGTGATTGACAAATGGTTTGACCATAAGGTCAACAATCTCCCCCTTTAGCATTAGTGACAAAACACTTATCATACCAAAAAATTTGAATTAAAAAAATGATGAGTCAAAACTCCCCCTATCAATGTACTTGGGTCTATAGCTCAGTTTTGACTACTGTGTTGATACTTGGCTTGACAATGACTCAATTTTTTATTTTCCAGAATTATTTTTGTAGCTTTCCTACTTTGCTATATACATAGATTCCTACTGTATGACTATATTTCCCCTTTGACTTCTCACATGCTGTATTATATTTTCCATTTTATATGATATAACTATATTTCCCCCTTTTTTTACACAAATGCCAAAAATGCATATTTACAAGGTAACACCAAAATGTGAGAGGAAATCACTATGTACCATCAAAATTAGAGACATTATTTTGTCCCAATTTTCTTGCAAAATTTTAGAAGTGTTAAAAAGCTATCTAAACTTTAGCTAAATAATTCTACCATCAAGTTGGTTAGATACCTGATCTTGAAAAAATGTGCTGAGCTAGGGTCAAGTGACAATTGGTTTGCACTTTCCTTCATATCAATACCAATCCATGACAACTTATCTTTGATTTCCTTAGCAAAATTTGTAGTATCACTTAATTTTACAAACAAAGAAACAACATTATTAACAATGCTCTCAAAAGAAATAAGAATAGTGGATATTTCCACTTGGTCTATGGCAATCTTCTATGCCACATTTTCCAAAGCCTTATTATAAATTTTTCTCTCTGTTCTCTATAGTAGCTTCTCTTGACCATTTGCATCTTCATTTAACTTGTGGACTATGTCAACAAGTTGGTCCAAAAAAAATTTCTTTTCATCAATTTTAATACTAAATGCATCAAGAAATATACCTTTGATGTCTTCTAGCACTTGATTTCTTTTCTTCTTCTCTACTCTAAACTTTTTTTGTTTGGCTATTTTCTTCCAAAGTTCTCCAAGTGTGTCCATTTAATCAGGAGTGAGATTGGAGAGATCCCAATTTAGAATTACTATGTCTTCATCCAAATCAAATTCATCAATGGAAACTTCTATTTCTTTACCTTTATCCATTGGAATAGGTGAAGGAATGATTTCTTACATTTTCTCAAATCCTTAGTGCTTGGTTGAGGCTTGAATTCAACTATCATTGCACTTACTATGGAATCACTTGAAACTAAAACAACATGACTGATTAGAGAAATAACAATAATTGTAGGAGTACTTATAGTGCCTTACTACAACTTAGTCTAACTTGATGCTGGGATGGGTAAAGCTTGTTGCTCATAGATGGAGTAGTGATACCAATACTCATCTATATACTTAGTAAGATAGCTCCAACAACCAATTGAGTGTTTTATTGAACTATATTTAACACAATATTCTGAGACTTGATATACCCCATCTAAAATCAGTTAGGTTATGCAACCCAACTTATTCTTGGTTATGTCTAAGTTACTCAGTTCAAATTGACATTCAACTCAGTGATCCCAATGAATCTTAAATGTTGATTTGGATCTTCTTGCTTGCTTGACTAGAATTGATATAAGATGTTTCTTTTGAATTATAGCTATAGTAATCTCCATGGATAATTAACTTGATGTGAGGCCTCGCCCCGACCCATTGTAGCATAGTGATACATTACCCTTATTTTTTTATTCATGACTCGAGATGTCGAGACAGTAACTGATGCTTAGAACATATTTTATTATTTCATGTTGTGTGATGTCATTTGCAAATATATTTGATGATTGTCATTTAATGTTCATGTATATGTATGTTGACGAAATTAGTAAAATGTAGGATTAACACATTGAGTTGGAATCTTTATGATTAAGGATATAAGTAGGATGCAAGAAACCCTGATTTATGTATGTTTCAATTTATGTAAATTTCTGATACGTATATATGTACTTGTGATTTTTGGGACTACTAATGTGTGCAATGAGTGTGCAAATATTTTAGTCAAGGAAACCAACAGAGGAACAAAACTGATCTCTATGTGCTAATTTTTGGAAACCTTGTTGTTCGTAATCCATGTATTGTGCTGTAAGATGTATGTATGTATCTCTTTGTGTTCAGAAAATGTTGATGTTCATAACTATGTTTTGGTTAGTGTCGCTTGACACTCATAAATTATTTATGTGCTTCAGTGTGTTGTTTAGGGTTAGTCATCCCTAATTCGGATTTGTGCTTAATTTGCAAGTTAGAGTGGTTAGATGGACCTATTTTATTCCTAGAGTTTATTTGACTCTAACCTCTTTCCTAAGGCATTTAACATGTTTTTTATTCTAACTGAAGGGTATGGGTATGGGTTAGGGGTCTTTTCCAACCCCTAAGCCCCTTTTTTTGACTTTAGAGGTCACTCAAAAATCCCCTTTTTTCCTTTGTGCGAAAATTGCAAGTGGTTGTCATGAGTTGTCTTACCCCACCTCCTTTTAGGGTTTAACCATGGTGTAGGTTGAGTTAGGAGTTTCTAGAGTGGCTAGTGGGTGGAAATAGTTATTGCTCCTTTTGGGTGGTTGAGTTGGAGGCTTATTTAGAGGCCTTCCTTGGACTAGTTGTTTCGTTACCCAATCTCTACATTTAGAGAAGTTTTCTTGAAGCTTTAAGGAAGGAGGGATACTCTACTCAAACTGGTTCATTGCCATTACCTCTTTGTGAAGGTAGGAAACTCCCATCACCCTTATTCAGTTTTTATGTTTTGTTTCATGTTCTTGTTACTTTGTTGTTGTTTCATTGTTGTATGGTTGTGGGTATGTTGGGAAGATTTTTAAACCATGTCATTTTGGTTGTTTTCCTTTCTTGTTTATGTTTGAAATTTTGATTTTTCCTTGCATGGGTGTTTTGGTATTACTCACCCTTGGAGAGGGCAGAAGTGACCAATTTTGGGAAAGGTCTATTTAGTTGGACTCCAATCAGTGTAGAGTCTCTTCTCAAGATGAGAAGAGGGATAAAGGGTAGGGTGTAATGGGCCCCTACCTGTCAGCACAAACCTGGTATGAGTATGGCATGTTTAAATGGAAGAACGGAAGTTCTTGGTTATCAGCCCCGATTGGGCATCTGAATTTGGTGTTGTGCTTGACTTCTCCTGTTGGAAGAATCCACCTTTCCCTAGTCTTGATTCATTGTGAATCCTATTGTATAAACCATGTATGATTATGCATGTTTGATTTTCTTTTGGTTCTGCTTGGTTGTCACCCGATCAGTTATTGGTTTCCTCCATGGTTCTTGAAAAGAGATTCAGAAAACATTATAAATTCCTTGATTTGGATCATGAGGAAAAATTTGATGTAATTGTTGAAATTTGGGATTGAGATCCTATTGTAAATTATATTTTAAACCTTTTTGTAAATGGCAACGAAGCCGGGTTTTCTTCCTGGTTCTTTCCCGTTTGAGCCCTTGAATCAGGTTGATAATAAAATAAGTGATTGAGTAAATTTTGCTTCTCTTAAAATTTTCGTATTCTATGTTGTCATATGAATGTGTATCAAAGATAAGATGGAACAATGATATCCAATTATGTAAGATTCAAATTATAAATGTATTGTATTTCCTTGAGTTTGGTATGATTTAGTTTATCTGAGGTTGTGTTGAAAGTGAATTTGCAAGAACATGAAGGAAAGAATTATGTCAAGATATCCAACTTAAATCTGAAAACACAATAGAGGAAAGAACGTGGTGTGTTTTGATACTCCCATCATAAATGAATAGAGCATTAGCATTTTGATCTCTTTATTGTTTCAATTGCCTTAAGACTAGTTTCGTCACTATGTTATTTCAATTTTGCTCCATTAGTTATAATAGATAGTTAAACAAATATGTAAATGATTATTTAATGTAATGTAGGTATCATTGAAATACATAGCATTTGAGGTTCATGAAAGTTACTAAGCAGGAATTCATAAGAAATTTACGTAGGTTTTGATGATCTTGCACTAGTTGATTTGTTGAGCATAATGCATAAAAAGGTGGTAGATTAATATCATTATGAATTAAAACACCAATTCTATAAGACTATATAGTAAGACCTTAACCATCAAATAAGTTTTCAAAAAGACTTATAAAAGAGGCCTGTAGAAGCACATTTTCATTCTGGAAATTGTATGAAAGACTCAAAATTTTGTTGATGCTATTACAGACTATTAAAATATTCACATCACAATAGAATAAAATAAAATCTAAAACCAAATTCTTTCATTATGACAAAAATAATATAGTTTTAGTAGACATCCTTAATATCCTAACTCTCACCTATAAAACTTTATCAATGAATATTTGGGGCAAATCAAATGGTCATCCCACATGATGACATCACCATGTCCCATCACTATCTTCCTCCAGATTGGGCGCTCAGATTGGAGGGAAGGCATTAAAGTTATGTGTTTAAAATAACAAAATTTTACAAGTGTTTTGACCTTGTTCCTTCCACTTGCTACCCTCTTGGATCGCATGTTTATTGGGGGAAGGCGGGGGGGGGGGGGGGGGGGGTGGGTCTAACACGCCTCCCTTGGGAAGCGCTCCTTGGGAAGCACTTGCCCAAGTGGGGCATGGAGTTAGGATGGGCTTAGTGTAGGGTTAGTGTAGGGTGTTAGATATGTTTGGTAGTATAGGTTAGTTTTATGTTAAGATTGTTTATTTTGGTTAATTTTTGTTTTTAATTATTTTTGTTAGTATTAGTAATTTTTTTTAATAAAGTTGTTAGTGTTAGAGGTTAATTTAGGTGTTAGGAGTTGTGTTTAGTCACAATTATGTTTGTCTAAACTTTAATATCAATTTAGATTTGTGTTAGATGTTTATTTTGTTTTAGTTTGAGTAGTATTAAGTTAATTATCTAGTTTAGTAATGAGTTATAATGTAATTTAATTTAGTTGTTTTTACTATTTATTAAAGTTTTAAATTAATGATTGGTGAATTAATAGACTTTGAAATGATAATCAGAATGATTGTTTTAAAATTATAGCTAATAATGTTCCAGTTTTGTTAAAATATTGTAAAAAAATTGTAGATAACGTTTCATGAAATACTTTTATTATCTTAATTTAAATTCATATGGTCATTATATTAGAAAGGTTGTATTTGATTTTATAAAATTTCAATCGGAATTAGATTAAGTATAGTTTATATAGGTGTATGGGTGGATGCGATATGTCTTTTAATGAGTTCTTGATTAGATATTGCAATTTAATGTAATCGTACTCATTTAGATTGCTATTTAAATAATTTTAGTATGTTGTTGTGAAGTTAATATAATAACGTGACTATGATCGATATCAATCTTATAACAAAAGTTTTCAAAATCTTAAGGATGTAACCATCCTCTTGTTTATAATCTTAAGACGTAATATAGAGAAACTGACTTAAACTGTAATCACAATCATTTTCAAACTTAGAGTAATTTTATCGTTATTCAAAAAAAAATGTGTTGTGTTCTTGCCCTCATAGTTTGGGCATGACACTTGAAGTGGTTGAATCACCCAACTCATTAACTTGGGTTTCATTACCTTGACTTGTATTTTGTGGAGATTTCTTTACCAATTACTGACTCATTTGAATTCTGATATTGTCAGCCTTTGCTTTCTTTTCATCTTCAACTGCAGCTTAGTTCATACAGTTTCTAGCTAGATGTCCAAGTTTTTTGCATACAAAACATCTCTATGTAGGGTATGAGTTCTTATGAAATTTTCTCCAATGTGTCCATGCTCACCACACAAGTAACATATGAAACATGTGTTATAATCCCAACCAAAGATAGCTTTCACAATCTGTTTAGTGAGATTCTATTTCTTGGTTTTTCATTATGAAAATTTGTGCCCTTGTTTGTTGCATTTGAAACATTTTCCTTCAAACTTGGTTTTCTTTGTGCATTCACTTTCTCTATGTTCTTGTTTGTTAAATTTGTAATATTTTCCATTGAATTTTGATTTTCCATTGCTCCAACACTTTTTTGATGTATTCCCTATGTTTCCATAATGATTGCATGTAGGCCTTTTGTTCTTCTAAGCTCCTTTCTATGATGATTCAACTTCATCTATATAGTCTAATCCTACTTTTCTTTTGTGTTTGAATTAAGTTTTCTCATTCAATTGATTCATGCTTTCTTGAGATTTCATCATCCTTTCATTGGTTTTTCTTTCTATGCTGAGATCATTGTGAAATCTTTCATAAGTTGATAAGTTCTTGATTTGCACAATTGAGTTGATTTACCAAATCTACTTGCTGAAGAGATAGGTGATGAATTTCATTATCTTTTTCTTCTACCTTTTCAATTAGCAATATTTAATCTTCTTTTGCCATGTCCTTTTGTTCCATGTTTTCACACATTCTGATTCACTAAATTTCTTGCTCTCTTTTTAGTTTTCTAACTTCATCATGTAGAGTGAGATTCTTTTCAAGTACATCTTTGATTGCTGCATCAACTTCATCTAAACTTTTGTCTTGGAAAATGTCTCCAATTATTTCTTCTATGTAGAGATTTAGAGAGTTCCTCCTTGAGATTCTTTCATCTACACTTTTGTGCTGCTAGTTCTTTTCTTCTTTGCAAGGATTTAGAGAGTTTCTCCTTAAGAGTCTTGAATTGTTTCATGGCCATTTGTAGATCCAACTTTTCATTTTCAATAGCTTTCTACAATATGTACACTTCTATTGCCTCTAATCTTTCTCAAGCTACTAAACTTCTAATGTGAGAACCAAGAAGCTTTGATACCAATTATTGGAAATGTAGAATATGTTAGGTGTTTGAGAGGGGAGGTGTGAATTAGGAACCAATAAAACTTTTACTTTAATTTACCAATCAATAAGCTAATATGATCTAATTGCATGCATGAAAGACTTAAAGCAATAAAACATTCATAACACTTGATACAATAACTGGTAACTCAAAAACCTTCCAAATAGAAAGCAAAACTAGGGTGAGTATGATACCCACAAGATTTAGTGTTGTAGTATAAATTTGACCTATTAATACTTACTATTGATCACTTTTGGTTATCTTCTTTGTTAGGAGTGATAATGATTGTTAGGTCCACCTTGTAAAAGGATTTATACAATATAATGAAGTATGCACTAGGCTAGGAGATTTTGTATAAGATTGTTAAGTCTATCTTGTTAAAGGATTTGACTAATGCACTAATTAGGATGAACCAATAGCTAATCTCTACTCTACAACTTAGTTTTTTTGAATGAGATTCCTTTGATGTAGAATGATCACCTTAATGTGATGGATGAGACTCTTCTTTTCCTTATACTACTTGTATCCTTTAGTCTTCTAATTTACATACATAATTACTTATACATTTGTATATGACAAGATAACTTACATTTATATCAATCCAAATAATTATCTTCTAGAGTTGGCTACAATACCATATTTAACAATCTTCACCAAGTTGGCTCAATGTTGATGTTCAAGTTATGAAAAACACTTGGGTGATATATTGACACTTTGAAACACAATGAACTCAGCAAGCTTTAGTACATGGTTGACACTGGTGCTCGATCCACATTGATCACTTGGGAGTAAGACTGAACTCAGTTAACATTGATGACTTGACAAACACTATAGAGCTTGGTTGACACTATAGAGCAAGGTTAACTCTACAACTCAGTCAACACTACTTTCACTCTACTTAGTTAACATGGCTAGCTTAGTTGACATTGTCTTTCTTCTCTACTTCGTTAACATTACTTTCTTCTCGGTTGACATTGCAACAACTTGGTTTACACTATTTGCAAGGTTTACTTTGTGATGCTCGGTAACAATGTAACTAACCAAATGACTAAGTGTTTTGGCACTGATTGACAAATGGTTTGACCATAAGGTCAATAGTGGTATGTAAAACTCAAAAAGATTTATATGGATTGAACCAAGCTCCTAGAGCATGGTATGAAAGATTGCATGGATATCTAGGTAACAATTATTTTTGAAAAGACAAATGATAATAGAAATTTGTATATTAAAGAAGGAACACAGGACAAGATATTGTTTTCAAAGATATTTGTAGATGATATCATATTTGGAGGACATGAGATGTTATGTAAGTAATTTTCTAAAGAAATGAGGAAAGAATTTGAAATGTCTATGTTTGAAAAAATTAAATTCTTTGTGCATCTATAAGTTCATCAAATGAAGGATGATAATTTCTATCACTCAATCAAAGTACATTAGGGAAACATTGAAAGTATTTGAAATGGATTTTTCTAAACAAGTTGGAACACATATGTCTACTACACATAAATTCTCAAAGAATGATGATTCAAAGGAGGTAAACTAGACTACTTATAGATCAATGATTGGAAAACTTTAGTATGTGGTACACACTAGACCTAATATTGCATTAGCAGTTGGCATAGTTGCAAGGTTATATGCTAATGCTAAAGAAAATCACATGATGGCAGTTAAAATGATTCTAAGATATTTAAAAGGGATTGGAGAATATGTTTTATGGTACAAGAAATGAGGAAATCTTGAGTTAAAATCCTTTACTAATGCAGATTGGGTAGGAAGCATTGTGAAAAGAAAAGTACCAATGGAAGAGCATTATTTCTTAGAAAGAGACTAGTGTCTTGGATAAGCAAGAAATAGAATTGTATTTCTCAATCAATAGAAAAGGAAAAGTATGTTGTTGAAACACTCAATTGTTCTAACATAATATGGATCAAGAAACTATTTTTAGATATGAAGGGGGAAATTAGGGAACTAGTAGTTATCTATAGTGATAACACAAGTGCAATCAATATATCCAAAAATCTTGTGATGCACACAAAGACAAAACACATTGCAATCAAGTATCATTTCTTAAGGGAATTGGTTCAAGACAAAGAGGTGAGATTGGAATATGTGAATACCAAGGAATAGATAGTAGATATATTTACTAAGGCTTTACCTAAGGATGAATTTATGTATCTAAGAGATAAATCAAGGGTTATTCTCCTATTTGATATTCACTAAAGAAAAATATAGTGATGCATCAACTAAGCTCCATTGAAGATCTATCAAGTTGATATAGGTTGCCACACTTTAGGTGTAAAATACAAAGCATATTGCATATAAATTAGTACAAAAGGTACATATAAACTTCAAAGTTTGTATCCTTTGGTATTTGATGTCAAAGAGGGAGAATTCAACAATGTCAACAATGGAGAGCTGCAAGAGAAAGTTGAAAAGAAGAGTGCGGGAGAATTCAATATCAAAGTGAGAGAGGAAGAGTTTTGTATCTCAGAAGGAAGATATTTAGATGATGAAATCTACAAAAAAGAGGAAGAATTCAATATGGAAGCACCTAAGACAAATCCAAGTAGAATCTCAGAGGGAGTCAGTATGGGTGAGAATCAAAATGAAACTAAGAATATTATCTAATTGTTCATACTTTTATCAATTTATGTTGACATGTTGTGTTGTCATCAATGCTAAAGAGGGATTTTGTTGGAAACAATTCTTCAATTGTATATTGTCATTATTGTTACACAAATGTCAGTATTTATCGAGCAATAAAGAGTTTGTAGTATTAACCTTTTATATCTCAATATTGATCTAGTAGTAAAGTGAAGACAAACTTTGTATATTAAGCAAGAAATTAGTTATTATAAGATATCCTCCTGGTAGTATTTACCGAGTGGTTTGGCATCAAAGGACTCATAATATTAACTAAGCATTCAATCTTAGTATTGATCGAGCAAAAACAAAATGCATTTGTCTAATAATTAATTTTTTGAGGTTGACTATTTGGAAGGATATTCAAGACAACTTGTCCTATCTTATGATACATAAGAAAGGTCAAGTTGTGAGCATAGAGTATACAAGTGGTGTTGGATAGTGTTGTCCTTGATGTCACACAAAATGTCATATCAGTCTTTAATCTCAGTTAACCGAGATCAGACAATGATAACCGAGCTCACTCGGTCATCAAAGAAAAGATGGAGAAGTCAGTTTTCACCGAGCTCACTCAGTCATCGAAGGAAAGATGGAGAAGTCAGTTTTCACCGAGCTCACTCGATCATCAAAGGAAAGATGGAGAAGTCATTTTTCACCGAGCTCACTCAATCATAGAAGGAAAGATGGAGAAGTCAGTTTTCACAGAGCTCACTCGGTCATCGAAGAAAAGATGGAGAAGTCAGTTTTCACCGAGCTCACTCAGTCATCAAAGTGGAGTCAATTTCACCGAGCTCACTCGGTCATCACAGGGAACTCAGTGCTTACCGAGTTCACTCGGCGATTGAAGGATTTCACAAAATTCTCTGTATTAATTGGGCTCAGTCGGTTAACACAGGAATTATTTTTGAACAGAGTTTACCGTGCTGGGTCGGCCAGTAAAGGGATTTGTTAAATCTTGCAATTCAGCCGACTGTTGGAATAATTATTTTCCAAGTTATTTGAGCCGACTTGATAATCTGAAATATATATACATAGAGATATTCAAGTTGTAAAAGTGTGTGAGAAAAAAGGTGTAAAAACAAGTGAAGAACAAGAGAAGCAAGGATGCGAAAGCAAATACTTGGTTAAGAGGAGACTGAGCGAATCCTGATGAAGGATTAAAGGAGCTGTAAAGTTGTATTTGATCAGTAAGGATCCAATCAAGCTGAACAGAGATCTATAATCAGCAAAAGATAAGTTGCACATTATTCAGGTCACTTCATTTTTGCTTTATAACCTTTGCAGTAGTGAATCCAAATCTCTTAACAAAGTTGGTTTAACAGCCATTTTGTAAATCCTCTAACAAGGTGACAATTCAGTTGAATTGTTCTAAAGACCTCTAGCAAGGCCACTTCTAACAGAGTGTTTAAATCCTCTAACAGGGTCACACCTAACAGTGTGTTTTTGTAACCTTTAACAGGATTGGCTCCTAACAGGGCTCACTTCAGAAGAGTGAAAAACAGTAACTAGTTAAGCACTGAGTTTTCTGGATTAGATTGTGTTTGTTTATTTCATCAACGTTTCGGATCACACTACATGATCCATCATCAGGATAAGAAAGTGCAGGGTAGTAAGATATGCAGACTGGACCTTTCTCAAGAATTATAAGAAGAGAAGGGGGAAGCTCGTAAAACCAAGCAAAGCTAAAAATAGAAAAAATAGAAAAAATAGCAAAAAAGGGGGTATCCCCACCAAAAAGTATAAGAAAGAAGAAAAAATGAAAGAAAAAGGTTTAAAAGAAGGAAACTAAACAGAAAAAATAGCTCCATATATATAGAAACAACAATTAACATATATCCTGCCTTTATATATATATATATATATATATATATATATATATACGCAAAATAGCTATTAATATCTAGGCTATTATATAATAAAATAGCTATATGGGTAATGTATAGCTATGTAACCACTTACAATAGCTAAAGGATCAAAATATAGTTATGTACAAGAAAAATACGATATACTATGAAAGAAATATAGCTATTGTGGACACCATTGGATCCCCCACCTACGCATTAGCTTCTCACCTTGCCAAGATTATCTCTCCGTTGTTGGGGCAGTCCAACTCTTTCATCAAAGATTCTTACCATTTTGTCCAATTTATTCAAGATGTCAAGTGGGAGCCTGGTGATGTCTTGGTTAGTTTTGATGTTGTTTCGCTTTTCACCAAGGTTCCTATTCATGACGCTGTGCAAATTGTGAGGCGTAAGGTTGGGGATGAGCTAGCTAGTTTGGTGGAGTTCTGCTTAAGATCCACTTTCTTCTCTTTCCAGAACGTCATCTATGAACAGGTGGAGGGAGTGGCGATGGGTTCTCCCCTTTCCCCAGTCATAGCAAACCTCTATATGGAGGATTTCGAGGAGACGGCTCTCCACACCTTTCCCCTCAAGCCCAAATGGTGGAAGCGTTATGTTGATGACACCAACGTGTGCTGGCCACATGGGTTGGAAAAACTTGAGGAGTTTCTCGAACACATCAACAAGCTCGCCCCCACCATTTCCTTCACCAAGGAGCTTGAATCTGACAACCAGTTGCCCTTCCTCGACGTCCTCATCATGAAGAAGCCTGATGGGACCTTCGGTCGTCGAGTGTATCGTAAAGCCACCCACACCGATCTTTACCTCCATTCTTCTTCCCACCACCACCCATCCCAGAAAGTTGGTATCCTCAAGACTCTTTCCCTTAGAGCTTATAGAATTTGCGATGCTGATAACTTACCCCAAGAGCTTGATCATCTGCACCAAGTTTTTAAGTTCAACGGGTACTCTCATAAGCAAATCTCCAAGGCCCTCACCCAAGCCAAATCCTCTTATCTTTCTGGCATCAGTCATAAGATCTCCTCTAACCCTCCTCCCCTTCTCGCTTCTCTTCCTTTTGTTGAGGGCATCTCCCAAAAAATTGGCAAAATCTTGACCAGAAAGGGCATCCAGGTAGCCTTCAAACCCCTTTCTAAGTTAAGAAATTGTATCCCCCCGCTCAAGGATTCAAACAACTCTCTTCTAGACTCAGGGGTCTACAAGATTGAGTGCTCATGTGGCATGCCCTACATTGGTGAAACTGGTCGCTCTGTCATCACAAGGATCCGAGAACACAGTGCTGACATCAAGCATGAGAGGATACTAAAATCCGCCCTAGCTGAGCACTCAACTTCCACCAAGCATCATATTTGTTTGGAGAATACCAAAATCCTATCAAAAGAGGACAATCTTTTCAAAAGGAAGTTAAAGGAGGCTATTGCCATTAGCTATCATCCCATTAACCTCAATCGGGATGATGGGTGGTCCATTAACCATTCATGGCGCCCCTTGCTTGATTCCCTTGACAACCACCATTCGAGCACGCTCAACAGACTCCACCACCTTTGATGCTTTCTCGGTTTCCCTTCTTGCGTGCTCTTCCAGTTCTTTTGTTTCGCTGTTTCCTCTTCTCGTTCTCTTTTTTCCCCCTCTCTTCTCCTCTTTCCTTTTTTGGTGCTTGTTTCTTCTTCCTTGGTGGGCAGTGTTTTCTCTCTCTCTCTCTCTCTCCCGAGCACACTTCTTGCTTCTTTCTTGTGAGTGGGTTTTGTGCTTAGACATCGTGGTTTCCTTTATTTTAGTGTCCTGTTGTCTCTAGTGTTGTTTATTTTTTCACGTGGTTTTCTCCTTTCTTTTTTGTGCGTCCTCCTACCGATTCTTCTGCTCTATCCTTGTCATCTAGTCTACTAAGTAGGTATGAATTTTCTCCTTTACCCCTACATGCTTGGCATTTTCTTCCTTCTTATTTATTTATACTCAATTCTCTTTGCAGTTTTGGTCAATTTCACTTTCTTGTTTTCTTAAAATTGGTATACATATAGATTGTTGGTTTTTTTTCAACCCTTTATATATATATATATATATATATATATATATATATATATATATATATATATATATATGTGTGTCTAGTACATTTTACTTATATCGCATATAGACATATATATATATTGGCATATATTTCCTAAATATTTCTTATTTAGTTATATATTTCTTTCATAGTATATCGTATTTTTCTTGTACATAACTATATTTTGATCCTTTAGCTATTGTAAGTGGTTACATAGCTATACATTACCCATATAGCTATTTTATTATATAATAGCCTAGATATTAATAGCTATTTTGCGTATATATATATATATATATATATATATATATATATATATATATATATATATATATATAAAGGCAGGATATATGTTAATTGTTGTTTCTATATATATGGAGCTATTTTTTCTGTTTAGTTTCCTTCTTTTAAACCTTTTTCTTTCATTTTTTCTTCTTTCTTATACTTTTTGGTGGGGATACCCCCTTTTTTGCTATTTTTTCTATTTTTTCTATTTTTAGCTTTGCTTGGTTTTACGAGCTTCCCCCTTCTCTTCTTATAATTCTTGAGAAAGGTCCAGTCTGCATATCTTACTACCCTGCACTTTCTTATCCTGATGATGGATCATGTAGTGTGATCCGAAACGTTGATGAAATAAACAAACACAATCTAATCCAGAAAACTCAGTGCTTTACAAATGGATTGTGGAAACCTGTTACTGTTAAGTAACTAGTTACATTGGTGGTTTTTCCCATATTAGGTTTCCACATTAAATCTAGTGTCTCTAGTGTTTGAGTTTGCTGAATTGTTTTGATATCAGTTCTTAATGATTGTTATTATTTGCTGCAATATCAAGTTTCAGTAATCTGTAAAATAGATCAAACTTTTAAGACATCTAAGGGACTATGAAATGTTTTTGCAGTAACTGATTCACCCCCTCCCCCTCTCAGTTACTTCATTCTCATTTCCAACAATTGGTATCAGAGCATTTGGTACTTGCAGGAGAAGATTTCAAGGATCTAAGCAAAAGATCAATATGTCTTACAAAAGATAAATTCCAAAACTTAATAGAGATAACTTCTCAGCATGGCAAGAACTGATGAAACTTCATCTGGCTACTGTTGGTGATATTGGACTAAAATACCTTGAAGAAAAATATGAAGAACCTTCTGGCACACTGTCAGTCAATGATATTGCTGAAAAGAAAACTCACAACAACATGATGATAGACATAGCATCTGCTCTCATCTATGAAGAATTTGATGACATTAAGGACTGCAAAACCGCCTTTGACATGTGGAACAAGCTAAAAGAAATCTATGGAGGGGATGACAATGTGAGAAGAGAAAAAGCAGAAAGTCTAAGAGGACAATTTGATTAAATGAGGATGAGAGAGGATGAAAACATTGGAAAGTATGTTGAAAGAGTTAAAGCATGTGTAAGTGTAATCAGGGCAGCTGGTGGTGACATCAAAGGAGAAACAGTTGTAAGCAAAGTTCTCAGAACCTTGCTTCCCATTTATGCAATCAGAGTGTCTGCAATTCAGGAAAGAAGATGTGAAGCAAATCATCAGATAAATCTTGAGGCCATAGTTGGGAGATTAACTGCATTTGAACTAGATAACTTTGACAACTATGTTCCAGCTTCCAAGAACATGGAATTAGCATTTGAGGCCAAACTTTCACTCATGGAGAAAAGCAAAATGAAAGTTCAGTCAGAAAGTGAAGATGAATCAGATCTAAGCTCAGACAGTGATCTTGAAGTAATTGAAGCTCTTCTAGCAAGAAAATACTCTAGAGGCAGAGGAAAATATAACGGTAAAGTTCCTCTAATATGTTTTTCATGTGAAGAAATTGGTCATATTGCAGCTAGGTGCCCGAACAAGCAGAATAATGATGAAAAGAAGGATCATAAATGGAATGGCAAGAAAGATTTCAAATCATTCAAGAACAAAGGTAAGAAATCATGTTTCATGGCTAAAAATTCTAAAGATTCTGATAATAGTGAGGATGAAATTGTTTATATTGCTGTTAAAGATGATTCAGACAATGATGAGGAAGATAAAATTTCTCTTATCTCTCATATAAGTAAGAATGATACATGGATTATAGATAGTGGTTGCTCACATCATATGACTGGTGATAAAACTAAGTTTGATCAGTTTGAAGATTATGATGGTGGCAGTGTAAGGTTTGGTAATAATGAACCTCATTTCATAAAAGGAAGAGGAAGAATCTATCTAACCAAAGAACTTGTTTGTAATAATGCCTATTGGGTTGAAGGTCTCAAACATAATTTTCTAAGTGTGGCACAGTTACTCAATACTGGATTCAAGGTGGAATTCATGCATGGAAAGGCAAGACTGTTGAATGAGCAAGGAAAGCTGATAGGATCTAGCACCCAAACTAAAGGTAACTTATTCTATCTAGAACTTGGTGAATGCTCATGTTTTATTGCTCAAATTGAAGAGAGTTGGTTATGGCATAAAAGGTTGTGTCATGTCAATTTTGATAATTTGATAAAAATAAGAAAATTCAAGAAAGTAAGAGGCATTCCTAACATTAAGAAACCTGAGGTTGGTCTATGCAAGAACTGTCAGATTGGTAAAATGGGAAGGACTAGTTTTAAAAGTAAAAACTATCAATCTGAAGATATATTAGAAATTGTGCATACTGATTTATGTGGACCTATTGGAATAGAAAGCTATACTGGAGAGAAATTTTTCATTCTCTTTGTTGATGATTACTCAAGAATGATGACTGTCATGTATCTAAGAAATAAATCAGAAGCATTTGAGAAATTTAAATGGTATTTGGCAAGAGTAGAAAAAGAAACAGGGAAAAGACTGAAATGTTTAAGGTCAGACAGAGGTGGTGAATTCATTTCACATGAATTCAATAACTTCTGCATTGAAAGAGGTATTAAAAGACAGGTTTCAGCACCAGGAACTCCAGAACAAAATGGAATAGCTGAAAGAAGAAATAGATACATTATGGATTGTCCAAGAACCCTGATGATAGAAAAGAACATTGCTATCAAATACTGGAAGGAAGCCATCAGCACTGCAGTTCATACATTAAACTGAGTACATCTGAAAAAGGACTCATTCAAGACTCCCTATGAATTATTGTATGGCCACAAACCCAATGTAAGTTATCTAAAAGTATTTGGAAGCAAATGTTATATTTTGAAAGAATCTAGAAAAGGAAAATTTGATGTAAAAGGTGATGAAGGAATATTTTTGGGATATTCTTGCAAAAGCAAAGCATATAGATGTTTAAATCTATCCACTCAAAAGGTCATAGAAAGTGCACATGTGAAAATTGATGAGTTTGCAGACAAATCAGAAGAAGAAAGCAAAAAGGTACCTGAAGACTACAAGAGATTTGTTTACATTGAACCAGATACTATACCAAGTATACCGTTCACTCAAGAATCCTCAACTCCTGAGTCTTCAGTAACCGAGTTGCAAATAGTTCAAACCGAGCCTCAGCAACTTTCAGACACTGTCGAGCAAGTGTCTACCGAGTCTGAATCAATCGAGCCAATATCTACCAAACCAGAATAGCAAGAATTTGAAGTACAGAAGGATAACAATGAAATTCATTCAAGAGGCAAGGAACCTATATTAGCAAAATATGTCAGAAGACATCATGCACCAGATCAGATCATTGGAGACAAATCTGAAGGAACCCTAACAAGAAGTAAGTTGAAAAATACTTGTTTACTTGCTGATTTTGAACCTAGAAGTATTAAGGATGCACTGGCAAATGATAGTTGGATTGAGGCAATGAATGAGGAAATAGAACAGATAGAGAAAAACAAGACATGGACTCTTGTACCTAGGCCTAAAGACAAGAATATAATTGGAACCAAGTGGGTATTCAGAAACAAGTTGACTGAAGATGGTAAGGTATCTAGAAACAAAGCTAGATTGGTATGCAAAGGATACTCACAAGAAGAAGGTATAGATTATGGAGAAACTTTTGCTCCTGTTGCAAAATTGGAAGGAGTCAGAACCTTACTTGCATATGATGCTCACAAAGGATTCAAAGTTTATCAGATGGATGTCAAGTCAGCATTCCTCAATGGAATACTAGATGAATAAGTTTACATTGAACAACCTAAAGGTTTTGTTGATCTAGATAAAAGGAACATGGTCTGCAAATTACACAAGGCACTATATGGTTTGAAACAAGCTCCTAGAGCATGGTATGAAAGATTGCATAATTATCTTATTCAGATTGGTTTTCAAAGAACTAATGATAATAGTAGCTTGTATATAAAGGAAGGTCTAGATAATAAGATTTTCTTGGCAGAAATATTTGTAGATGATACTGTTTTCACAGGGCATGATGATCTTTGCAAAGAATTTTCAAAACAAATGAACAAGGAGTTTGAAATGTCTATGTTTGGTGAGATAAAATTCTTTGTTGGTCTTCAAATCCAACAAAATAAGAATGGCATCTTCATCACTCAGTCAAAATACATCAAGGAGATATTGAAAAAGTTTGGTATGCAGGACTGTAAACTTGTTGGAACTCCTATGTGTACTGGATTGAAACTTACAAAAGATGATGAATCCAAAGAGGTAGATCAAACATTGTATAGATCTATGATTGGAAAATTGTAGTATGTAGTTCATACCAAGCCAGATATTGCTCTCACTGTTGGTATTGTTGCAAGATTTTCAGCAAAACCAAGAGAAGCTCACCTGATGGCAATCAAGAGAATAATGAGATATTTGAAAGGAACTGAAGATTATGGGCTATGATACAAATTTGGAGGTAATTTGGATTTGAAAGTTTTTACTGATTCTGATTGGGCAGGGAACCTTGATGACAGAAAAAGCACAAGTGGAGGAGCATTCTTTCTTGGAAAGAGATTGGTTTCTTGGACAAGCAAAAAGCAAAATTGTACATCCCAATCTACAGCAGAGGTAGAGTATGTTGCTGCAGCAGTAAATTGTTCTAATATTGTTTGGTTTAAGCAACTATTGCAAGGAATGAAGATGGAAATCAAAGAACCAGTTGTCATGTTCTGTGATAATAAAAGTGCAATCAATATATCCAAGAATCCAGTGATGCATTCTAAGACCAAGCATATTGCAATCAAATATCATTTTGTCAGAGAATTGGTGCAAGACAAGGAGATCAAATTAGAATATGTCCACACAAAGGAACAAATTGCTGATATATTCACAAAGCCCTTGTCTAAGGATTCATTTTTATATCTTTGAGGTAAGTTAGGGGTCATTCCCCTATCTGAAGTTCACTAAAGGAAGCTTTAGTGATGCATCAACACATACCAGATTGAAGATCTATCTATTGATGCAGTTTAATCAGAAATCATTGCATATGAATCAGTACTATAGGTACATTGCAATTCACTTTACTTTTTTTGTCTTTGGCATGTGTTGTCAAAGAGGGAGAGATTTACTGTCATATCCTTCTGAAATTTATGAGACTTAAAAAAATTTGCTATGAAGCTCCTTAAAAGAAGGAGACTAGTGAAAGAGGGAGAAGTCTGTTATCTTATTTTCAAAATTTCATTCTATTATGACATGTTGTGTTGCCATCAATGCCAAAGAGGGAGATTGTTGGATAGTGTTGTCCTTGATGTCACACAAAATGTCATATCAGTCTTTAATCTCAGTTAACCGAGTTTAGACAATGATAACTGAGCTCACTCGGTCATCAAAGGAAAGATGGAGAAGTCAATTTTCACCGAGCTCACTCGATCATCGAAGGAAAGATGGAGAAGTCAGTTTTCACCGAGCTCACTCGATCATCAAAGGAAAGATGGAGAAGTCAGTTTTCACCGAGCTCACTCGGTCATAGAAGGAAAGATGGAGAAGTCAGTTTTCACCGAGCTCACTCGGTCATCGAACAAAAGATGGAGAAGTCAGTTTTCACCGAGCTCACTCGGTCATCGAAGAAAAGATGGAGAAGTCAGTTTTCACTAAGCTCACTCGGTCATCAAAGTGGAGTCAGTTTCACCGAGCTCACTCGGTCATCACAGGGAACTCAGTGCTTACCGAGTTCACTCGGTGACTGAAGGATTTCACGAAATTCTCTGTATTAATTGGGCTCAGTTGGTTAACACAGGAATTATTTTTGAATAGAGTTTACCGTGCTGGGTTGGCCAGTAAAGGGATTTGTTAAATCTTGCAATTTAGCCGACTGTTGGAATAATTATTTTCCAAGTTATTTGAGCCGACTTGATAATCTGAAATATATATATATAGAGAGAGAGTTATTCAAGTTGTAAAAGTGTGTGAAAAAAAAGGTGTAAAAACAAGTAAAGAACAAGAGAAGCAAGGATGCGAAAGAAAATACTTGGATAAGAGGAGACTAAGCGAATCCTGATGAAGGATTAAAGGAGCTGTAAAGTTGTACTCGATCAGTAAGGATCCAATCAAGCCGAAAAGAGATCTGTAATCAGAAAAGGATAAGTTGCATATTATTCAAGTCACTTCATTGTTGCTTTATAACCTTTGTAGCAGTGAATCCAAATCTCTTAACAGAGTTGGTTTAACAGCCATTTTGTAAATCCTCTAACAAGGTGAAAATTCAGTTGAATTGTTCTAAAGACCTCTAGCAAGGCCACTTCTAACAGAGTGTTTAAATCCTCTAACAGGGTCACACCTAACAGTATGTTTTTGTAACCTTTAATAGGGTTGGCTCCTAACAGGGCTCACTTCAGAAGAGTGAAAAATAGTAACTAGTTACATGGGTGGTTTTTCCCATATTGGGTTTCCACGTTAAATCTGGTGTCTCTAGTGTTTGAGTTTGCTGAATTGTTTTGATATCAGTTCTTAATGATTGTTATTATTTTTTGCAATATCAAGTTTCAGTAATTTGTAAAATAGATCAAAATTTTAAGACATCTAAGGGACTGTGAAATGTTTTTGTAATAACTGATTCACCCCCTCCCCCTCTCAGTTACTTCATTCTCATTTCCAACAAGTGACATGTGAAATAGAGATGGATATGTGAGTGAAGGAAAAGCATAAAAGTATGAAAAGAAAGTTGTAAAGAACTTTCTAATCAGTAAGGATCTAGAGGTCAAGCTAGAACAAAGATCTAAATTTGCAAAGAAATTTTCTTTATAAATCAGGTCAAATTGCTATTACTTTCTAACCATTGTACCAGTAAACAAATCTCTTAACAAAGTTGACTTAATAGTCATTTTGTAAATCCTCTAACAAGGTGACATTTCAAGATTGAAGTGTTTGAAGACCTCTAACCAGGCCACTCCTAACAAGTTGATCTAAATCCTCTAACAAGTTCATATTTAGCAATATGCATTGTAACCTTTAATAGGGTTGGCTCCTAGTAGGGCTCACTTTAGAAGAGCAAAAAATATTGTGGCTAGTTGCAAGGTGGTTTTTCCCAAATAATGTTTTCACGTCAAATCTTGGTGTCATTTATGTTCATGTTATTTACTTAATGCTTTATGTTTTTGCAACTAAGTTACTAAAGGTTAAAATAGATTAATAATCATGAGATTGATTGTTTAACAAAGTATTCTAGTGTTAACTAAGTTGGACAATATTGCATTATCAGTGAAAATTTTGTATTGACATCTAAGGTACAAGGAATTGTTTTTATGGTATCCAATTCACCCCTCCCCTCTCAGTTACACCCTTCATTTCTAGCGGGTAATGGGTGTGTGTAGGAAGATGAAACATATGAAATCCTACATGCCTATTATGATGAACCATGAAAAAACCATTTTGTTTCCAAAAGGATTGCACTCAAAATCTTTGCTATAGGATAAGTTTGATGATATACCTTCATAGTCATAGGTAGTTGTCACTTATTTTGATAAATGGGGTATTAATTTTGTAGGACCTATAGAACCATCTTCAAATGGTACATCCTATATTTTGGTTTGTACTGATTATGCCACTAAATGGGTTGAGTAAAACCCATGAAACATGCTAGAGATAATAATGTTATTGAATTTTCTATCCCCAAGAAAATAGAAAACTAGAAATAACCCATAGGGAAATACAAGCCATATTGACAAAATTAGTTGTTGTTCATAAGAAGGATTGGGCATTTAGACTTCCAGATGCTATATGGGCCTACCACACAACTTGGAAAAGAACAACTTGCTTCACACTATTTGAGATTATTTATGGAAATTTATTTGTCATGTCTTTTGAGTTTGAGCATAAAAATCATTGTACAACTCTTGAATTGAACATTGATTTAACACAAGGTCAAAGAGAATAAATCCTAAAACTTAATGCACTGGATGAATATTGCAAGTCTTCTCTTCACAACACTAAAATAATTCAATAATAAATAAATAAATGACATGATAATTTTATAAAATACAATATATTTGCAATAGGTGACCAAGCCCTACTCTATGATTCTCACTATCAACACATGCCAAGAAAGTTTAAAACTAGGTGGTTGGGACCATATGCAATTGAAGATAGTTTTTTGAATGGGGCAGAGAAACTCTCTACTATGGATCACATTTAGTTCAAACTTATATTCAAGGGTCATAGGCTTAATATCTATCATAAACCTTAGAGCTAGAGGGAGTTCTTACAGAAGTTCTAGTTTGAAGAATATACTACAACTCCTATAGCCGAGGACTATAGTCCACATGGCTATATTATGGCATCTCTTTGAGATTATTCATAGGATTCATAATAAATATTTCACCTTATGTGAAAGGATATTTATTCATAATAAAATTCACTTCACCTTCTATCTACCCCACCTTCCACCTCTTATCATCATTTTACTGCAAGAAAAAAGTGTAGCAAATGCCATTCGACAATCAATAAAAGGTATGTAGTACTATGAGTTCCTATTTATAGTTTGTATCATTTCATTTATTAATTTACATTTTTTTTGTACAAAATTATTTATTGCACTTATTGGCATTATTGAGACCTTTTTCGTAATTTAAATTTGGATAAGGTACATCTTTTTTATTTTTTGCATGTATTTTTTAAAAATCTTTTTGTAAGTCCATGTCATATCATTATGTTAAAGGTCTTTTTGATTTTTCGTATGATGTGACCTCAACCTTGTGACACTCCAATTTTTTCATTAAATGTCATTAATGAGAATTAATATAATGGATTGATTAATAATTATGAAAATAAATTGTTTACTTGAAATTGTGGATGCTTCTTGAGTATTTTTCCTATGTACTTAAAAATATGACTCTATAAAAACCAAATTCTCATATGTGTCTCAAAATGATTTAGATAAATATTTGAGAACTAATATATTGTTACATATTCCTTAATGGGAGGTGAATTAATTCACCATTATACCATTGTGCATGATATCATTATAGGTGATATGGATTGTAGACCCAAAATTGAAGCCATGGGTTGGTTAAGTTTCTTTCAAAGGATTGTAGCCTATGATAAAGATGTTGCATTTTCATTTTTGAATAGATCACACAATGGGGAAGAAAGGGTAAAATGTGTAAAGTTTAAGTATAGTAATAAAATCATAGTAGAAGTCTTGGGATTGATACAAGAAGGGGAAACATTCATAGAGGATATGGATCCTTGAACAACTAGATCATAATTTTCTCCATACAAACCCATGGTTGGAAGTGGATAGAAAATGAGGGATGAAAAGAATTTCTCTACCATACTCCTATAGACAGTGTGCATTTTAGATTATGCAATACCTTATCAATGAGAGCGAACATACATTTTTTGATGGGGTGCATTTTAGGTTTCTTAGTTATTTATCTCATGATAATAGTCTGGTAAATCTTTTGAATATCATGTTTCATCTATTGGAGAAGTGTACACACCCAGTCCAATAAGGTAAAGCCCAAATTTGTTTTCCACCATTGTTTCATAAAATTGTTGGTAGAAAGAGCTTTATATAAATATCCAATAGTTTCTTGGAATTAATTTCTTCTCTCTAACTATATTGAATAGAGTGAAGTAGGTTGAAGAGGGGAAGTGTTAGGGAGACAAATTTACATTAAATAAGGTACTAAAAAAGTGATAGAAATATCAGTGCCTTCTTCTTCTAGTTCTCTTTTTACAAACCATAGGTCTGTCCAGGTAAAATATCTTGTAGGGTCTACTAATGCTCCAAATCATGGATAAGGCAAAAGGAAAATGGTCTTTGCTGAAACTTTGTAAACCCCTCAATCTAATATTAGAACAAGGACTTCTGCTCAAAAGGAAAAATGGAAATCTACTAATAAGGAGGAGGTTCTATAGGAGCAAGAAGTAGACAAGGATATGAAATAATTCCAAACATGGATCTTAGATATGATAATAATATTTATTCTAAGAAGAAATAAGCCCAAGAAGAAACCCCTATAAAAAAGTTGAAGGAGAGTCTTCTCACAAAAAAATGAAGCAAGCTCCTAAGCTTATAGAAGAAACCCCTATTAGGAGAAGTGAGTGGTTTAAAAGAAGCCCTAGTATATATTTTTCCCCTATAATCTCAAAAATTAATGTTGAATCCTCATAATATATAGAGAAGTGGATGGTTGAATCATAGATGAAGTTAAGGTTGAGGTCAAGGATGGACAAGAAAGTCTAGAACAAATGGGTGATACTATAATGTAAGAATGGTCAACATAGAAAAATGATGAGGATGTTGATCAATAGTTTTTAATTCCTAGGATTTTGAGAATATAATGACACAAGAACCTATAAAATTGGAGGACTTTATATTTAAAGAATAAAATATCCAAGAAGACCTTCCTTTAGCTATAAGTGAGAATCCTTCTGATGAAAACTAATGAAACTAATATGGATTTTGTGAACAAGGTGGTAGATAAAAATTTTTAAGTGTGATTAGATACATTGGATCAAGATACAAAAAAAACTTGAAATAAGTTGATAATCCAAAAAGGGCAATTATACCTTGGATAGGAAAGACAAGTGGGAGGACACATACTGATACAAAAATAACCATTCTTGGACCTAAATGAATTAATATTGAGAAGCATAGACCTTTTCCACCACTAGACATGTTTGCACAATTAAAGGATGGACTTAGTTTGTACCAACAAATGATGATGGAAAAGGGAAATGTATAGAGAGGAGAAGAGAAAATTGTAAAAAATAATTCATTTTCAATATCAAGAGATTATTGAGAAGGAAGAAGAATTAATTGTATTGAAGGAGAAAGTTGCACAAATTACATCTATGATACTAGAGTTAATGCAATGTAGGTGACCAAAATAGGTATATGTTGTTAGAAATGCTTTAGAATAACTGAGAGAGGGGGGTGGGGGGTGAATCAGTTATTCAAGGTCCAAATGCCCAATTCAAACTTGTCATCAAGTCAAGTGTGCCCATCTAACTATTTAGTCATCCAAGCTCTTATTTAGCAAGTTACTATAAATTAGCATGCAAACATAACACATGAAAAGATCAACACATAACACAACAATTTACATGGAAACCCAATTTGGGAAAAACCACCAATAACATGCTACTCAATTCTCACTCTTTTGAAGTGATGCCCTATGAAAGGCATGCCCTATTAAAGGCTACAACACACTATTAAATGTGACCTGGTTAAAGGATTTAACCACCCTTTTAGAAGTGGGCCTGATTAAAGGACTTTAGAAAATTCACTTGGAATGCTACCCTGTTAAAGGATTTACAAATGGTTGTTAAGCCAACCTAAGTCCATAGGATTTTTACCCAAACTAATAAAATTGCTAGAGAGTAACAATAAGGGATTTTGACCTAATTACAACATATAACTTAACTTGTAGATTTTAGATCACTCTTTAGCTCATAACATTGCCTGGCTTTTAGCCTTTGCAACTCTTGACAGCTTGTCCTCCTTTCAAGCTTTGTCTCCTTGAGTCCCCATGTTCAATGTACCAATGAAATCCTCTCTTTCTGACCACTTATCAAAGTAGAGTCTCTGTACTCTATTCTTCCTTCTCCTAGATGCCTTCTCCTTGACACCCTTCTACCACTTCACAATTTGGCACTCTAGCAGCTCTTGCTTCTTGGCCTGTGACTTCTTAAATAGAAGTTTAGAATTTATCTTCCTACTTGATTCTTCCCTCTTTCAATATTTATTCAAATGGATTAGGTAGGATTCATTGAATCTAACCCATGTTTTGTTCCTTCTACAAACATCATGAAGAATCCTCTTGAAATATTTCAAACATGGTTTACATAGAATTTTGTACCACTAGCTCATCATCCTTATCCTCCAACTGGTTCACAAAATTCCAAGTAACAATCTTGTTAGCTCAGATCTAGCAAATCTTTGACTTTTCAAATAATGCAGCAGTACAACATATTGAAATGCAAGTGCTCAGCACATACTATGTTACTTGGCACCAACTACATTTTACTGATGCTCGACAGCTATTGTGAATTCACTCAGCATCCACTAAGATTTTATGATGCTCGGCTCCTTCTATATCACTCGACACCTAAAGTTTACTCAGCAAACAATAGATTTTGCATTTTCTTAGCTCTAACTAAAAAATTTCTTGTTTTAAACTAGCTTGCTCGGCACTTACTAATGAACTTAGTTTAAGCTTTGCAATCAATCTTGTTCCAACTTATACTTCCAGTGTTTCTAAGTGTGGTCAACCTCTATATCTTTGATTATGTTATCAATACATCATTTAACCATTGTCTTAGCTGATCCTTGCACTTCATTACAAAACCATAACTCAACCTTTCCCTTAGGTGCTCTTGTTACATCTTGTTGATTAAATCCTCTTCATCAATCAATTAAGTGATAGTACTTGGATCTTATAAGCAATTGTCATTCCTACAAATAGCAAGTTTGACATCAATGACAAAACAATGATTGAAAACATTCTTTATCAACAATTTGTCTCTTTCAATCAATCTTCTTCTTACAGTGATCTTTTTCAATCATATTTCCAACATATGTATTGTACCTAAAAGAGAAATCCTTGAACATTAAGTGTCATAAAGTTTAGGGAATTACTCTATCACTTGATACTCCACATTTTAATTTTCTCATGTTTCAATTAAAAATATAATGTGTGAGCTATACCTACACAACCATGTAGTTCCAAATAATAGTGAACTTAATCCTCTTCTTTATAATCAATATATGTAGTTGAGAGCATACATGTCATAGATACAAAAAAAAGTTAAGAAAGGGAAACCAAGCTTGCCCATACAAATATAAGGAGGTCAATATCCCTTTTCGTATAAGGCTAGAAGCTAAAGTTGCTCATAATTATCATTATGACTAGATGAAGAGTACAAAAATTGATGCAAGGAGTGAGAAAATATATCCCTTTAGAGAGATTTAATTTTTGGATTATGAAAAATGGTTGGATGATGTTATTCCCATAAATGATCATAAGGACTATGTTTCCAATTAGTGACAAAAATATGGACAAGAAGGTGCGACAAATATAGTAATTAAACATAGTAATCGAGTTATGATATGAACAAGTACAAAGGAAGACAAGTTTAAACATACAATTATAACCAAGCATCTAGTGGTTATCGAGTGATTATATATTTTTTGAGTACATGTAACTACCAAGTTGGATACATACTACCAAGTAGAACAGTTGTACCCAAGCAAAGAATCCACCGAATGAAAGAAAGAATTAAAAAGTACTTATTGTGAAATAAAGAGACTATACAAGAGTTTTATTTGGCACAAAATTTGATGTGACATGATCTTACTAAGAGAGAAAAAAAGCTTTACATTGATCGAGGTAAATATTTTAAAAAATCTTGAATAATGTTAATTGATTGTTGATGACTGCAAAGTAGAACAAACCAATGAAAATAAATATGAAAAGGAAGGAAAGGTTGGATGAATATAGAAGTATTTATTTCAATCGAAGATTCATTCTAGAGGGTTCTAAAACCCTAATTAGATCATATATCATGAAGGTAAAAGAAAAGCTATAAAAGCAATAGTTTGGAATAGTTTTTAGCTATTTCCAATTGTGCTTAAAAGGGGAATTGAAGCAAGATGCATTTTATGATAAAGGACATAGTTGAACACATCAAAGGTCAAAAATATTAAGTAGTGGAATATTTTTTGCAAATAAGTCATAGGAGGTGATATAGGATATAAAGAAAAAGTGAGATCTAATCAAGAAAAGTAAGTTGTTATTGTACAGATTATTGTTGCTACTTTATTATCATTGTAGTAGTTTTTAAAATCTTTATAAAAGGTAGACCTAATAATCTGTGTTAAATATCTTAAATAAGTACACAATTAAAGAGTATTGTGAAAATCCTTATGAAAAGTGGATCTAATAGATCTTATTGTATACAACTAATAGATTAAGTCACTAGAAGTGACAAAAAGTTGTAGCCCTAACAAGGCATCATATTATTGGAGTAGTGATGGATTTGTGGGTACCATTCCCACCATAATTTTCCCTCTAACCAAGGATTTCCACACGACTAAAATTGTTGTGTTATCTATGATGATTATTTATTTATCTGGTTATGTATGAAGATATTTAGATTAGTTACATTACTTTTGATTACAAGTAATATGATATGTATTTCGTATCTATCGAGTGATAGAGGAAGAAAGGAATCCAATAAAATTATGAGGATACATAATCACCCCCACCCCTATCAACATCCTATCCAACTAAACATTCTAGAAATTGGTATCAAAGTCTAGTTCTCTAATTTAAGGTTTTATCACCTAAGAGAAAAGATCCAAGTCATGGAGAAGTAAAGACTAGATAGGATCATTGAGAATAAAATACTAGAACTAAGGATGACAATGAATCAAATCAATCAGATAAAGAAATATATGAGGTTATTTTTGAATAGGAGGAAGAAACTTTCACAACAAATAAATAAAACAACTTATTAGGAACAAGTTATTGAAGTGATGTCTGATAGAAACACTTCTAATGAAACTGATGCTTTTATTGTTGATCTACTTGAGAAGAATCATAACCTTACCAATAAAGTAAAAGTGTTGAATAATGAACATGAAGATGAATCTATGAGGTATTGTGAATTAATAGAGAAGAAAATAAAAGTTGAATATGACAAGAACATGATTGTAGAAGATAAGAGACAAATTGTTGTAAGACTAGATGTAAAAGATGAAGAGATCTCAAGACTGACATGGAAATTTTTTGATATGATAGACCATATACTCAATGAAAACCATGAAATTGGAAGGAAGATAAAAGAAATTGTTGAATTGAGGGGTAAAAATGAATGAATAAATAGTGAACTAAAATCTGAGAATGAACTAATTGAGAGAATGAAAAGATCATAAGAAAGTGTCAAGTTATTGGATAAACAATTCAGAAGACAAAGGCGACTGAGAGATACCATTGGCTTAAGTTACAATGAGTACTCAACAATTGAGAAAGGAGAATCATCAAATCAAGTTGAACAAATGAATGTGTATACCAATCCTAAATCCAAGAAACCAATATGCTACTACTATGGAAAATATGGACACACAACACATGTATGCATAAGCAAAAATGGTAAGTATAATGTTACTCCTAAATTTGATGGATACTATTATCATTGAAATAAGTATGGGTATCAAGCATATAAGCATAGATCCAAATTAATCAATCTACTAAAAAGTATGATTTCAATGGATACTACTATACTCACAAAATGTTTGGACATAAGGCACATAAATGTAGATCTAAGATGAAGTCTAACTCAAAGCCAAGAAAGAAAGGTAATGCTATCAATTGGGATTACAATACATCATATTCTTGTACTACAAGTGGAAAGTATGGCCATATTTCTACTAATTACATGGGACTACATTTTGGAGGAAGATTAAGGAATTGGAGAAATTATAGAATGACTTTTTATCACTATCATAAGCTAGGTCATTTACAAAAGAACTATAGGTATCGAATGTTAACGGTTAATGAGGAAAACACAAAAGGTAAAGGAAAAGAGAATATGGATTAAATTTGTAAACAAATGAACAAGAAATTGATAAGGAAGACTAAAGAGACCAAGACATCAAGTGGTATAGTTGGTGGCAACTCATCCAATGGATCTAGTGAAACCTCCACATATAACTAATTCTCATGAGAAGGTATGAAACAACATAATTATTGTTATATCTTACACCAGTTCCAAAATCATAAAGAAATGAGGTCCATATATGCATAGTGTAAAATGCAAAATAAAAATTCATGAAGTTTTAATAAATGCATATTCTCACTGAGTTAGTCGGTAGCTAATGGAGAAAAAGTAACTGAGTGAGTAAATTCTTGAGAAGATTTGATATGTTCATTGAGCTTGAGAAGATAAGCAAGTACTGACCAAGTAGGAAATGAAAGAGACCATAAGAAAGTCATATATGGTAACCTATTACATTATACAATGCATTTAATATACCTTAAAATGAATTAAAGTCTTTATCATTAATAAGGTAAAAATCATTCTTTTGGTTACCTTACATGTATGAGAGCTATAGAGAGAATAGTGGAGATTTGAGCTAGGAATTGAGAGTAGAGGATCTTGATTGAAAATATGTGAAATAATTAAAGTGTGGAAGCATATTTAGGAGTGAACTTAGCAAATTGAAAGAACTTATTTTTTGTAACCCTAGTTCATGACAATGGATTTGAGATATATCCACAAAGAAAAAATCCAAGTTAAATGTAGAGAAATTGATTAGAGATGATTCGTGTGAAGAACCCAAATACAAACTTTACCCAAAAATTGCTTCAAAAATAGACAAGGTAGGTGCATCATCTACCATTCCACGTAAGGTTTAACTTTTTAATGACATTTGATCATTTTACCACTATAATATTGGCAAAATTGGTGACTATGAGCTAAGGGAAGAATATGAGTAATTGTGTGGTGATGGGAATTTTAAGCATGAGTTCAAACATTTGGAAACCAAGGGTTTTATCATACCCTTCACTTCCCAAATATTTTGAAAGAAGATTGGATCTATATTGTTCTTAGCAGAGTACATGATATGAAGATATGGTTAGATAAACCCATTCAGATCACTCGTGATGTTATCCACATGGTAACTATGTATGCTATAATAAAAAGGATCAAAACCCTTTGTACCACTTCCACGACTAAAATTGAGGGAAAAACTAAAAAACAATAGGATGAAAGAGGTTTGAAATTAGACAACATAATAGACCCAAAGATAAAATTTGGAGTATATGTAGTTGCATACAAAATCTTTCAATCTAGCAAACACAATAGTGTACCTTGCATGGTAGTAGACATGGCTTACAAGATAGTGAAGAAGGATCATAAGTATGACCTTGCTGATTTGCATCTATGACAATTATCAGACAATATGAATACAATTCGGGTTGCTAGAACAAACACATGTAAATTTTGATCATTGTTAGTTTGTATTTTCTTCTACATGCAAAATTATTTCCCAAACATTGGTCCAGTGAATTAAAATTTAGATACCCCCATAATACACCAAATCAATGAATATATTAGAACTCTTGGAAACAACTTTAATAGTGTAATGATCGAGTACTTTGAAAACTTCAAAGAAAGGATAAACAAAACATATCAAATTCCTCCACAATTAGTGGAAAAAAATCATGATGATGTGTTTCTTGTTTGATACTTACATCACTCTAGTAAAGACTTTTATTTCTAGGGTTGCATGGCTTGCACCCATGGACCATGAAATTAATATTGATAAGGCCATTAAGGCCATTGAAGCCTTGTTAAATGAACTCATTAAGGTAGGAGCTCCCAAGTTTGGCACATATGAAAATGCCAAAGATAATATTACTATGCACATTGTGATTCCAAAATATGAAAGAAAATAAAATAAAATAATAAAGAAACTAGTGGGTGAACTTGGTGTGAGAAAGGATGATCAACCCCCATAGATTATAGAAGGAAAAGGTGAAGATGAAGTTAGTGTTGAAGTCAAGGGAAAAGCCATAGTTGTTGCAAATGCACAAAGAAAGAAAGGGAAGAAGATACCAATTTAAACTCCTACAAGACCCAAGCACACTAAGTCAAGGACACAAGTTGTTTGAATAAAAAAAACCACCATTGAAGAAAGGAACAGTTAAGACAATAAACCTACACAAGAATACGTGAAGACATATCAAAAAAGGAAAGAGGCCCCTGAGTCAACAAGAAAACATGCTACAAAGCCTACACAAAGAAGAAGGAAATTAGTTCTTAAGAATGATGATGATGATATTGAAGATAGTGAAAGGAAAGACTCATAAGAGGTAGGACATTTTTGTGTTGTTGTAAAAGTTAAACCCAAAGATGTAGATAATGTGACAAATTCATTAAGAGAGAATGAAGGATTAATTACTTTTTAATACATGAAGTATGATAAAATGAATGAAAATAAACAAAAGAAAATAGAAGATATTATTCATATGAAGGCCAAATTCAAGAATACTCCAATTGAGATTGGAAACATGATTTCCAAGGGTAAAATCATAGATCTATGTCACCTTTTAGGACCTCTAAACCTGTTTTGGTCAAATCTTATTTCTCTATCAAAACTAAACTATTTTCAAAAACTAAAAATACTTTTTTTATAGATCACAACATCAATATCATCATTATATAAATTTCATATTGTTTTCATTAGTTATAATATGTTATAATTTCAAAATAGTATAAGTAGTTATTTTAACATTTGAGAAGATATTCCGTCAAAAAAAGAAAAATAATAGTAAATCATATCAAAAACATTTAAAATTTATATTTATGCCTAGAGGAGGGAATTATCTTCAAGCATATTATTATTTTTCAAAAATGTGTAGATTTGATAGGGAAGTTTTAATGGGAGGTAAAAACTATTGTATTCTGATAAGGTTGAACTCGAGTACTTATAACAAAGAAAATATACATCAAAAACTAATATTTTATTTTTTGTTCCCTAGCTATATATTTCATCTATATACCATATTTTCAAATTAGAGCAAAAAATGATGATTTGTGTATACTTGTTTGGTGAGAACTACAACCTATATCTGTCATAGTTGAAAAAAGGGGCTTCAAAATTTTAAAAAATAAATAGATTCTTACTCAAAAAAATTAAAAAAATTGTAGGTATAAAATTCATCGAATTTCACACATTTCTATTAGAATCTGAAAAGATTGATAACCCAAAAAACTAGTGCAAAGAATAGATATCTAAACTATGAATGCAATTGATAAAATCAAAATAGCAACATAGAGTTAGTCTCCAAGAGAGTAATGCAAATGCTAGAAGCAAAATAGCATTAAGAGGATGCAAATGAAATTGATCACAAATACAAGCCAAGTATCATGCTTATATAGACTAGGAAGAGGGAGGAGGTGGCAACACTGACCAATGAGGAGCAACCATCTATCGGACTAAAGATAGCAAAGTATCTTCCTAAGATAGATAATGGATGCTCATATGTAGGAAGGTGACACCTTAGAACCACTTTCTAAATAAGACATGCTTTATTAACCTAAGCAAGATTATTAAAAGTGTAGGAAAAAAACTAGCAATATAGGAAAAAATAAATAACCCACTAGGAAATAAAAAACTACACTAACACCCCCCATGAGCGAAGCTTAGGTGGATGTAGAAATGGGTCCCGAAAAGTTAGGCCTAATGAGGCACCCATGTACATAAAATTCCCCCAAAAGAGAGAGAAAAGAGACTCCCCAAAAAAAATTAGGACTCCAAGTGAGAGGAAGAGCCCCCCCAAAGATGAAGCATCCCGTACCCCCAGTAAAGCTCGCAAATTTTGTCCGGTAGATCCACTTACATCGAACAAGTTTTCTTCCCTTAGGAAAAGGGACAAGATCCCAAGTGTGGTTCCTCATCAAGGAACTATACTCTTCCTACATAGCTATATCCCACTCAAAAATTCCAGAAGCCTCATGAAAGGACTATGGATATGAGGCAGTAGCAATGAAGATATGTGGAGCATCTTGGAATTGTGAACGAGTCTGCCTGGTGTCTGATGGATCCCCAACCCAATCACCTATAGACTGCAAGGTTTGTCTAGCCCAAAGTGGACTAGAAGATGGAGAATCTAGAGGAGAATCATCAACCTATGAATGATGACTAGGAGAGTAAGCAGGTGAGTCCTTTGAATCACTCTCTGCATCAAAAGTGGAAGTAGAAGACTACTCAAGTGAATTTGACTCATCAAAAGATCTATCATGTATTCCAAGTGACTCCAATGTCAAAGTAGAAGGCAACCCTGTAACCATGCTCTGCTAGTTAAGTTGATACAAGTAGCAAAGTTAAGATGGCCAAACCACTCATTCCATAATTTACTCACATCATTAGAGTTAGTGAGAAAAATAGCCAAAGGAGGATCAAGAACAAAGTGAGAAAATAGATAGAGTTGTGACTGATGATCTACTCTCCAAACTGCAACTGTAGAATCATTGTGAAACTCACTTATCTCCACTAAATCGGGAGTGAACTCAACTCATTTTCTTGAACCTATGTGAGTGATCTGGTATATCGATAGGAGATTAGTTGATAATGAGGGTACATAAAGAACATCATTAAATGTGCCATCCCCCACATCAATAGACCCTCTCCCACACACCTCAACAGGAGTGTCATCATCCATCAAAATAGAAGGCATAGTACATGGCTCCAAGGATGCAAATTCTTCCTTAGATGAAGCCATGTGGTGTGAAGCACCTGAATCAAGAACCCAAGTGGATGGTGAGGAAGAAACTACAACAAGGGCCTTGCCCTTTCCTTTCCCCTTGCTATTTTATTTTCCCTTGTTAGACCCTTCATTAGAACTTTGTTTGATAGACTTAGGAACACTGATATTATTCTTCTTAAGAATGTATGTCAAGTGATCAATTCGTTTCTTCAAACATTTATGTTCATCATGACCAGGTCTTTTACAATAGGCACATTGGACCTTTTCTTTCTTAGACTTATCACCCTTAGAAGTTGGTGTATCAATAGTTTCTTTTGAAGCAACTAGTTTCTGATCCTTCTTCTCCTTGCTATTCTTTTGTTTCTTGTCCTTACTATTGTTTTTACTACTTTGTCCTTTTTGTTCTTTTGTGCCTTGGTTGGCAGCCAAGGCATGTGACTTAGAGGACTTAAGAGTGCCCATCTGGATTAGCTTGTCTTGTTCTCAAGTGAGATTGATAGCAAAATCATCCACAAATGGCATGGTGAATTGAGTAACAAGTGCACCCTTAGTAGCATAGAAGGTAGAGACAAACACAGAATATTCTAAACTCAACTTAGAGAGAATACTAAGAATCAATTGTTCATCTTGCTTTTCAATTCCACATTGTTTTAACTGTAGCCTTAGTGACTCCAATTTAGTGAAGAAATCTTGGATTGTGTTGAAATTGCCCAGACTTAAATTAATTGGTTCATTTTCCAACATATGACCCCTCATTGAATCTTATGTTCGAAATAGTGTTTCTAGCTTTAACCATATTTGATTTGGTGTATCCAAAGATTCAATGTGAAATAGAAAAACAGGAGAAATAGACAAACAATGTTTCATATGCCTCATCACATTTGTTAAACCACTTAGGCTTATCTTCATCTTTATCAGGTTCAGTTTCAAGTCCCATAGTTATCCTATTTAATCCAGCTTTCCTTAAGTGAATTGTCATGCATGATTTCCACTCAAAGTAATTGCATGGATTTAGGATGGGCATATTTTTTTGATCCATGATGAAGAAATGCAGAGAAGAAATGCCAAAGAAAACAACCATGACAATGCACCCCCCCCCCACTTTTCACTCAATCAAAGAACCCCCCCAAAGAAATATGATTTGGCACTTTATTTTAGTGCATTTACAACTACCACTAGAAAGAAATACTTAGTGGTCTTAATTTTAATGCATTACAAACCCTCATGAAGAGCATATGCTAAAAGTAAAACTTGGGCACAACAATCAAGAAAAAAATAGCACCACTACAATTTACTCAAAAAATCATGCACTTTCAACAAAAGAATCACCCTGATACAAGGTTGTATGAGAAAGTTATGATCCTTTGAAGTTTCCAATATGAGAACTGTACACAATCATGGTCGAGAATCTACAATTTTTGAAGAATTCAAGCATGAAAATCAAATAACAACTCCACAAGTGGATAGAGAACAAAAAAATAGCCAAGGTCATAACAAGAATCATCAAAATCAGAGTCTGTATGAGCAAGAATGAGACATTTGAAAACTGCATTCAAATCTACGACTGCCAATGGAGAGGGGTACGGCTGTAGCTTTCCATGCTTAATTTTAAAAAATATACTTCTTGCATGCAAAAAATAAAAGATACCCAGATAGTTTTCTGGTGATGCAAACAAAACCCAGAAAGCAATTTTCTTGCTGATGTGCATAAGATGTTTCTGTAGTGTAAATTAGACACCTTTAATAGTAAAAAATAGTTCCAAAAATCAAGAAACAACCCTAGCAACCAAAATATGACATGAAAATGTTAGATCATCTTCCTAAGTCCATAAATGGCATGCTGGAACCTGCAATACTGATTGAAAACTCTAAATATGCACGTTGGTTGTCAGATTTGAGATTGAAACCCTAGAGATTAAAAACATTTTTGTTAAAACTTTTCTTATTTTTAAGATCATCCAAAGATGCAAGAGAAGAGCATACTTCATATTTCAAAAAACTATAATAAAATTTATTAGCCCCCCCTCGAATCTCTCAATTAAGGAAACTAAAATCTACTCTTGCACATAGAAAAGCTTTGATACCATGTTAGAATCTGAAAAGATTGATAACCCAAAAAACTAGTGCAAAGAATAGATATCTAAACTATAAATGCAACTGATAAAATCAAAATAGCAACATAGAGTTAGTCTCCAAGAGAGTAATGCAAATGCTGGAAGCAAAATAGCATTAAGAGGATGCAAATGAAATCGATCACAAATACAAGCCAGGTAGCATGCTTATATAGACTAGGAAGAGGGAGGAGGTGGCAACACCGACCAATGAGGAGCAACCAACTATCGGACTAAAGATAGCAAAGTATCTTCTTAAGATAGATAATGGATGCTCATATGTAGGAAGGTGATACCTTGCAACCACTTTCTAAATAAGACATGCTTTATTAACCTAAGCAAGATTATTAAAAATGTAGGAAAAAAACTAGCAATATAGGGAAAAATAAATAACCCACTAGGAAATTAAAAACTACACTAACAATTTCATCAATTTACTCCATCTTCAAATTCTAAGCACAAATACCATTTTTTATGTCGTTTAAGTTGAGCAGTTTGTGTTATGGGGTCCTTTTTCTTTATAAAAGGCAACATAAGTTTGTACTTTTCCCCACCAAAGATATGCATAGAAAGATTGAAAATAGATGGCAATATTATATGATAACTAAGAGATAGATGAGGGAAAGATTCTTTGTCGTAGTTATGCCTGACCTCTACACATCAGAAATAGGAGATGTAATGAAAGTGTATAATAAAAGGTTCATGCCTAAATATAGAGCTTTGAAACTTTTATTGAAAAATACAAGAAGTGTACGTGTAATGAAAAGTATTATGGAGACATATTTTCAAGATCAATGAACATAGTGAAGTTACTACTGTTGAAGAAATAGAGAACCAACAAATTATGGAGTTAGATAATAAAGAAGGTGACTATAGTCACATTACTAAATTTAAAGTGCATAATATGGTAACAAATGAAATTGTAAGACATGAGACAAAAAAAAATAGAAAATGTACCGAAAGAAGATTATGCAAAGAGTTTAAAGGAAGATGAATATCTATTGGTTGGAACTGAGAAGAAGGATGAAAGTTCTATATCTGTCAAGCTAGCATTTTCTTGTATACTAGGGTATGAATTTTAAAAGAGAAAAACAAACCATAGCCTACATATAATATAAAGGAGGAACCACAAAAGAAATATAGATACATATCTATTGGTTCATTACATACTCCAGCAAAGAGTATACCCACGGTTGCAAGTGTAGATCAACAAAAGGACACTAAACACGAGCAAAAAACTCAAACTACAAAGGGGGATGCTGAGAAAAATCAAGAAACTAAATAGATAGACAAAGGTGAATTTGTGATGGGGACACAACCCAAGAACAAAATGGACACAACAGAAAGGGAAAATGATATTAACTAAGAAAATAAGCTATTACAAACAGTACAGAGAAAATAAACTTCAGAACATGCCCTAAGGGCTTACAATAGCATAAATCTGGAGATAATTTTTCCTTTCAGTACCTCCTCTCAAACTCCACTCCAAACTGCCTTTTACAATGCCAGAAATCTCCTTAAATAGACCCCGGAGGGTTAAGGACTAGGAGTACATTCTAGAAAGTGCTAGTAGGCATCCACCGACAAAATAGAAGGTTCTAGAAGCTGCGTTAGAAGTCGGTGCAAATCTAGAAGAATCCAGAAACGGTAACCGAACTTTCGGGAGGCATAACTTTTGAACCGTAGCTTCGATTGATGAACTATTTACATTTTCGGAAAGCTCTCGAAGTGCTCTATAGCCCTATGGACAAGCTTTGCTTGTCTCCCATTTTTTGACCCTTTTCGAGGTCATTTAATGCCCCAAACTTGACTTTGAAGCATTCTTAGGAGGTCTTTGAAACTCAAAAAACTATAATAACTTTCAAACCGTGGGGCTTATTGACTTGATTCTTTTTTTGGAATGCTCTAAATCATGATTACATTCATCTGGCCAATTCACACCTTCTAGTTTACCAAAATGATGGCCTAAATACATGCTCCTATTTTTTTGAGATTTTCAAACACACTGATAGTGGAACTGTGAGAGTTGGAACCTTTATTTGACCCAAATGGGTATCCAAAAATGAAAACACATCAAACAGAAACTAAGTCTAAGTACATTTTTTTGGGTGACACAGGATTGCCCTTATACCTCTAGATGCTCTTGCATCAGACACCTAGGGTAGATTGAAAAGTGACCCTGTCACTTTATGGATGATAGAGGAAATCCCAAATGGGAAACCTCGGCTACTGAAATCCAAGTTGAGTCCTCAATCGGCTGTCCTTTCCATTTTACCAAATACTCTTCATACTGCCTATTTCTGGTACTCCTACCCACATGATGATCTAGAATGTCTTCTATCTCCTGCTTAGAAGCAGGAATTGGATATGGCTCTAACACCAGCTCCTCATCTGCACCATCATCATGATACTCTGTTAAATCTGCAATGTTGAAAATGGGAGAAATGTGAATACCATCTGGCTGCTCCACCTCATATGCATTTCCTGAGTCATGTTTCTTCAAAATTTTGTAGGGGACAAATTTCTTCATTTTCAGCTTGTTGTAAGTACCGGTTGGAAATCTTTATTTTCGTAAGTGCACCATGACTAGATCCCCTACTTGGAATTCCTTATGTCTTCTCCTTTGATCAGCCCTAGCTTTATATTCTTGATTCATCTTGGTAATGTGTGCTTGAACTTCCTCATGTAGACACTTGATATGTTCAAAAAATTCTTCCACTTCAGCACTTGTCCTCTCCCCTTGCTCTATCTTCCTCAATTCTAGTGCAGTCCTTGGGCTATTCCCATACACAATTTGGAATGGTGATTTTCTAGTACTCCTATTTACAGAGTTATTGTAAGCAAACTCTACTTGTGGTAGAATCAAATCCCATCCCTTGGGCTTATCCCCAATTAAACATCTCAGCAAATTGCCCAAACTTCTGTTTACCACTTCTGTTTGGCCGTCATTTTGTGGGTGATGCGTGGAACTAAATTTCAAGTCTGTTCTCAACTTCTTCCACAATGTCCTCCAGAAATACCCCACAAATTTAGTATCTCTATCAGAAACTATACTCCTTGGAAGACCATGTAGTCTTACCACCTCTTTGAAAAACAATTCTACAATATGGACAGCATCATGAGTTTTGTGGCATGGAATGAAATGTGCCATTTTGGAGAACCTATCAACCACCATGAATACTGAGTCATTACCCCTTTGTGTCCTTGACAATCCAAGAACAAAATCCATACTTATGTCCTCCCATGGCCTTGATGGAATAGGCAATGGCTAATATAGGCCAGTATTTTGACTAAACCCCTTGGCAACTTGACAAACCTGGCAACTCTGTACAAACTTCTTCACATCCTATGTAATTTGAGGCCAAAAATAATGTTCTCTAAGAATGGCAATGGTCTTATCCTAACCAAAATGTCCTGCCATCCCTCCACTATGTTTCTCCTTAATTGGATTTTCCCTCATGGAACTCCTTGGAATGCACAATTGACTACCTTTGAACAACATGCCATCCTGAATCAAATAGTCTAACCACTTGGTTCTATCTACAGCAACAGGTTCTTTATAAGCTTTCCATGCTTCAGCAAAATCAGGATCCTCGGGGTACAAATTCTTGAGTTCATCAAACCGAACTACTTCAACCTGCATTGTTGTAAGAAACAACTGTCTCCTACTTAGTGCATCTACAACCCTATTAGATTTTCCACTTCTATGCTTCAACACAAATGTATAACTCTGCAAGAATTCTACCCACTTCATATGCCTCTGATTCAATTTACCTTGGCTATTTAGGTACTGTAATGCCTGATGATCAATATACAAAGAAAATTCCTTTGGCAATAAATAATGCCTCCATTTCTTTAAGGCTTGAACTATTGCATAGAACTCTTGATCATAAACAGAATACTTCTTCTTTGCATCATTCAATTTTTCACTGAAATATGCAATAGGCTTACCTTCTTGGCTTAATATAGCCCCAATAGCACTGCCACTAGCATCACAATCCACCTGGAACACTTTTCTAAAATCTGGAAGTGCCAACACAGGTTGTTCCATTACCTTCTTCTTCAGCAATTCAAAACTTCTCGCAGCTGCTGCAGTCCATTTGAACTCTTTTCTATCCCCTCTTATTGTATCAGTTAGGGGTGCACATATGCCACTAAAATTCTTAATAAACTTCCTGTAAAAACTAACCAGACCATGAAATGATCTTACCTCAATAGCAGACCTTGGAGTAGGCCATTCCAAGATGGCTTTTACCTTCTCCGGATCCATTTTGAGACCTTCAGGTGATATAACAAACCCCAAATAGACTAAATCCCTTTTTGCAAAGTTACACTTCTTCAGATTAATTAACAGTTTCTCTTCCCTTAGCCTTTCAAGGACACTACGAATATGCAATAAATGTTCTTCCAAAGTCTTGCTGAAAATTAAAATATCATCCAAATAGACAATAACAAATTTTCCCAAGAACTTCTTAAGTACCTCATTCATGAGCCGCATGAAGGTGCTTGGAGCATTTGTCAATCCAAAGGGCATGACTAACCACTCATAAAGACCCTCCTTGGTCTTGAAGGCTATTTTCCACTCATCTCCTTCTTGAATCCGTATCTGGTGATAACCACTCTTCAGATCTATCTTTGTGAAGTACTGAGCTCCACTCAAGCAGTCCATAATATCATCCATCCTTGGCAAAGGAAACCGGTACTTGATGGTGATCCTATTTATAGCTCGAGAATTTGTACACATCCTCCACTCTCCATCCTTCTTTGGTGCGAGTACTGCAGGTACTGCACATGGACTCAAGCTCTCTTGAATCAAGCCCTTCCTCAACAACTCCTGAACCTGTCTATTTAGCTCCTCTATTTTAGTAGGAGTCATCCTATGAGCAGCCTTGTTAGGAAAACTAGCTCCTGGAATTAGATCTATCTGATTACTGATTTGCCTTACTGGTGGCAATCCATCTGGAACATTATCAGAGATAATATCTCCAAACTCCCCTAGTAAATCTGAAACTTCAAATGGTATTTCACTACTACCTTCTTTATCTTTCGTAGGAATCAAAGCATAGCACATATGTTGATGTTTCATGCCATCTAAAAACTTCCTTCCATCAACAAGACAAATCCTAGCACTACTACATACCTTTTCATCTTCCTTTTTCATGGGCTTCAATTTATGGTGAACTCCATCCTTTGTGAGAGAGTATGTGTTTGCATGTCCATCATGCACTGCATGTCTATCAAACTGCCATGGTCTACCCAACAATAGATGGCAAACATCCATTGAAATAACATCACAGAGAACTTCATCATGGTAACTCCCAATTTTGAATTTTACTAAACATTGTTCACTTACTAGGACCTTATGATCATCTTTTACCCAAGCAATCTGATAGGGCTATGGATGTTTCTCCCTCTTGAGCTTCAGCTTAGAGACCATTTCTTCTGATACCAAGTTATCAGTGCTACCACCATTAATGATCACATCACAACATTTATCCTCACACTTGCATCTGGTATGGAACAAACTCCTCTGTTGTCCTGGTTCAATCTCACCACTTAGTAGGACTCTTTCATCTACCAAGGTCTCTCCTCTTTTTGCATCCTCTGAATGTGATGATTGTGCATCCTCATCCACATGAGCAACCCTAGCTTGGCCCTTAGCTCTCCTATCTGTCCTTCCTTGTCATTGAGGGCATTCAAAGGCATGATGACCTTCTTCATTGCAATGGAAATAGGTACCATGGAAGCCTCCTCTTCCTTCTCTATGTCCTCTACCTCTTCCTCTTTGATTTCCAAAGTCTTGATCATGGGAGCGGTTGAAACCCTCATTCCTCTGGTTCATGCTAGTACCCACATCTTCATTTTTCTTTTGGGTTTCATTGCGGCCTCCAGATGATCTACCACTTCCCCTTCCTCCTTGACCGCACCCTCTTTGTCTTCCTTCAAACCTTTTATTCAGCTTCTCTTCAACTCGTAGGGCAAACTGGTATGCCTCTTCAACACTAGTCATTCTTACCAAACTTAATTCCTCCTGGATGCTAGGTCGCAACCCACTGATATAACGAGCAACCTTCTCCTTATTTGCTTCTGCATGTCCTAATCTAATCAAGATTCAGTAAAATTCTTCCGTATATTCTTGGACTGATCTTCCTTCTTGCTTTAACCCATGCATCTTCTTAAACAGATCAAGTTCGTAGTCCACAGGAATGAACTGCTTCTTCAATTTGTCCACCATGCGATCCCATCTTGTGATCTTCTCCTTTCCTCTTCTATTTCTTTCTAATTGAACCTCTTGCCACCAAATTTTGGCATGGCCTTTCAGTTTGGCCTTTGCAAACTTAACCCTATTTGGGTCCCTGATATCCTCATACTCAAAATATTCTTCCAGTTCATTGATCCAATCGATCAACTCATCTGGTTTCAGATTTCCTGAAAATACACCCACTTCAATTGTAGGTCTTTTCCCAAACTTAGTAAAAGCCTTTCCTTTACAGGATTTAGAACTTCCCCATCAAGTTCCCCTTCTGGTCCCATTTCTTCTTCTTCATTGTCATCCTCACTGTCGTCACCTGCGGCAACATTTTCTCCTCTACGGAGCTCCTCTTGCAATGCTTGTACCTGCCTTTGGAGGGCTCTAACCTCTTTAGGATTAATAGCTCTAGCCCTTCTACCATGCTCTCTTCATGGAGGCATCTTCTTAACTCAAACCCACAACCACACAGTCCTGGTGCAAACTACCTCATAGTCGGCGCTCTGTCTACACACTCAGGAAAACCAGCTCTGATACCACTTGATGGGGACACAACCCAAGAACAAAATGGACACAACAGAAAGGGTAAATGATATTAACTAAGAAAATAAGCTATTACAAACAATATAGAGAAAATAAACTTCAGAACATGCCCTAAGGGCTTACAATAGCATAAATTTGGAGATAATTTCTCCTTTCAGTACCTCCTCTCAAACTTCACTCCGAACTGCCTTTTACAATGCCAAAAATCTCCTTAAATAGACCCCGAAGGGTTAAGGACTAGGATTACATTCTAGAAAGTGCTAGTAGGCATCCACCAACAAAATAGAAGGTTCCAAAAGCTACGTTAGAAGTCAGTACAAATCTAGAAGAATCCAGAAACGGTAACCAAACTTTCGGGAGGCATAACTTTTGAACCATAGCTCCGATTGACGAACCGTTTACATTTTTGGAAAGCTCTCGAACCCAATTTTTTGACCCTTTTCAAGGTCATTTAATGCCCCAAACCTGACTTTGAAGCATTCTTAGGAGGTCTCCAAAACCCAAAAAACTGTAATAACTTTCAAACCGTGGGGCCTATTGACCTGATTTTGGAATGCTCTAAATCATGATTACATTCATCTGGCCAATTCACACCTTCTAGTTTACCAAAATGATGGCCCAAATACATGTTCCTATTTTTTTGGGATTTTCAAACACACTGATAGTGGAACTGTGAGAGTTGGAACCTTTATTTGACCCAAATGGTTATCCAAAAATGAAAACACATCACACAAAAACTAAGTCTAAGTACATTTTTTTGGGTGACACAGGATTGCCCTTATACCTTTGGATGCTCTTGCATCAATTTGATTATAATACAAAAATACAAGGAGATTATACCAAGTCTCAAGTAGTCAAATCTATAATGGTTGAAGAAGCACCAACCCACAGACCTTCGAGTGAGGAAAATATTGGGCAAGGCCACATTGATTATGTAAAGGTATGAAAGAGTGAAAATTTATCATTGCATGCATGTACATACAATTATGTTTATAATTCCTCATTATTATCCCATTCTCTTCTAGAAAAATAGAAGAGAAGATAAAGTTAAAAGAACAGATGGTTACTATACCAAATCACTATGAGGAAAAGCCTCATGTGCCACCTACATAAACTGTCACTACACAAAGTGTTGAACAAGGTAAAAAGGAACATGAGAAGAAAGGAGAAGATAAATATGTAGAAGCTAAACAAAAAATTACATATTCTATAGCTCTAGTGACTCTACAAGTTTCCTAAATCACCAGTCATAAGGAAACACAAGGGTTTTTTTTTAAAGAAGGAAGCCCAAGCACTAAGATCAAAACTTGTAACTTTAGATGAGGTTATTGTTATACCTTAATAGGATCCTAACACACTATATGATGAGAAAATATCTATCTAGATCGAGCTTTGCAAAAGGAAAAAGGAGAAAACAAGATTGGGGAAGGAAAAAAAAGAAGAAACAGTATTACATGATGTAATGACATCTTACTTGAAGTTGTACCTAATATTACCATCAATGAGAATGCTCCCATGTTGGATCAACTTTCCCACATAGTTGATAAACTGAATGAACTAGACATAGATACTTTATCAAAAATAATACAAAGATCAAAAAAGAAGTTTGAAATTAAATTTTTAGAGGAGGTGTCAATAGTCATTGCCCTTCAACAAGTTGTGTTGTCATCTATGGTTATTGAGATGGAGGTAACAATGCAAAATGTTATTTCTTTATTACAAAATCTATTTGTTTGTTTGTTTGTTTTTATTATATGGAGATATAAGGAGTTATTACAATATTGTAAATTCAAACCAAAATAGTTTTGAAAACAATTTTTCAAAATATATAGTTTATCATGGGAGAATATGCATAAGGGGAGTTTATGAGTTTGAGAGTTTGTATACTATTTCAAAATTTTGAAGTATCAAATTTTCACCACTTATGTTAATGGAGGAGAATTTTACTCCCATAAATGATCATAAGGACTATGTTGAAAATTAGTGAAAAAAATATGGACAAGAAGGTGTGACAAAGATAGTAGTTGCATATAGTAATTGAGTTATGCTATTGCCTCGTAAAAAGGAAGAAAAGTTCAAACATGTAGTTATAACTGAGCATCTAGTGGTTAGTAAGTGATTGTATATTCACCAAGCACACATTACTATCAACTCAGATACAGACTACCAAGTAGAACAATTATACCCAAGCCTAGACTCCACCAAATGATAGGAACAAGAAAAAAGTACTTACAAAGTAATACAAAGACTATATAAGAGTTTGATTTGGCACAAAATCTAATGTGACATGATCTTACTAAGTGAGAAAAATGGTTTACATTGACCAAGGTAGAGATTTGAAAATATTTCTTGAAGAAAGTGAATTGATTGTTGACAATTGCAAGGCAGAACAAACCAATGAAAATAAATATAAAAATTAAGGAAAGGGTGGATGATTCTAGAAGCATTGATTTTTATCTAAGATGTATTCTAGAGGTTTCCAAAACCCTAATTAGGTCAAATATCTTGAAGGAAAAATGAAAACTATAAAAGGACTAGTTTGTGTTAGAATGTTTAGAATAATCGAGTTGGGGGGAGGGGGGGGTGATCAGTTATCCAAGGTCTAGATGTACCAATTGAATAAATAAATACCTCAACTACTTTAGATCTAAGAATCCAATAGCTTGGCCTCTATAGAAGAATATCAGTGACATCAACTAGGAGTCAACTAACCTAATAATAAACTTGCATAATGTAAAATACTAATAGTAAATCATCACATTGAACATCTACACAATTTTGACAATAGGATTTAATGTGAAAAACCAATTTGGGAAAAACCACTAGTAGCATGCCACTTATATTTCACTCTTATGAAGTGAGCTCTATTAGGAGCCAACCTTGTTAAAGGTTACAAAACACGTTGTTGATGTGACCTTGTTAAATGATTTAATCACCTTGTTAGGAGTGGCCTTGTTAGAGGACTTTAGAACATTTAATTAGAATTCCACCTTGATTAAAGGATTTTAATAATAATACTATAGTCAGAAAGTAAAAAAAAAAATTCATCTAACTAATATAACTCACTTTGCAAATATAGATCACAATTCAGCTCAAATGTTGATCCGCTAATTGGCCTTCATTTTCATTTCTATCTCTCATTCACTTGGCAACCCCTCAAGTAATCACTCTTCACCTCTTCACAACTCTTCTCAACCTCCTACTTAATTTTGCCAATCGATAATATCAACAACTACTCCAACCTTACTAGGTTAGCACTTGTACCTCCTTAAATAGGTAATTATAATATTTTTCCACTTAAAAACCACTATAGATCTTAGAGTTTCAATCAAATTCAATACATACAATGAATCTATCCACCTTCTTATCCATCCTCTTCTTTTCTAGAAGCTTCTCTTTCAAATTTCTCCATTGATCACTTAGCAAGAACTTTCCTTGCATTAATAATTCCAATTCATCCATCCTTATTTCAACATACTTACATGTTCCAAGCAATCAACTGTGTCAGCTAGAAATCAAGATTTCCTCATAATTTATCAAATGTTGTCCCTCGACCAACACTACATATTGATACTTAGGCATCACTAGGTTACTTGGTCACTAATAAGATTTATGTTCAACACATATACTAACATATAGTCAATACTGATGCTCAGTCAACACTACTTTTACTTGGCACATACTAGGGCTTGGTCAACACTAGCATTACTCAACATATACTTCAAGTTCCTTAATCTTCTACTCTTTTTCTCTGTCAAGCCTATGCTTTTAGTCATTCTTTGATCACTTATTCAAGGCTTCAATACAACTGCCTTCTTCACTTGTAGATGATTTAAACAATCAATTTATCTTTTCAAAGGCTAACTAATCAAGTGCCCATTTTTAGCTTCCTCTCATAACTCAACCTTTCCTCTAGGTGTTTTTTTTATGACCAACTTCTCAAATCCTCTTTGTAGGGATGAACTATGGTTCTAATATTGCTAATACATGAGCCAGTTTGTCTTGCATCTAAATATCAATTTGGGGTTGTAAATTGATGAAAGGTATAGTGTTTGTCTTCTCAAGGGATAAAGATATGCCAAGTGGGGATGAGTGTAGCTAGATCACTTAGAAGAAAATCTACAACAAATAAACTAATTCCAAATATAGGAACTGCCACTTCCTAGCAAGTGGAACTACACACACACATCAAAAAAAACAAAAAAAATTATTAAAAGAAAATAAAACATCTCACCAAATTAGTAATACTAAATAAAACATTAATCTAAATTTTTGAGACAAGCTCAAATCTAAAATATATTATCAAACTAAACTAGTAAAATTTGGATCCCACAACTATTAAAGTAAACTAGATCTAGCTTATTGAAATTATTTTAAACTAATTAAAATCATGCAACTATAAAAATATAAATTAGAACTATCTTATCAAAATAAAATAAAACTACTTAAAACCACACGATTTATTAAAATATATTACAAACAAAATACAATAAAAATAATTTAAAGCACATAACTATTATAATAAACTAGAACTAATAAATAAAACTAATTAAAATAACACAACTATTAATTAAATATGTCTTAATAAATCAAATCAAATCAAAATAAAATGCATAAAAGAATTATCATTGGGCTTCCAAAGAAGTGGGCCCTTGCTACTGGTTTGCAAATGAACTAAATGAGAAAAGACACAAGACCGATCATGAAAATGCTAATTTCAATTAATCAAGAAGTAATACAAAGTTTCTCTCTCCCTTTTCCTTTCATGTAGCTTATATTTATATTATAATATGGCTCTAAGTTATTTCCTATTTTCATGCCACTTTGCTATTATTTTGTGGCTTGCATTTGACTTTTCTATTTTTTGGAAAAAACTTCCCTTGAATTTAAGAGCTTATTCAACTCATAGTTACAGCAAAATAGGATATTGTTTTGACATGAATTCTCTTCCATTGAATCATGTTGCCAAATTTTATTCTTTTCCCTTTAAACTTCTAGCTTGGTCATTTTCATTGCATATATGTTTGAGTCCTTTTCTAGGTATCCCCTAAGTGTTTCCCTTTTCAACAAGCATCCCCAAGGCTTGCCTCATGGGTCTTTCCAGATTTTCCATGCTCTGGTTCCCCTGACACCTTTATGTGGGATTATTATTTTTTCTTTATATCAAGGTTTTAGGTGATCTAGGTTTGGGTGGGTTTATGTCTAAGTGTCTTCTTGATGAGAAGGAAGCCTATTCTTATTTCTACAATTAGCTCCTAATGCTAGCATGGTGTTCCTCTTAGATCCCAGCCTGTGCTATCGAATTCTCATTGCTGGCACACTTCATCAGTTAGCATTCTGAAGAGAAAAATATATTGGCATCTCCAAGTGCATTCAAAGGTTGATTCATAATAAGAAGAATATAAGAACAAGGATATATAGTCATGGAGATCTTAGAGTACCAGTCTAAATTCAAAATATGTTTTTGTGTAGAGGAATGGAGTTCCATCAATCTAAGTGCTTTCCCCTTGGAAGTGAATGTCTTCAAGTTCATTTCTAAAGCAATGTTGGGAAAAGAAGAGAAATACTTCTAGTTGTTCAAATCTTTGAAATGAATATACTTCTATGATACTTTCTATCTAAAAGAAAATATGGAGTCTTTATTCAAAAGATATTAAAATGTGGAAATAGCATAAAGTTTTTTTGATGGAGTAGTTTATGAAGTGCAAACCTGACATAAAGAAAATACTAGTCCAAGCCCTCAAGGAAAAAAGTTCAGTTTGTGACTTCTCCAAGAAATGAGATAAATAAAAAAGTAAAGCTTTGTGCAAAAAAGAAAGGGATGAAGTATCCAAAGCACTGAAGGAGTATTGCTCATGATGCAATCCTGAATCTAAGGAGAAGGAAAGATTATAGAAAGGTGGGTTTATGCTTCCTTCCCTACACATAAATAATTATAGTGCAAACCCTTGTTTTAGATTCCAAAGTTAAAAGGGTAGCTTCCACTAATGCTTGAACCAATTGACTCAGTAAGTGAATAATCTCACTATTACATGAGATTAAGTGAATTTTATGTTCATTGGATTTATGAATCATCATATGGGTAGAAGTAAAATGATTTAAAGAGTTGTTAATATAATTTTTTTATTCAAAATCCAACCATTACAACTGTTATTTGAGTTATTTCATTTGTTTGGTACCAACATTCAAAGTTCTGAATCTATATGATCATTTTTCTACCAATCAGAGTTCTTCATCTCGTAATGACTATTTTGTCAAAGTAATATTTCTTCTCTATTAAAAATATAAGCTAATAAAAATCAATGCAACATGGTATGATTTCCTAATTGGATTGGAAAGTGAGTTGAAGAAATTTTTTGACACTTCCTTCAAATTTTACAACTTGAGTGATCTACACAAAAGACTTAATACCCAACACATACATCCAATTAATAAAAAACTAAAAGAGAACATATTGGTTGAGGCTACTAGATTCCCCATGGCTATGCAAGTGCCAAAATTGGTAAAGGAATATATTGAAAGATACAATCTAGAGACAAAGAAGATATTGTTGCTTGACCAATCTATTCTACTTTATGTGAACAAGGAATTAATGCAATTTTATTTCGGGATCCCAGTAAAAGAAGAGTGTTGTGACATTGATTTTTACTTCCTCCACATTGATGTTCAATGAGAACAAGACTTTAAGGAGAGAATACATGCAGAGGAAATGGTTTCAAACTCCTCATGGAAAAAAGAGTAAGATTCCAAGGACTCTTTTTGGAACTAAACTAAAGAGGGAAATTGTTGATATAATGGCACTATTGCTGAGATTAAAAAGAAAAGAGGAGATTATGGATTTTATTAAACATCACTTCTTCTTGGTCCAGGTTTTTTGTGCTAAAGAATTGCAAATTGATTGGGCTCAGATTATATGTGAAGAGCTTGCCTCTTAGCTAAATTTGGAAAAAGCATTCAAGCAATTCTTTATGTCTTCATATTTGATATATGCCTTAGCCATGCATCATATTTGGCTTTGTCTTTCTAGTATTAAATATTATGATGAGAACATCAAGGTATATGAATTCTACCCTCACCTACAACCATAGAGGATTTTTGAGAAGTATGTAAAAGTAAATGATGCCTTCACAGTGAGACTATGTCAATAATTGCAAGGGCATCTTGAGTGAAGATTTCACTAGAAGCCATATCAGTGGTGGTATGATGAATACCAAACCAGAAAATGGCACTGGTCTAGATTAATGATAAATGAAATCAAGTTGTATAATGACATTGTTAATGTTAGTGATCTTGCAAATGATGGCTCTTACATGCATCCCTCAACTTACAAGAAAATCAAGAACACTCCTATAGTGTCAACTCCTCCTAAAGGCCATGTTATTGACATGATAGAAATCTTGATGTGTGGTATCATTAATAGGATAGAAAAATGGGTTGAATAGACCAAAGAAAGGAAGACAAGAACTGGAACTACAAGTTCTATTGGTGGAGTAGATTCTAGAACAACACAATCATCTACTGCTACATCCACTACTATTGCTACATCAACCTCAACCAAACCAACACAATCTATTAGTGGAGGAGGAGAAAAAACTCATGAAAAGAATGTTCAAATCACCCCAACCTATGGTGGATGATCTTTACCAGATATGGGAAAGGTTGGAGATGAAGAGAAAGATAAGGAAAAGGAGAAGGAGAAATCAATAACCAAGCCCTCCTTCCCTATGCTAGCCATCAACCTAGATGGTGACAATAACCCTCTAGATAGCCAAGAGTAGGAGGCATCTCAGTAAAGTGGTACTCTAGCCCTCTCTGTTACTAAAGAAACTTCTTTTCCTTTTCCATCTAGAGAAAGATGATACCTCTAGTAGTGAGGAAGCTTTTTGACTCTATATCTCTACAATTAGCACTCAATTTCCTTTAAAAAAAATCTTGGTTGGAAGAGACTATTGATCAAAAAAAGAGGAGATGTGAGAAAAGTGCTCCATCTAAGGACCTTATTGTACAACCAACTTTAGCTCATCCAACATCAAAGAAGTAAAAGAAGGAAAAGACTATAGCTAGATTGGCCATAGATTCTTCTACTAGTCACATGTTAGTGGAGATTGCAGAACCTCAAAAGGAGAGAAAATTTCATGAATTAACTCCTAACAATTTTCAGATTAGAATGATTGACATAAACATTCCAATGTATGATTCTATGGCCAACATATGGAAATCAAAAAATGTGAATATTGAGGATGGACTAGAGGAATTAAGGTTAGAAAAAGAGGTACTAAAATCCTCAAAAAAATAATTGATGGCTTATATTAGAGCTACACTTGGAAGTGCCTCTACAAGCACATTCAACCCAAGTGTAGAGGAGAACAAGAATGTTCTACTTAAGCTATAGTAGGAGAGACAATTTGGTCAAATTGGTCATGCATGGATTGATGAAATTAATGCCTAAGATCCCCCTTTCATTAAGAACCTTGGTAATCTATTTTTAGACACTAAAAATTTGAGAGTAGTGTTAAGCCACCAAACTTCGATGCACAAAGCATTCGAGAGCCTAACTGAGCAATTGGCCTTATTGCAAGAAGTGATTAACATGAAGACTAATATTTTTGTGACCCATGAGGTACTCAAGAAAGGCAAAGAACCATTACTTCATTGGAAGAAATCATTCAAATTCAGAATTTGGATGAGCTAAAGGATGTATATGATTTAGTGAAGAAAGTACTGGATAAGATATTTGAACATTTAAGGGTTCTAAACATTGAATCATATCTCACCAATAATGGTCATTTTGTAGACATCGAATGTATTGGTGCTCAAAATTGTAGCCCTCATTTTGAGTACCATTGAGAAAATTAAGCCCTATAAGTGCTTTTTGATGCCTATGTACCTGACTGTACTTTTGAGCCCCGAGAGGTGTTTAATGTTTCTAACACCTTTCATTTAGTATGCCTACTTGTTCCATGATGATGAATTGTCATTCTGAGTCATTTCATGAAGTCCTATTTTGAGCAATTGTCAAATCTGCATTTTCACCAAAGTGTCAAACATCGACAAGAGGCTATGTTTGCAATTGAATATCTCACACCCAGTAAGTTTCATGACTCACCACTTTGGGAGTGTTTAGTGTCCATACCTAAGACCCTATGTTTCAGATTTTGAGTCATTTCAAATCAATTTGATTAGGTTTGGAATCCCTCAAAGTTGGTCATTTATTGTTGTCATGCTGATGTGAATTGTTCAAAATTTTGGGAAGCCCTATTTGACGAGTTATAACTATTGGCCAATTGACCAAAATGAGAAAATTCCTATTGCATTACATTTTAGAGGTTAGAGACTTGCCATGTTTCAATTTTGAGCTTATGATGAATCTGTTTGATCAGTTTTAAAGCGTAATTCTGTTTGCAATTTATAAAGCTTCACTGGTGTCAAGAAAGATAGATTGATCAGTACCCCTATTTGTGATGTCATATCTCGAAATCCATGATAGATAAGGTTGAATGGATTGTACCATTATGTTTTACTCCAAAAATACTTCAAGTGTGCCAATTTTTAAGTCATGACGAATCTGTCTGCACACTTTCCTAGGTCCATTCCATTTGTAAAAAATCACCTTTTGTCTATGTTTCTAGTCTACAAATTCTAAGTAGCCCACTTTGACCACTTGCCAAATGTGTCCTATTATTCATCATGAGCCTAAATCAAAGATTTATACTCTCCTCATGACAATGAATCAACATCCCAATTTTTGTGCCCCCAAGTGTTAGTTTACCCAATTTTTAGAGCTGAATCCAAACACTATTTGTTGTTTTCTAACATATTTTCTTGTAGGTATTTCTAAGAGGGCAACATTGATAGTCAATAGCTTTTGACTAAGAATTCATCATGAGATGAGATTCAACAGTGTACAAGAGTGTGAAATAGAGAATCAATATGTTTGATTTTAGAGCCCAGTCAGAGGTTTAGGTCAGTTTTTAAAGTCATTCAAAGGACCTCCTGACATGAAATTGACAAGTTGTAATAAAGTGATAAAATTAGTTTTTAATGATTGATCATTGGTCAAATTTGTTTCAAATTAGCACTGGAGGATGAATGAGTCAATTTTGCAGTTCAGTTGTTTTAAAATGATTTTTTTTTAGCCAAACCCACTTTGGGGCCTAACTAATTACACCGGGCTGATAGGTACATGGGATTGTGCATATTTTGGGAGATTGAAATAATTGTGACTCATTGAATGTTAGTATTTGATTGATTATTATCAGTTAGATGATCTTTTAACTTGTGAAGAGGGTTATTCATAACAAAGTTAGGAAATTGTTGACGCTAAAATTGTTCCTATAATGGAAACACATTTGCTAATCAAAAAAATGGGTTTATTGTTAAGAAAGGAACTCTTGGATTAAAAGTCTCAAAGATACAAAATAAATTTGGGGCCGTGTTCATCGATAGGTTGCAGAGGACAGTACTGTGAAAAGATGGAATGATTGACTGATTCAATTTAGTGAGTTGTTGTGGGTTTAATTGAATTCAAACTCAAATGGGTCCCCTACCCCAATTTCATGCCCTTCCAATTTCTCCTGTTCATATTTGACTCAGAAGAATGTCTCATTCTAAGTGGAATCAAGCTTTTAATTAAATCCCAATTTGGGTAAATTTGTTGACTCTTGGATTAAATCATTGCTGTTATAATGGACATCATAGAGCCCTATAAAGGAAGGATTGGGAGAGGAGATAAGAAGAATCCTAGTGGTACTTGCCAGAACTGCTTGTCTACCATCATGGAGAAATATTACTCATATGATGGTGTTCGTGTTCTTGTTCATGGTGGAGTTTCATTCTATGAGAAATTTGGGAAGACCTTCTTAGAGCTTGTAACTTGAGTTGGGGGACCAGGGTTAAGATTGCTCAAGGGACTACTTGTGCACTGGTTTACATGCACAAGGAGTCTAGAGTTAACTCTAGTAGTTTTCTTGTTCATGGGGACATTAAGCCAAGCTATATTTTTGTGGATGTTGAAGAACAAGAAGCCATTTTAAGTGATTATGGTATCACTCCTCTCATCTAGATTTACTCCAGGTCTTCTCAGTTTTTAGGGATTCTATGGATATGCAGCTCCAGAGTGCATGAGATCAAAGGTAGTGACTACAAAATTAGATGTGTATAGCCACGACATGGTGCTTCTTCAAATGCTCACACTGAAACACCCTGCAAGCAAACAAGCTTTCGAAAACTTGCTAGAATGGGTAAGAAATAAGATTCTTCATTCATATGAGGGAGTTCTTGATCCTACCATTTTCAGCGATGCAACAGAGTCGAGGAAGAAGAAAGTAAAGAAAGTAATGGGGCTAGCCTTGATGTGCACTCAACATGATCCAAAAACTACACCCTCCATGAAAGATGTCACTGAAACTTTAACTCAAATTAAGAGCTTTGAAATGCACAACATCCCACAAGCAGCCCATGCAAGGCATAAATAGCTCCACACCAAGATAAAAGGAGTCTCACACCTAGAAGAAAACTTGTACGCAATCAAGAACACATTGTCCATGTAAAGGCCATAGGAAATAAAGAGAAGAAAGCCATAGGAATGGATTAGGGTGTTGAAAACAAGAGAGCCACCTTTGAAAGACCATGCCAGGGAATGAGGAAATTCTATGACTTCAATGTAGGGGAGGTGTCGACAACTTAGACACCAAATAAGGAAGAAGGAAGGATCTTTTGGGGCATGTAGTCCTCTAATTCATCTGCCTAATCCATACTTTAATGTAGTCATTTCATCTTTTCTGTATAGAAGGTCATAGAGGTAGCCACCAATGAAAAGGGAGATGTCCATGCAAGAAAGAAAAAATTTCAAAGTTCTAGAGAAGCTACAGATAAAAGAAATTCACAGTTAAAGGCAGAACCATGAAAATGTTTAATCCCACATTGGGAACGTGGGTGAACTTTTAAACTTTTAAAATTCACAATGCTCAACTGACTTGTTTTCTTTAAGATGATGCCTTTTGAAAGACAAAGGCATGTGGTGGAGCCTACCGATGGTTGACAACTGGCGTGGAAAGCTAAATTTTGACCAACAAAGCAGAGAAAGTAGGTACCAAAAAATTGAAGAATCCAAGAAGGCACTATGTCACCACCAAAAAATGTGAAGGTTTTTTAGTAGTGACATAGTGACCTGCTAGAAAACCTCAAAATTTTCCAAGATAGTCGTGGGTCCTATGTGGCAGAGATGTGGCAGTGTCAGCGAATAATTGATGGACAAGTGGTAGCTCGAGAACAGATTAGAGGACACTCAACAACGAGATGATGATGTGGCAATGATCAAACCAATAACAAGATGCCACATGGCATGAATTTAAAGGAAGGTTGTGGCATGGTGATCAGATCTCAATGATGCACCAAATCGTGCCACATGGTAGATCTGATGGATGTCACTATGTCACTAAGGCAAAGTTGCATGCTGGTTAACATAGTGACATAGCGACTAATGACATGGCATGATGAGGTGGCATGCTGACATGGTAGAATGTATGGACAAATCAAATGCTGAAACATGGCACCCAGGTGGCAAGTATGGATGACTGTGCAAAAAAGGAACCAATCAAGACTCAACATGTGGCATCAAGCTAGTCAATAGGTTTTACCCAGATTGAAAATGAGAGAAATTTGAAAAAAGCATAAATTTTAATATTTTATTTCTCTGACCTCAAAATCATGTACATCTCCTTTTAAATAAATTTGGAGTTACCATATAGTTCAAACTATAGTTGAAGGGTAAAATATTTGTGCAATATATTGCTTTGAAAGCATATAAGCAGGAGCTTAAACTTCAGAAGGGCATAACAGGGGCATTTTTCACCAAAATGGGTGCTCCAATATATTGTTAGAATCAAGACGATCTAAATTTTTTGAATATGGGGTTAGTTTTTGCATAAGTTCTCACCAGTTTGAGTTATAAGTGAATTTGTAAATTCTAGGGCATTCTCAACAAAATGGGTATTTTTCACCATGGAGCATCAAAATTGGTTAGAAAGTAGATGTAAAAGATGGTTGAAGCCTGAATGTGCAAAAAAGTTAATTTGATAAGGTTTTTTTTCCCTTTAAGGATCATTTTAACTTACTTTTGCCTTGAGTTCTTTTGGCATCAAAATCAATTATGATGTTCAATCAAATATCTAAGATATTTCTTACTTTTTGATGCCACAATGATGGGGATTTGATTTTTAGTTACAGGGAGAGAGTAGAGAGATGTTTTTCAGCTTGTTGAGGAGATTTTCCAAGTGGACACATATCATCTTCACAATAGATCCGAGAATTCCTTCCTCTATATCATTCTCATTCTTTCTCATTGTATAGGTTCTATTTTTGGGAAGAAAAAGTTTCATTGTTGTGATACCATTAGGGATTCCAGTTTTTTATATGTCTCCTTGACTATGACACCATTTTTTAGCATAATTCTCTTGTGTGAGCAATAGTAGTGCAAATTATAGAATAAGTTCAAATTTATTAGGTGTTTTTCATGTTTTGATTCCATGCATTTGAATGTATTGTTTCAAATAAATTAATACGAATGAGCCAAAATTTCCTTAGTTTCATTCTAATTCTCATCTCCTATCTTAGTAATTTGCAATCTTATGTAGTCTAGACACAAAGAACTGGGACACATTTGCATCCCTTTAAGGTTGTATGTCAAATATGTTTTGTTGTTGGAACAAAGGACCAAGTAAATGCTTGATGTGTTTGACAGGGTTGTTGATTATTGTGAGAAGGATACTTCATAAGAATGAGGTCTTTATGAACACCGATCTCTAATTCACAAGGTGATTAGAAAAATTTGATACTTTGGTGTATGGAATACATCATTGATATCACATATGTATGCATTTGATTCATGAAATTTCCCAATGTTTTAGGCATCGATTAGTTGCAAGATCATTCATTATTACTGCTGCATATTTGAGGTTTTGTTGAATTCAACATCATTTATCAAGTATTTTCCCCTTCATGTTGAAGAGCTAGAATAGTCTAACCCTCACTTAGCTTATGAATATCATAGATTTGTATTTAGCTACTGTAGATCTATGTTATTGCATGAGTTATTAGGAGATATAAGGGTTAAATCTTCTTTGATAGATTCAGGAGTATGTTTTTGCACTAGTACCATATTGATTGAATCTGAGGTCCACCTGCCTAGGTTTTGCAGAGCCTGAAGTGAAGGGCCAAGCCTTACAATTGGCTCAGTGTTTGAAATGATGTGTTAAAGATGGGAGTTAGCTACCCCTAGATGTGTCATCTTCTCATTGGGGTAATTTCAAACCTATAGCATTTTAAAACACTAACAGAATGAATGAAGACTAAGTTTCTAGAATTCATTGAAGAGGTAACTAATCCATCAAATTTTCAAGTGGAAAATCTTCTAAAAATCTGAGCAATGGATTGTGTTCTGAAGCGTGCAGTGGAAAATCTCCAATAAAAGATCTCTAGAGTCGAAGAATTGATAGAAATGCATGATTATTGGATGATTAGATCTGAAAAATTCCCATTCCAAATGTTCACAAGCTGAAGAGTCTAATGGATTCAATAAAGGCATACAGAGCCAAGGTCATAACTCCAAAGAAAAATTAATGCTTTGATAGAGGATTACATCCTCTCTGCAAACATATGACAAGTGTCACCTCTTCTCTCTCACTTTTTGATATTGTATCTATATTCAACATTCTCCTCATAGACTAAAGTTTTGTAATGGATGACTAACCAGTCAATCCTATTTTTAGATTGTTCAAAGATGCTCTAATGAGTAATCATGAAATGTAATTGACCAGTTCTAAAAGGGCCTATAAATGTAACTTTTTGAGAAGTAAAATAAGATTAAAAAAAAATTGATGTGGGAAAACCCTTGTAGCTAGGAATATTGTGTGAGACTCTACATCCATGTTGTGATTATGTCATTCATATTAGTCTAGTTTTATTTCTTGTATGGTGGTTGGAATGAAATGTGTTGTTGATAAAAATTATGGGATTGCAAATGAATTGGGCTTTCTTTCTTTCTTTTCAATGGCTATAAGCTTTATTTCTATTATTTGTAGTAATATCTCATTTCCTCTATTTTATACAAGTTAGTTCATGTGCATCTTCATGGTTGTGTGGGAAGTTTGAGATTTGGTTAATCTAAGCTACTGAGTGTGAAGCATACAGTTGTTCTAAAACCTCATTAACTTATGCAATCTATACATTTCTTAGTTAATCATTCTTTCTTTTCATATGCAGCATGCATTGTTAATTAGTGTTCCATTTTTTGTATCTTGTATTCAATAAATAGATTAGATTGCATTTAGGAGTTGGAAAAATAAAAATGACTCATATGCATTCATAGCTATAGTACTTTGTGATTCAACATCTGAAAACCACCTAGGCTGTCTAAATTCTTTAGGCAATTTGGTCATACCTCTTCTCCTCTCTGGTCAAGAGCATACCCCTAAACCTTGCTAATCTACTAAAAATAATATTCATTGCAAATATTAGTGTACAAGAGAGTTGTACCTTTTCAATCCTTGATAGAATAACAACATTGACCCATTCTATTATTAACTACTTTGTCTTTCACCAAATTAGGCACATTAAGAGTCAAAGCATAAACCAAACCAAGGAAGATAAATTGTTAACCAAAAAATCATAAGCAACATACTAATTTAGTTACAATAGAATAGCCAAAAATTGACAAGAAGTCTTAAGTTTTCTCCCATCAACATGATGCAAGATGTCATTTACAAGACTTAAAATAACATTTATTAGTAAAGACAATCAATTTATAATTTTTCATATTTTTATCCCAAAACTAAACTAAATATCACTTATTAATATTTAATCATATGCAACAAGAGATTGTAATAATGCATTAGTATATATGAAAGTCAAATATAGAAATGTGTGTGATGGTGTGTGAAATAGGATGAAATATGGTGTAAAATGGGACATAAATAGTTATCATTATTCTCCCCAACTTATCATACGGAACATCCTCATGCAATCAATATGAGAAAGATATCTTTGATTTGAGTTGGTTTCTTTTTTAGGTTTATAGCATTGAGCTTCTTCTCTAGCCTACACCATTATAACTCATGTATAAACACAAATCACTTTCTTTCCTTCACATGACAAGCTTGAGTGATATCTTTTTTCAATTTTCTATTTACAATACTGATGCCTCCTTCAATTTTTTTATCATCATTTATTTTCTTTTCTCCTTTTTTTACATCACCATGATTGAAAAGGTTACATACATGAGGGATTATGCAATTTTTATCTCACAAAACACAAGCTTATTTAAAATAGGTGAAATGGGAGAAAAAAGAAGGGATTATAAAGGATGGAAATAATAGAAAGTATGATTGGATGATTAATGATGATGGATGGAATAAGAGGGGAAACCTCCCCCCAACTGAAAGGGTTGACCATCCATGGGAAACAAGGAGAAAAAAGGGAGGGGTGTTGCATAATGATCAATACAATATCAATATAAATAAAGTTAAGAGATAATATAATGAAAAATAAAACTGATTATTTTATCAACATGCATGTTCAAAGAGACCAAGGATGGAACACAAAGGAAATCAACAAATGCCTCATAAAAAAATGATGAATCAATAATAAGGAACTAAGAAAGGCATCCAAAACTGGAACACCACAAAAGACTTCTATTTGATTGAAATCGCCCGACAACATACCACTGGAGGGAACCAAAAAATTTAATAGGGACTGCAACGTTATGAATCATCATCATCAAACTAAAGTAGTGTAGAACAAATAGTGGATAACACATTCAACTGAAACACCTAAATCAAACATGCATCACATACTATGGGTAATCAAATTTTTGATGGCCATGTTGAATAAGAGCTTCAAGAGTGAGTGACAAGAAGTGCCAAGAGTAAAAGAACCACATAAGACAATGAGTTTTCCTAAAAAGAATGATTAGCAAAAAGATCAAGAACACTAACTACTGCATTTTTTCCTTTTCTTTTTCCTTTTTTTTCATTTTTTTTCTTTTCTCAAATTTTTATAATTAAAAGTGACTGTTGGAAAGCTAGTTTTTAATCACTCACTACTTAATGACACTTTAAAATTAGTTTTCACCATTAAGAATTTATTTTTTAGTTAATATTCATTGGAAACTAGTTTTCAAATGCTAACTATCCAACAATGCCCAAAGGTTTTCATTGTTGGATCTTTTATTGATTTTTGTCCTTTTTATTTCATTTTTTCATTTTTCAATAACTGCATAGAATGACCATAGAACAATAAATTCATTCATGGATGATGAAAAATGATACCACCCAAAACTTGAGCTTTGTCCATGACATCACAAAAAGTACTCTTGGAATGGATTTCATAATGAACTTGGAATGATGACTAGGAATAATCTCCACAAAATTGGGAATTTTGAAATACTACTAAAAAGAACCTTGATCCATGTATCTCACATGACTAAATTTAGAAGTTTCTTGTAGATATTTAGAATACATACTAACATAGTTAGATGAAAGAACTATTCAAAAGGATGATGATACTCATATGACATAGTGCTCATGTAATGACAAAATATGATCACCAACTATAGCCTCCAATGGTGCCATAAAACTTCAGAGAGGATGTGACATATCTCCAAATGAAATGTGATGATCGACAATATGCTCAAGATCCTTGTAAAATAAAATCTAGATGTGTAGCTCAAGATAGTCATGAATCTCATAGACTATGTTTCATATTGTCCTCTATGTGATCAAGCTCAAAAGAAAATAAATCACATCTCTCAGTGGTGAACACCTTATTCCAAAATCTTCTTTTGATCTCCAATAGTGAAGAACAATGGAAACTGATATGTGCCAGATAGCTAGCACTCCCACACAATGTTGACAAAGCAAGCATAGTTTGTTATTAAATTCTTGCATAGAGAAGCATCTTTAACTACTATTGGTGCAAAAATAGATAATTCTATCTCAACACGAGACCTGTAACCATATTTTCAAAACCAAGCAAATCAAGCATAGTAAATAAATATCATCCATTCAATAGCTCTATCATTAAGTAGGTGATTCATTTTTACAAATGATAGGTAGAGTGATTAATATGAATAGATAATTAATAAAATGGATAAATACAAATAAATTCATGTGTTCATGCAATAGAAATGCTAATTAACACCAAGACACATTCCTTAAATTTTTGAGATCTCACAAAAGGACCAATGAAATAATAGATGAAACTTGATTGGAAATCATCCAAGAACCACAAAATTGGAGGGATTTCCCCTCCAACTTAACTTCATGCTACAAGGTTACAAGAACATTAGGACAACCCAAAGGATGGAATAAAGAGAGTAATGCATTCTTAAGATTTTTTGAGCCTTATTAAATGATTGATAAATCAAATATTTCAATAATTAAATGGATGTACTCCCAAATTAACTTGATGTTAGTATAGGGAATTCAAATCATTCAAGGAATCAAGAAATTGATTTAGTATTTTTTAGTAATAAATGATCATCTTAATATACAAGAACCAAGAATGAAAAATATATAGATATTAATACCTTGATCCTTGTTGAATCGTCCATAATTTATTTGGTCATCTTAGGACAAAGGAAAAAATCAACAAGATGGTCATCCAGTTGTAACATATTTTGTTTGGCTATTAATCCCTTATGATTTTTCTTAATCAATTATTGGTCCCAAATCAACAATTATGTGAGAATACATATTTTAACCATAGGCCTCCAAAGATCAATATGAATAAGTACAAAAGTAATAAAATATAAACCTTGGAGAATCCAACAACATTTTTGTGGAATGAATAATACATATTGTTTAATATTACTTTGTGTATGATTAATGTCAACACACATATTTATGAGTCCAATAATTAAAATTGATACAATTTGAAGTATGGGCTCATAAATGAGCATTTTTAATTCACTTAGTGGAAAAGAAGAACATAGTTGATCATAATTCAATAAATTATATTGTTCTTCTAATTCAATTAAACCAAAATCATATTACTTAAGTGATTCAATACATTCCAATATTGATTTACCAAATTTAAGCACATCATTAGATGGTAAAGGGATCCTTGAAAGTTTATATTTAGTGTTAACCACCTTATTATGAAGTGTTTTATGAGGCAATATAGTTGCCTTTGGTGAATATGGTGGGGTGGGTAGAATGATTTGAGTGAGATAATGGAAAATGGAAATAATTTTTGAGGATATAAAGTAGGTAACAAAGAGTAGGATGAGTCAAACATAGATGGCAAGGATGGATATAGTGGTTGCAAAAATTCACGATTCCATTCATTGTGCATATTATATAAAGAAGTGTGTTTTGAAGAAATATGTTGTCTTTGTATTGTAATAGAGTGACAATATGTGTTACCATCATAATTCATACCTTGATATTCTTGAGTTTATGTTTGAAATGGTTCACTAGATACAAGATGGGATTGTTTTCTTACATCCAAATCATGGCAAGGTTTACAGACATCTTTTACTTCATTCACCATGCTCTTGAGTTTATGTTTGAAATGGTTCACTAGATACAAGATGGGATTGTTTTCTTACATCCAAATCATGGCAAGGTTTACAGACATCTTTTACTTCATTCACCATGCTCTCTTGGTAGTTTAGGAATATGCACTTTACATCTTTCCTGTAACAATTTGAACAATAAGTTTTTAAATTTTCATTCCTAAAATCAAATTATTCTAAATATACATCAATTATTTTCTCTTGCTTAGACACAAAAATAATGTTTGGAGATACTTGTGAAAATGGAAGATAAATATTTTTTAAGTTGTATTCATTAGGCAGAGAATGTATAAAAACACCACCTTTGGCCAATGCAATTCCCTCTCCAATGTCCTCTTTTGTTTTTAAATTTAAAAGTAGGGTTCAGGGTATCAAATTGTTTTGTTGATTTTGCTTCTTGTGTTTCCTTTGAATTTTACATTTTTGGAACATTTTTCACCAAAGAATGATGTGTTGTAACTACCTCAAAAATGCATCATTTTTAGCATTGTTCTTCAATTTTACTTGCTTTTTTTTACCAAATAATTGCAACAACAAGTAATAACTTAACATTTCTATTTTGACTTCTAAGGCCTACTGGTAACTGTTAGAGTAATTAGTTGTTTTCAGTTATTAATTAAATCACTTTGATTTAATTAAATAAGTTTCCTATTACTCTAGTTTTCTTAAGCTATCTCATTGGTACATATGATTAATATTTTATTAATTATAATGTGCAACCCTAGATTTTTTAGGCTTTAGGTTACCCTTTTTGGGTTTCGATCTCCTTTATAAGGATTGATCTCTTTGTAAATTTATAGAATCCATTGAATAATATTTTTCTTCTTCGTCTAAGTTTTTTAGATCAAACCCTTGCCTCTTCTTGTCTTTTTCTTCTCCGTGATAGGTTTTCTCCATGCATGTTTTCTTGGGATTCGCAAAATTTTTATGCACTTTTTCTCAAGTCCTACATGGTATCAGAGTTAGATCTATTGTAGCTTGTTCGGTGTTTCAAGAAAAAGGGAGAACAAGGGTTTGGCAGATCAAATCTGGTGTTTTTTTGGGTTTTTTTTGAGAAAATAGAGGATTCACTAATTTTTGGAGCAATTTGAGGCCAAATAGACCTCCAAGATAGATTTAGAAGGTGTCCAATCCCTCATTTTGATATAAAGTTTGTCCGATTTGGCCAACGTTGATCTGGGAGGCAAAAAAAAAATTGTTGTATAGGGCCTTATAGCCTCTACACGTAATCCAAGGCATAGAAAATCAAACAAATCACAAAAAAATTATGTAGTGGTTTATTTTGACCCATGACAGTTAGTTAGCCAAAGTGGAACCACTAGTGGTTAACCGCTGCAGTCACCGTTAGCGGTCCGCCAATGGCCCGCAGCAGCTCCATCGGCGGCACCCGCCGCAGCCCTACCACTACTCTGCCCCTTGGTGGCCCTCTGCCCTCCCGTCATCCCAACTGCTACTCTGCCAGTGGTGCAGGGGTGGCTATTTTTTTTTTTTTAATTATTTTTTTATTTAAAAAAATTAATTTGCATGCATTTTTAGAGGCCCTGTTGATTTTTCTTCCGTAACTTGAGCATACGGATGTATTTTTTTGATCCAAAAAATATGCCGAAAAGCTAGTTCTGAGATGAAGATGTTGGTGTAGGTGTTTTTGAGTTTTTATGTTGTTTGGTTGCCTATTTTGGTAGTCAAATCCAGATGTTCTATTTTGCACTCTGAGAGGCATATCTTGAGCATCCGATCTCCATTTTTGGACTTCTTTATATCACTGGAAAGCTCTTTTTGCACTCTTTTTAGTGATGTTGGTTATTGTTCTAGATTTTTCTCTAGGAACATTTTATTCAGCCTTCTACATTTTTGCATGCTGGTGGATATCCTAGTTGTTTCAGGTCCAGGGATCGATTTGGTTGCTTTAGATGCTTTGTTTTGGGTTGTACCTTCTATTGTACCAATCTTATACTTTTTTTTATCATTGTTGATATTCATTGTAACCATCTTTATGCAAATGCACTGAGATAAAGTGCCACTTTTGTGTTTCGAGATCCTTTTCATCATTGTGATTCATTGTACTCACACTATTTTATAAAGTGCCATGAGGGCGATAGTTGATTTCCATTTAGGCCCTCTTCCTTTGTCAAGTGAGTGTCCCTTTCATGACATTAGCACCATGATGTGTCGATGACATGTTCCTTTATAGTTGATTTAATGTGCAACCCTAGCTTTTTTAGGCTTTAGGTTACCCTTTTCGAGTTTTGATCTCCTTTATAAGAATTGATCTCTTTGTAAATTTATAGAATCCGTTGAATAATATTTTTCTTCTTCGTCTGAGTTTTTCAGATCAAACCCTTGCCTCTTCTTGTCTTTTTCTTCTCTGTGACAGGTTTTTTGCATGTAGGTTTTCTTGGGCTTCATGGATTTGTTATGCACTTTTTCTCAAATCCTACAGTAACGTCTAAAATAATTCATCTAAATGATTTACTATAGTGCAACCTAAGGTACTAGACTTAGCAAGGTTAATAGTTGATTAGATGCTCCCCAAAGGTGCACTGCTCCTAACTTGGTTTACTATAATTTTATGCCTTTGATACCTTTCCTGGAAATAATGCCAAAAATTTAGGGATAAATTGTGGTTCTAATATTTCTAATAAATGAGCCAGTTTATCTTGCATTTAAATGTCAATATGGGGTCATAAACTAATGAGAGGTATAGTGGTTGTCTTCTCAAGGGATGAAGATAGCACTCCAAGTGGAGATGAGTGTAGCTAGATCACTTAGAAGGAAACTTGCAACAAAGAAAATAATTCCATAGATAGAAACTGTCACTTCCTAGAAACTAGAACTACACAAACACACATTTAAAAAAAAAAACATTTTATTAAAAGAAAATAAAACATCTCACCAAATTAGTAATTATAAATAAGAAATTAATCTAATTTTCCAAGCCAATCTCAAATCTCAAATATATTATAAAACTAAACTAGTAAAATTTGGATCTCACAACTATAAAAGTAAACTAGATCTAGCTTATTGAAATTATTTTAAACTAATTAAAATCATGCAACTATGAAAATATAAATTAGAACTATCTTATCAAAATAAATTGTAACCAAAATATAATAAAATAATTAAAAACACACTACTATTATAATAAATTAGAACTAATAAAATCAAACTAATTAAAATAACACAACTATATAAAATCTATCTTAATAAATAAAATCAAACCAAAAGAAAATATATAAAAGAATTATCACCGAGCTCCCCAAGGAGTGGGCCCTTGCTCTTGGTTTCTATAGCGAACTAAATGAGAACTTTTCTACATAGGACCAATCATGAAAATGCTAATTTCAATTAATCAAGAAGTATCACATAGCTTATATTTAGATTATAAGATGGCTCCAATTTATTTCCTATTTTCATGCCACTTTACTATAATTTTGTGGCTCACATTTGAGTTTTCCATTTTTTTGGAAATAGCTTCCCTAGAATTTAGGAGCTTATTTAGCTCATAGTTACAAAAAAATAGGCTATTATCTTTGACATGAATTCTCTTCTATTGAATCATAAAAACCATATTGATTTAGTTACAACAAAATAGCCAAAATATCTCATGAAAATTAATATTATGGAAAAAATTTATTTGCAAGAAAATAAACTTGTGGGTGACACAAAATGTATAATATCTAGTTGGCGATAGGAAGTCTAAGTCCTCTCTGATAGGTGACAGGAGGTTTGGGTTCTATCTGACTGGTGACAAGACTTTTGTCTGGAAATTTACATGTCCTATCCAACAAGCAATAGGAAGTCCAAAAATTGACAAGAACTCTTTAGCTTTCTCCTATCAACATGTTGAAAGATGTCATTTGCAAGAATTAAAATAACATTTATTATTAAATACAATCAATTTATATTTTTTTCATTTTTTTGTTGACACTATGATCAATTTATCTATTAGTGACTCATGCTTAGTCAATATACAGTTTCTACCAAGCTTCAAAAGTTTTGTACAGCTTATGGTGAGTGTAGCAATGTTTACCGAGTTGTTCAGTGCAAGCGATGGAGACTCCAATGTTAACTAAATTCCATAGTGTTAACCAAGTTCCATAACATTAAATGATTTTTTCAATGTTAACCATGTTCTCCAATGCCTAATGAGCTAGCAGTATTAGCAATGTGAATCTAGTGTTGACTAAGCCATGGAGTGTCAACTGAGTGATTAGGTATATGCTAAGTTTCACAATATTCACTAAGTCACATAGTGCTGATTGAGTTCAAGCTAATTGGAATTGATTAGTATGAACCGAGCCTCTTTTTCAACAGAGTGCCAAATGATGTTGAGTGTTGATAGTGGTTGTTGAGTATCTGAACATCACTGAGTTAGTCTTCAGAACCTAAGTTATAGCAGTTAGGTTGAGTTTGTGGATTTTTTTGAAAATTGTATTGTAGCCAACTCTAATAAGTTGTGATTTGGATTGGTATATATGTAATGCATTGTTTCATATCCAAATAAGAAGTATAAGCATATAAGAAGCAGAAGTGCAAAGTAAGGCTACAAGTAGTAGAAGGGACATAAAGGTATTACCTATCACAACAAGGTGATCATTACAATTCAAGGACTCTCAACTAGAAAATCAGAGTTACAGATCAGAGATCAGCTACTGGTTCATCCTAATAGGTGCATCAGTCAAATCCTTTAATAGGGTAGACTTAACAGTCTTCGATAAATCTCTTTATTGAGTGCATACTTCATTGTATGTTTTGTAAATTCTCCAACAATGTGGACCTCACAGTCCTTATTGCTCCTAACAAGGTATATCATTAGAAGTGATCAATTGTAAGCCTTAACAAGCCAACTTTATACTACATTACTAAAGCTTGTGGGTATCATCCCACACCCTAGTTTTACTTTCTATTTGGAAGGTTTATGGGTCACTATATCTTATGTCAAATTGCTATGAATGTTTATTTGCTTTCATTCTTTCATACAGGCAATTAGATCAGAATATTATATGAAGGATTAATTGGTGAAATAAGATTAAGTTTTATTGGTTCTTGATTCACCTCCCCCCTCTTAGTAACCTTTCCTACATCATATTTCCAACATTTTTATCCCTAAACTAAACTAAATATCACTTATTAATATTTAATCATATGCACAAAGAGATTGTAATAATACATTAGTATATATGAAAGTGGAATATAGAAATGTGTATGATAGTGTGTGAAATAGGATAAAATATGGTGTAAAATAGGACATAAATGGTTGTCATCACTCTTCATTAACCATCTAGATATGGCACTCAGATCAGATAGCAAACTATCTTACCAACAAGGTTTGACATCAATGACAATAATTGATGGCAATAACTCTAGTTACCATGCAATCCAAAACATGTATTGCATCGAGAAATATCCCTCCATGTTTAGTATTAGATCTTCATTAATATCCTTAGTTTCATTCTAATTCTCATTGATTCTAGTCACATATGAACTCCCTCTTTGATACACATATTCCTTGTTTTAGCAACACTACACATAAGTTCTTGTTCTTTACAACATCTCTTGTTGAATACTATTTCTCCCTCTTTCATGTATGACTTCTCTTCACTATTCACTTGATATACTTTCTCTTCATATGGTAACTCAATCTTTCCCTTTTTTTCTCATTACTCCATGGTAACTAATAATCTCTCCCTCTTTGAAAATAATTCCACGGATTCTTCATCTATCTCGTACATCTTTTCCATGTAGATATCCTTATGTGGGTACTAAACTCTCCATCTATCATATGTGTATGAATGATAAAAAATCATGTCCTCCTACTTTTACTACTTTAGGAAACTCATAAATTAGGACTATCTACATCAACTTGTAAGATATTTTGATCAACATATTTGATGTAGAGCTCCGTCTTAGCTCAACTATCCTTTTCTATAAGAATCGCCCCTAATTTACCTCTTAGATATTCATGAGAATCCTTAGGTAATTCCTTAGTTAAAATATCAGCTATCTTCTCCTTAGTACATACATACTCCAATTTCACTTCTTTGTCTTGAACTAATTCTCTCAAGTAATGATACTTGATAGAAATATGCCCTTTTTTGTGTGCATCACATGAATCTTTGATATGTTTATATAACTAGTGTTATCACAATAGATAATAACAAGATTAGTGATCTCTTTCTTCTTCCCTTTCAACAATTACTTGATCCATATGATATTTCAACAATTCACCAATGTTTCTACATATTTAGCTTCTACTATTGATCGAGAAATGCAGTTCCACTTCTTGCTTATCCATGAAAGTAGTCTCTTTCCTAAAAAGAAACCTCATCCACTTGTATTTTATTTTTCATCAATATTTCCTACCTAATCTAAATCAATGAACACTTTCAATTGAAACTTGAAATTTTCTTGTAGTATAAGCTATAGTCTTTTGTTTCTTTAAGATATCATAGTATTATTTTCACTGCCATCATGTGATTATCCTTAGGACTTTCTAAACATCTTGTAGCAATCCAACCTACAAATGTAATATCATGTTTGATGTTAACAACATATTTTAGTTTTTCAATCATTGATCTATGCAATGTTTGGTTCATATTAATAAAAATATCATTCTTAGATAGCTTATGTTATGTAGCCATAGGTGTACTAACTAGTCTTGAATCTTTCATTGCAAAAAAAAAATGTGTCTTCTTGATGTATTTTGATTAAGTAATAAAGATACCTTGCTTCATTTGATATAATTGTAATCCAACAAAGAATTTAATCTCACCAAACATAGACATTTCAAATTCCTTCTTCATCTCATCTGCAAATGATTTGCATAATGCTTCCTTTCCTCCAAATATGATATCATCAAAAGAGATTCCAGATAACAATATTACACTGTTACTACTAGTCTTCAAGTATAAATTATTGTTATCATTAGTTCTTGCAAATCCAATCTTCACCAAGTAATTGTGTAATCTCTCATACCACACTCTAGGGGCTTGTTTCAAACCATATAGATCCTTGTGCAATTAACATACCATGTTCTTATTATTGGGGTCAAAAAATCCTTCTACCTATTCAATGTAAACTTCTTCCAATATTTCATTCAGAAATAAAAAAATTGATATTCATTTAGTATATTTTAAATCCTTTACAAGAAGAATAGGCAAATAGTGTTCTGACTCCTTCAAATATTTAAACTGGAGCAATTTTTTTCCCATAATCAATTCCTTCTTCTTGTGTACATGATTTACATACCAGCCTAACCTTGTTCCTTGTGACTTCACCTTTTTCATTTAGCTTGTTCCTAAATACCCACTTTGTTCCAATAACATTTTTTTCCTTTGGTCTAGGTACCAGTTTCTAGGTTTTATTCTTCTCTATCTACTCAATTTCTTCATTAATTCCTTGAATCCAATCCTCATTCTTTGAAGAATATTTTACTAAGTTAGGTTCAAACTCAAAAAGTAAACATGAATAACTTCTTTCTGTAATACTTTAGAATAACTGAGAGGGGGGAAGGTTCAATTAGTTATCCAAGGTCTAAATGTCCCAATAAAAAAATTTTAGCACTTAACAAAACTCATACATATATCTATCCTTATCATGTATCTTGTATGCATCTAAAATTACATTAAACATTAAATGATCATTCAATCACTTTGCAAAAATGTAAACATTAAATACTACAAAATTATTCACACATTTGAAACATGAATTTTACATGGAAACCCAATTTGGAAAAAACTACCAATAACATGCTACTAATTCTCACTCTTCTGAAGTGATGCCCTGTTAAAGGCCAATCCTATTAGAGGTTACAATACACACTATTAAATGTGACCTAGTTAAAGGATTTCAATCTCCTTGTTAGGAGTGAGCCTTGTTAGAGGACTTTAGAAAATTCCATTAGAATGTCACCAAGTTAAAGGATTTACAAATGATTGTTAGGTCAACCTTAATCCAAAGGATTTATCCTAAATTGACAGAATGATTAGAAGGTAATAGTAGGAATTGATCTAATAACAAACCATAACTTAGTTGTAGATTATAGATCTTTGTTTTAGTCCTCCATTATGCTTGGCTTCATACACTTTAACTCTGACAGCTTGTTCACACTTCAAGCATTCATCCTCTTAAGCCTTCTTGCTTTGCATGCCAATTACACTCTCTTATTTAGACACCACATGAAGAAACAACCTAGATTTCTTATCTTCCTTGGGTTCTCACACATGCCAATTGTTTCTTCAAGACTTGTATCCCCCTATAAAGATAATTTAGTTCTTTTCTACTCAATAACTATCGTCCATTTAAGGGTTAGGTTAGATTCATTGTAATGCCTTGCCTAGAGATCCAAGGATCATACAATACTTGTGAAGTATTGCATGCCTTCAAGAGAAGTGTCACCCAAACCCTGAAAGTATCACTCCTTCATTATAAAGGTGATACAATATTGGAAAGTATTGCACAGTGCTAAATTAAAATATCCCCTAGGTTTTGGAAAAACCTATTTGGACAAATAGTGGGCACTTTTCAATTTGACTAGAAGTTTTTTGGAGGTGTTTTGGATACCCTTTATGGTTTTCTCAAATACTTTTCAATTGCATTTTGAATTTAAAAATTTTTCAGATTCAAGATCATTTGCGTCCTTCCATGGTTAGTCATTTTTCTCAATAGTGGCATTTGGAGATCCATGGTGTTTAGATGTTTGTTTAGTCTTCTATTGTGATATTTTTGATCCTCGTATGTTGTATGTCATGTGCATCCATACTTGTTTAAATAAAAATTATCTTGGCTTATATATATCCTTGTTTAAAGGATCTCTAGGTGGGGCATTACATTCATTCAATCTTCCCTCTTTTCCATTATTTTCCCTCTAGAAACTTCTTCTACAATCATCTTTGAAATCTTCTCAAAATGGTTTATCTTGAATTATGTGCCTCTAGCTCATCAAGCCTATCGTCCACATGCTTCACACAATCCAAAAAATAACTTTGTCATCTTAGATTCAGCAAATTGTTGTCACTCATCAACAACTAACCTCTAATGATCGACACATATTATATTTCTCAACATCTACTAAAATTCACTTGGCACATACTAACTTTTTATAGTCACTCGACACATACTAATATCACTTGGCATACATTAGATCTTCACTTTGCTTGACACAAATTGATTTTCTACTTGGCTTGAACTAACATTGCTCGGCTCCTACTGATCACTCGGTCAAGCTTAACAGACTCATTTTGTATTCCTTTTCCTTCAAGGCTTAGCTAGTGTATCCATCAAATTTAGCTTTAAGTAGATAAACAATACATTATAACATCCATGTCTTACTTGGTCTTTGTGCTCCTTTTATACACTAATAACTTGACCTTTCTCTAAGTGCTCTTGTTATCTCATATTATCCAATCCTCTTCATTAATCAAACAAATGGTAGCATTTAAACCAAATAAGCAATTGTCTCACCAAAAAGAAGTGGTTTTGACATTATTGATAATATAATGATTGTTCCAAATAGATTCCATACATCAAACAATCTTTGTTTTTTAAAATCTCCCTCTTTGGCATTGATGGCAAACCAATACTAGCAACAATACCAAAAAGAAAATTAATACTTTGTATTACAATCTCTCCCTCTATCTATAAAAAGTCATTCCTTTTTATAGGGTAATGTGAGCATTATAAATCTCCTTCTTTCTAAATTCTTTATTTCATATCTCCCTAATAGTATATCTTTGATCTCTCTATCTATTCTCTAATTTCTCTAACTTTCTCAGACTATATCTCCCTCTTTCTCTATTAATGCATATCTCTATCTTTAGTAGGTATTATCTCCCTTTCTTCTCTTCAAGTTATTTATCCCTCTAAGTTAACTCTCCCTCTTTCAAGGTATATATATATATATATATATATATATATATATATATATATATATATATATATATATATATATATATATATATATATATATATATATATATATAGTTTTATTTTTCTATATTTCTCCCTCTTTGACAACAATGTAAAAGATTTTTCATCTCAACATGCGAATGTTAATAGTTCAGGTTCTCCCTCTATCACCTTTCTTGTGACTGGTCTTCTATTCTAGCTCTTTGAGTACTTTAGGTAGCTCCTAAAGTAATATCCACTACATCAAATTGTAAAATATGATATTTAACTTAGTTAATACAGGGCACTACTCTTGCTTCTTAAACAAATTTGGATAGGGGTATCACCTTTACTTTACCTCTTAGATACTCATGAGAATCCTTAGGTAAATATTTTGTGAATATATCTATTGGAATTAACAAGTGGGAAGATTTACTCCTGAGAGGGGGGGGTGAATTAGAAGTAACTAACTTTAACCTTTATAAATTTCTTTAACTAAAACCATTCACATGCATCCAATCTATCTAATAAACATGAAAGTATGAACATGCATGAAAATAGATAACACACAAATTTGGTAACCCAGAAACCCTCCAAAAATGAGAAGGTAAAACTAGGGTGGGGATGACACCCATAAAATATCACTACAGCAATGTGTAACTTGTTCAAGGTTACAATGTTTGACCACTTCCAATGGTCTGCCCTGTGAAAGACCTATCTTGTTAAAGACTTTACAATCTGTTAAAAATGACCTGGTTAAAGGATTTCACTACCCTGCTAAAAGTAGGCCTGGTTAAAGGAATTTTGTATATTCACTTGGAATGCCACCCTGTTAAAGGATTTACAAATGGCTACTAGGCCAACCTAAGTCCATAGGATTTCCATATCTAATACAATTTCTAAATAGTATTAGAAAACCTTTGACCTAATTACTTGCAATCTTCAATTTCTAATTCCGTATCCTTGTTTTGCTCTTGCTAATCTGATCCTTGCTTGATCCGATATGTCAATCTGTTGGGTTTTGATACTTTGTTCTTCAACAACTAGATTTTGTAATGCTACTCTATTCTTCACTAAGTTTCTTGAACTTTCTCTGAATTTTGCTATAGTTCACCCATACACTTCTCTCATCTGCGAATACAATGGGGTTTCATTCTCCTTTTAAATATTTTGAAGACTTAGGATTAGGTATGAATCTATGATCAATATTAAATCTTCATTTCCTACTCATTCCTTGCACTTTTCTCATTGGTTGCATGTCTTCTACATTTTTCTTATTGGCTACATGTTGATTGCATAGTTAATGCAAAATATTTGATCTTATCCTCAAGATCCTTTGAGATTCATCTAATGTTGGCTCCAAAAATCTTTTACATTTAAGTTTTTGAAGGCACAAACTCATATGCTAATTTTTTTGTTACTCAGCACATACTAGTTGTTGATACTCAACACATATAGAAAAATTGGCTCACTCAGCTCCTATAGTGACTCTGTTTCACTCAAAATCTATAGTGACTCAGGATCTATACTTTTCTCAGCAATTGAACTTTTCTTGGCACCTGAAGATTTCTTGGAACCTCAAGTTCACTCGACACCTATTAACTTTTCTAGCTCAACATCCATTGTAGCTTGGCTTCTATATTATACTCGACGTTGTCCTAAGAATTGGTAAAGTGTATTGACACTTAAATGTAAAAACCAATCTGAGACCAACAATCTCCCCCTTTGACATGAGTGGCAAAAACACTTAAGTAAACTTTATGAATCTGATCTCTATGAGCATACTACACATTCTTGTTTGACATATTTATAGGACTTCAAAAACTTATTCAAAATTTTTTATACTTCAAAATCTTGTAACTCCCCTTGAGTTAATGTGTCATTACCATTCCTGTAGCCAAAATTCTTGTGTTGAATATGTCTCATGCTTATATATCTGATTACTCTTTGCCTTATCTTCCTTTCCTATACCTGTGCCCTCAAAAATGTGATATTCTCCCCCTTTTTATTAGATGCAATGAATAATGATTGAATATTCTTATTCTCCCCCTTTAGTATATCTCCCCCTTTTTGACACTTATGTCAAACGGTCCTAAGGATGAATAGAATACTTTGCCAAAAATGTTTTATTTACCTCCATGATCATCTTGAGAGAAGCATCCCAATTGTCTGGAGCTATCTCCAATGACTTATGTTGAATCATTATCTTTGTTGCAAGATGAACAAGGCCTTCTAAAGTAGAAAGATTTGGGTCTTTCTTTTGTACATTTTCTACATAGGCTTGCTCCTTATGAAGTACTTCCAGATGTGGAGTTATGGAGGATTGAATCTACATCAATTTGGCCTTAATGTTGGCCTCCTCTGCTATCAACACAACTATTTTTGTTCAGGTGTGAAGTGTTGTTGCAAAATGCTTCTCACTCTAAGCTAGATCTTTTGGCAGTTGTTGTTACCTTTATTGTAGAATCAACCTTAGCAATTTTTTCTTATACCTCTTTCTCTTTGGGTTGATCTACTATAGCTGTGGGAGGTTGTGTGGATTGTTCTTGAGTACTTTCCTTCTCCCTTGTAATTTATGCTACATCTTTATGTAGTTCATCAACACTCACCAATACTATATTTGTGCAAAGTTGTGCTTGCAATGTTCATTGGTGAAGGATCTTCTTGAGATCCTCTATAGTTAAAGGATTGACATTCTGAGCTAAAGTGTTAGGAACATCCTATACAATTACTATATCTATAGGTGTTGTGTGTGGAGGGCTTGGTGGTGGCAATTGGGTATCTTGGATTCTCTGTTCTACCTGCTATTCTTCACCATTTGTCTTCTCCACTATTTCTTTTTCTCCTTCATCCTTTTCTTTCTCTCTTTCTTCCTCTTTCTCATTCTCTTCTTCCTCTTCATCATTTCTACCCTCAAACGGGTCTTCCTAGCCTTCCTTTACAATTGTCAAACCATATATAAATTTCCACATTTGTGTGGATTTTTGGACAACATCTTCAATTTGATTTTGCAAAATTTTGAAGGCTCTATATTTGGGTGCAAATTTTCTCCCATGTTTTTTAATAGCATTTGTTATTTGAACTTTAGTAAGGTCTAGCATTACATGAGCCAATGTAACTCTCTTATTTCTTTCTCCATCTTAAGATAGTAATGCCACTTATTTTCTACTAATGAGCTTAGCTCCTTAGACATTGAGGTGTCTAGTTCAAGTGGAGTAGTCTTGAACTTAGCCATCATAGTGTAGATGGACTCTTCCACTATGCTTTGTTGTTCTTTTGAAAACTTATTGAATTCTATGGTCCTTAGACCCAAAAAAATGCATTATCCCTAATATTGTTGCAAATATTTTCCAATTTATATGTGGTGGAGCGTCTTACCAATCTAAATTGTTCTTCATCAGACTCTATTCTTTCCTCATCTAATTCTGGAGGTGCAACATACTTTCTCCTCCTTTTTTTTTTCTACAGGTCTTGCTTGCTCTATTGTCTTTTTTTTTTCCTACTCCTTTGCCCCTTGTGTCAGCTCTTGTAGTTGGCTTGGTTGGGCTTGGTTTTGCAGGTTTCTTCTTCTTCCCCTTGGGTTGGGCAACTAGCTACTTCCAAGCTTTCCTTTTCTTTGGCTCAGCCTTTGGTGCTTCTTGCTTGCCACCTTCCTCTTCATCTATATCTTCTCCCATACCTTGGGTTAGGGCAAGTGGCCCTTGATCTTGCTCTTCTTCATCTCCCTCAACATTCTCACCTTCATCTTCAGCTTCTTCTACAATTTCTTCTCCAAATTTTGTTTTAAGCTTCTTAACAAGCTTGTCTTTCTTCTTCAAAGTAGAGGCAATTTTCAAGTTCATATCCACTTTGGATCTCACCACATCATATGTTCCAAAATGTGGTGCATCCTTGTCAATCTCTTATGCAAGTAGTGTAGTTATTGCTATTGATGCTTCATCTATATTTATTTCATACCCAAGAGGTCTCAACCATCTCACTCTTGGTATGGCCGCTTGTATTTATGTATAATCAATATCTACAAGGATAAAAACTTCATTTACATGTTTCTCTACTAAAGAAACTAGAATTTTGAGCCTCTACTTCATTGATTTCTTAAAATCTTCAAAATAACTAGTCATCAATGTCTCAAAATTAGCACCCATCCACTCAATACATTCATTTACCTGAGCTATGATAGAACTATCATTCTTCCATGCTACTTTACCAAAAGAAGGGAATTCATTTTTTACATAAAAGAAAATACATATCAATATTGCACCAAATTTACATTGTGCTCCCTTTGTTCTCCTAATTGCTACCAAATTTTCATTTATCTGCTATAGATGCAGTTCTACAAGATCATATGTATGATCTTTCTTCACTAGTTTGTTTCCAACATCAACTATAATGCATGGTACACTATTGAGTTTACTAGACTGATAAAATTTGTGTGCAATGACCCTTACTGCAAAGTCAACTAGAGGGTCATAGATTGTGTCAATTTTCATCCCTCTTTTATTCCATTTTGCACCTATATTTTTCTCAATTGCTTCCTTGGCATCACTCCTAAGAGTCTTTGGCCAATCTAGGGTTGGGTACCCTATCACTCTATGTACTATCCTCTTAGTGATTTTGATAGGACCATCCTCCAACCACAAACTACCATCATGCACTGGGCTCAACACTAGTCTAATCCATTCTATCTTAAACACTGTGGGGAAATCTAAGGCTCGTGTTAAACCCTTCCTCTCAACAATTTTATACTCATCCTTCAATACTCCATTATCACACAATTTTTTATATGTCTCCCTCATTTCCATATCACCTATGGCTCCTATCTTGTAGTTATACCAATTTCTTACATCTTGAACCATTACAACTTTTGGGGGTATGATGGAAAGGGTTTTGGCTGAGTCATTCTTGTATGCAACCTCTAGGATAGGAAAAAAATTGGGTTGCCCAACCTCTTTTAACACTAATTGGACTTCAAATGTATCCTTCTTCTAATCTTTTCTTGAGCTATATGCCATTTTAAACAAACTAGGGTTTCAACACAATGAAAACACAAAGCTACATAGCTTGGCACAATCATAAATACCTTAAAATTGATGCAATCATGCTTGGAATGCTATTGAAAAATTTGTATGCACTGGTTTCTTTGCCTTGGATTTGCTTTGTGCTCTTTCTCATCTTTTCTCTACATTCTTGATGAATAAAAATGAATGAAAATAAGATATTATACCCTATTTTCATCGCATTTAATGCTCAATACATTTTCAATTATCCACTCAGCGTCTAAAGGATCCTACGTTAATCGACTTCCATTTCCTTTCCATCCCTCAATTAGAGTATTACTTACTCGACTTCAACTAAGATTTCTTCCTCACTCAACTTCCTCTACCAACTCGGCTCCTACTAATCATTCAGCTCCTACAGTCTTTGGCAATCAACTTGGATTGGACTAGATTTTTACTCAACATCTGAAGGCAACACTTATGAAATCTTAAACTTTTGAATTTGCATCTTTGCTCATGCTAATCTATTCTTTTTCAGTACTTTCTTTTCTAGGAATTAATGCATGATAAAACTTTGTAAATCAGTCCCTTATGCCTTCTCTTGCTTAGTTTGATGAAGTGTGATCACTTGACCTATTAGGTGAAGTGATCCCTCCATTTGATGTGCTACACCCATATATCTTCTTCCATGTCTTGTTCATTTCTCCTTTGATGTGTTCAACATCTACCTTCTCTTTACCTTTGTCATTCCTTGAGTTGGGCATCTTTAACTTTGTTGGTCAATTTCTACTAATATGACCAGTTTTCAAACAACTGAAACATGTGGTTTGATTCAACCATCTACTATAGTTCCCTCTGAAATGTGTCCTTATGCAATTTTTAAGAATGTGTCCATACTCTTTATAGTAATGACTTTCATACCTGTTGTTATAGTCCCAATTGTAGTGATGATCATGATTACCTTCCCTTGTTGTTTGATTTTTTGTCCACATAGGCTTTGATCTGCACTCAAAAGCTCTATGTCCATACTTCTTGCAATTGTAGCAATGCCCTTCAAATTTTAATGTATTGATAGTCCTGGTCCTACAGTCATGTGCTTGATGTCCTTGCTTTTTGCACTTATGATAGTAAGTTGCATTCTTAGGTTTATCATACTGATGGGCATTCTTGCTCCTACATACATTAGAATTATGTTCCTTTTTACCACAGAAATGACAAGTAGGTTTAGTGTTCTTAACTTTGTTACTCCTTCCTTCTATAATTTTTTAGGACTCTCCTTGTTTAGTGCTGATTTAACCTAGTCTTGAAGTATCATTACTGGCCCTTGGTGATTTTAGTAGCTGCTCAAAGTACTTGATGGCCTCATTAGTTTTTTGAAGCTTTATGCAATCTTCTTTTCTCTTTTCAAGTCATTTTGTAGTTGATAATTTTGCATCTTTAGTGTAGAGGTCTCAATGTCCTTGATATTCAGTTCATGATGTGCATTCATCATCTAACTCAAAGTGTCCAATTGCATATTTGAGATTCTTGCAAGCTTAATTGACTTTTCTTCTAGTATATTGGCAAGGTTTCTCTTGTCTTCTTCTAGCATAGCCTTATCTTCAATGGTTCTTTTCTTCTGTTTAGTTACCTCACAAATCATCATGGTTTGTGATTCTTGTTCAAGCTTGAGTATATTAATTTCTTTTGCTTGAGCTCTATTCTTCTCCATTAGGTCTACTATTTTTGCATCAAATTCTTTGGAATCTCCATTTGAAAATGGATTTGAGGTGTCAATCTCCTTGTACTGTGTGTCATTCTCAACTATGGAAATCTCTTTTCTTCTTTTTAGGTATTTTCTCAATTCTCATCTAGCTTCCTCCAAAGAATGTAAAGCAAGTTGTATGTCAATTTCCTGATTCTCTATGGTCTTCCCAACCTTGTAGAGTTTCATTTCTAGATCTTTTATCCAAGTTGTAAAGCTTCTCCTTGTGAGAACCTAGCTCTGATACCAATTGTTGGAATTAACAAGTGGGAAGATTTACTTCTGAGAGGGGGTGAATTAGAAGTAACTAACTTTAACCTTTTCAAATTTCTTTAACTAAAACCATTCACATGCATCCAATCTATCTAATAAACATGAAAGTAAGGACATGCATGAAAACAACTAACAAACAAATTTGGTAACCTAGAAACCCTTCAAAAATGAGAAAGTAAAATTGGGGTGGGGATGGCACCCACAAAATATCACTGTAGCAATGTGTAACTTGTTCAAGGTTATAATGTTTGACCACTTCCAATGGTCTGCCTTGTGAAAGGCATGTCCTGTTAAAGACTTTACACTCTAATAAAAATGACCTAGTTAAAGCATTTCACTACCCTGCTAAAAGTAGGCCTAGTTAAACAAATTTTGTACATTCACTTGAAATGCCACCCTGTTAAAGGATTTACAAATGGCTACTAGCCAACCTAAGTCCATAGGATTTCCATATCTAATACAATTTCTAGAGAGTATTAGAAAACTTTTAACCTAATTACTTACAATCTTCAATTGTTGATTTCAGATCCTTGTTTTGCTCTTGCTAATCTGATCCTTACTTGATCTAATATGTCACTCTGTTGGGTTCTGATACTCTATTCTTCAACAACTAGATTCTGCAATGCTACTCTATTCTTCACTAAGTCTCTTAAACTTCTCTTTGAATTTCACTATAGTTCACCCATACACTTCTCTCATCCACAAATATAATGGGGTTTCATTCTCCTTTTAAATATTTTGAAGACTTTGGATTAGGTATGAATCTATGATCAATATTAAATCTTCATTTCCTACTCATTCCTTGCACTTTTCTTATTGATTGCATGTCTTCTGCATTTTTCTTATTGGTTGCATGCTTATTATATAGGTAATGCAAAAGATTCGATCTTATCCTCAAGTTCCTTCAAGATTCATCTCATGTCAGCTCCAAAAATGGTTTGCATCTGAATTTTTGAAGGCACAAACTCATATGTTGATTTTTGTGTTACTTGATACATACTAGTTGTTGATGCTCCAGATATAGAAAAATTGGCTCACTCAGCTCCTATAGTGGCTTTGTTTCACTCAACATCTATAGTGACTCGGCACCTATACTTTGCTCGACACTTGAACTTTTCTCACCACTTGAAGATTGCTTGGCATCTGAAGTTCACTTGGCACCTATTAACTTTTTCGGCTCAGCATCCATTGTAGCTTGGATTTTGTATTATACTCGGCATTGTCTTGAGAATTGGTTAATTGTGTTGACATTCAAATGCCAAAACCAATCTGAGACCAACATATATCATCTATCTGTTCTTTTGTATTCACATATTCCATCTTCACTACATTGTCTTGAACCAGCTCTCTCAAGTAATGATACTTGATTGCAATGTTCTTTTTCTTTGTATGCATCACAAGGTTCTTAGATATGTTTATAGCACTTGTGTTATCACAATAAAGTATCACAAGGCCAATAATTTCCTCCTTAATTCCTTTGAGTAGTTGTTTGATCCATACAATATTTGTACAATTCACTGTAGTAGCTACATATTTAGCTTCAAGAGTATATTATGATATACAATTTTATTTCTTACTAGTCCATGAAACTTGTCTCTTTCTTAAGAAAAATACTCCACCACTTGTACTCTTTCTATCATCAACATTTCCAACTCAATCAATATCTGTATACGCTCTTAATTCAAACTTATCATTTTTCTTGTAGTATAGACCATAGTCATTTGTTCCATTCAGATATCTCATAATTCTTTTGACTACCATCAAATGATTCTCCTTAGGATTTGTAAAAAATCTTGCAACAATCCCAACAACTAATGCAATGTTTGATCTACTATGAACTACATATTGCAATTTGCAAATTATAGACTTGTACAAAGTTTGGTTTACTTCAGAAAAATCTTCATTCTTGGATAGTTTATGTCCTATGACCATAGGTGTGCTAAGTGGTTTTGAATCCTCCAGACCAAAAATTTTCAATGTTTCTTTCACATACATGGACTAGGTGATGTAAATACCATACTTTATTTGATACACTTGCAAGCCAATAGAGAATTTCATCTCTCCAAACATGGGCATTTCAAATTCTTTCAACATTTCATCAGCAAATGTATTGCACTATGCATTTTTTCATCCAAATATGATATCTTCAACAAAAAATTTAGCTAGTAAAATACCTTTACCTCCTTCAACCTTCAAGTACAGATTACTATTGTCATTAGTTCTCTCAAACCAATCTTCACAAGATAATTGTGAAGCCTCTCATACCATGCTCTGGGAGCTTTCTTTAAACCATATAAAGCTTTGTGTAGTCTAAATACCATGTTCTTTTTGTTTTCATCAATAAATCCTTTAGTTTGTTCAATGTAAACCTATTCTTCTAGTATGCCATTTTAAAATACAAATATCACATCCATTTGGTAAACTTTGAAGCCTTTGTATGCAGGGTAAGCAAGCAGAGTTCTTACTCCTTCCAATCTTCCAATAGGGGAAACTATTTCTCCATAGTTAATTCCTTCTTGAGCATACCCCTTGAAAACTAATCTTGATTTACTCTTTGTGACTTCACCATTTTCATCCATTTTATTTTTGTATTCCCACTTGTCATTCTCGTTCTCTAGTCTGGGTACAAGTGATGAGGTTTTTTTCTTCTCAATTTGATCAATCTCTTCTCATAGCTTGACTCTAGTCATCATCTTCCAATGCATACTTTTATGACTTATGCCCATGCATGCTTAGCAAACATGTATCACTTCTCAAATTGATTCTCATCATTGGTCTAACTTCTTTATCTCCAATAATTTGTTCAGTAAGGTGATGTCTTCTGACATACTTTGACAATCTTGGTTCTACTCTATTTTCTACAATAGATCTGTTAACTTTAGAATCATTGTGTGTTTCTCTATCTTGTAATTAAGAATTCATTTCATGTGCACTAATCTCATTATCAAAATGCACCTCGACACTTGAATGCAACTCAACATTCATTGTACATGTGACTCAACAATCATTGACTCTTGCTACTATTGATTTTCAACTTGGTTCATAGTTTCATCATCACTTTCATTTCATCATAGAAATACACAAAATTATTATAGTCTTCAAATTATTATAGGTTCAGCTTCATGTACCTCTATATATTCATCAAACTTTACATTTGCACTTTCCACAACTTTTTTAGTGTTAGTATTTAAATACTTATAAGATTTACTTGTTGTGGAATAGCCTAGGAATATACCTTCTTCACTTTTAGCATCAAATTTTTCATTCTTGTTATCCTTAAGAATGTAGCGCTTGCTTCCAAATACCTTAAAATATTTTACATTGGGTGAGTATCCATACCAAAGTTTAAAAGGTGTGGAATTTGTACCTGAACTTCTACTCAATTTAGGGTATAGATAGTTTTAGTAATAACTTCTCTCCAATATTTCAAAGAAACATTATTCTCCATCATGAGTGTTCTAGCACAATCCATTATAGATCTATTCCTTCTTTCAAAAATCTCATTTTTTGAAGGGGTCCTAGGTGCAAAGGTTTGTCTCTTGATTCCTCTATCATTACAGAACATCTCAAACCCATTTGATGTAAATTCTCTACCTCTATCATATCTTAGACATCTCAAGCTCTTGCTAGTTTCCTTCTCAACTCTTGCCAAGTACCACTTAAACATTTGAAATGCATCAGATTTTTTCTTCAAAAACATAATTGTCATCATCCTAGAATAATCATCAACAAATAGGATAATGTACTTGTCACCTTTTTAGCTTTGCACATTAATTGGTCCACATAAATAACTATGAACTAATTCAAGAATGTATTTTGAAGAGTGAGTCTTACTTTTAAAACTAGATTTTTCCATCTTTCCTAACTGGCATTTTTTACAAATTACATTATTTGGTTCTTTAGTTTTGGAAAATCTTTGACTCTCTTCATCTTACTGATAGTGACCAAATTATTAAAATTTACATGACACAATATTTTATGGCATAGCCACACAACATCAAATTGTACAACAAGACAAGTAGCATCATTCATGTCAAGGTAGAAAATATTACCTCTAGTTTGATCACCATTTCCAATTAGTTCACCATTAGCATCATATATATTAGCTTTTATGTTTCCAAATTCAACCTTACATCCAACAATATTCAATTGTGACACAATTAAAAAATTATAGTTAAGTCCTTCTACATAATAAACAATGTTAGATATGATCTTATCTGTCAACTTCATTGATCCTTTTCCTTTAATCAAACATGGTGCATCATTTCCAAACCTAACACTATTACCATCATAATGCACAAGGGAATTAAACTTACTTTTATCTCATGTCATGTGATTAGAGCAACCACTATCAATAATCCATTTGTCACTCTTGTTTACATAAGACAATAGTGCACTTGTTTTATCTTCAATATCAAAACCATCCTTCATTACAAAATAGACAACTTCATCCTCATGATCATCAGATTCTTCATTGGATTCCTCTTTAGTAATGTAGCAGGCCTTCTTTCATTTATCTTAATAATCTTTATGTTTCTCATCTCTTTTGCCTCTGAATTTTGTGTCCACTTCTATTCTTCTTTTTCTTAGGACACCTTGCAGCAATATGACCAACTTTATTACAATTGAAACATATAATAAGTGTCTTACCTTTTTATTTTTCTTTGCCTCTATGAAATCTCCTTGCCAGCAATGCTTCAAGATCTTCAACATTGCCTTCATTTGTATTATTGTCCCAAGAAACATGTTTGATCTTTTTCTTTTTCTTTTCTTTAGGTTTTTTCAGTGAAAATTTAACTTTGAAAGAAGATTCAACATTTTTAGTTATGAAATTATCAAAATTAGAAAGTTCAAAGGTAGTGAGTCAACCCATCAATCCTTCAAGGGTCAGATCATTACCAGATGCGTATCTTAGCTCTTGTATGGAATAGACTTTAATAGCATAGATAGGCAACAATGTTCTCAATACTTTTCTAATTATAATCTCATCTTCAATCTTACCAGTTGCTCCTCTGATAGCATTAACAACTTGTTTTACTCTAGAATAGTATTGAACTATATTCTCACCTTCTTACATTTTCATATCATAAAACTTACCTCTAAGGCTTTCAGATTTGGCTCTTAGCATATTTTTGTCTCCTCCATAGATCGTTTCTATGACAACCCATATCTTCTTAGCATAATCACATCCCTTGATGTCATTGAGCTTAGTGTAGCTTAAGGCAGATGCAATCTCCAATGTTTCTTGGTTGTGCCCTTTCTTTTCTTTTTTTTAGATCTTTAGTAGTGGGGGCTCCAATAGGCTCAACATGATCAGTGGAAATGGTAGATTGTGCATAGTCTCCTAGTCCTCCTAGATGTATCTTCATCAAAAATTTCCATGTAGGAAATTTCTCCTTGTTAAGCTCGGGTACCTCTCTTTTGGGTATTTTGATCTTTAGCTTATAATACCTTTAAACTATTCCTCACAAGAAACTAAGCTCTAATACCAATTATTGGAATACTTTAGAATAATTAAGAGAGGGGAGTGAATTAGATATCCAAGGTCCAAATATTCCAATAAAAAAAATTTAGCACATAACAAAAATCATACATATATATCCTTGGCATGCATCTTGCATGCATTTAAAAATTCCATTAAACAATCATTCAATCACTTTGAAGAAATGTAAGCATTAAACACTACAAAATTATTCACACATTTGACACAAGGATTTTATGTGGAAATCGAATTTGGGAAAAACCACTAGTAACATGCTACTAATTCTCACTCTTCTGAAGTGATGCCTTATGAAAGGCCAACCCTATTAAAGGTTACAACACACACTATTAAATGTGACCTGGTTAAAGGATTTCAGTCACTGTATTAGGAGTGAGCCTTGTTAAAGGACTTTAGAACATTCTATTATAATGTCACCCGATTAAAGGATTTACAAACGACTATTAGGTCAACCTTAAGCCAAAGAGTTTATCCTAAATTGATACAATGATTAGAAATTAATAGTAGGGCTTGATTTGATAACAAATCACAACTCATTGGTAGATTATAAATCTTTGTTTCAGTCCTCCATTCTTCTTGGCTTCATACAGTTCATCTTTGACATCTTGTTCACCCTTCAAGCATTTATCCTCTTAAGCCTTCTTGCTTTGCATGCCAATTCTAGACTCTCTTACTCGACCACTATATGAAGAAACACACTAGACTTATTGTCTTCCTTGGGTTCTCACACATGCCAACTATTGTTTTAAGCCTTGTATCCCCTTATAAATATAATTTAGGTCTTTTCCACTCAATAACAACCATCCATTTTAGGGTTAGGTCAAATTCATTAAATCTTTCATCTTTTCTATTTTCTTTCCTCTAGAAACTTCTTCTACAATCCTCTTTGAATTCACCTCAAAATATTTTATTTTGAATTTTGTGCCTCTAACTTATCTTCCACATGCTTCATACAATCCAAGAAATCAACTTTGTCAGCTCAAATTCATTGAATCCAAGATCAAACTCAAATTGTTGTCACCTGGTAACAACTAACCTCTAATGCTCGGCACATACTATTGTTAGAAATATTTAGGATATCACAAATTACTAAGAGTGAAGGGGTGAATCAGTAATTTTAAAACTTTCCTTTAAATTTACCACTCATCCATCTATACTACTATATACATTAGTATTGAAAGGTAAATCATTCATCACACAAAAGAACACAATATTTTGGTAACCCAGAAACCTTCCAAATAGAAAGTAAAACTGGGGTGGGGATGATACCCACAAAACTTCAATACTGCAGCATAAAGTTGGCCTATTAAGGCTTACATTGACCATTTCAGGTGATCTTCCCTGTTAGGAGCACAAAGGACTGCTAGGTCCACCTTGTTAAAGGATTTAAAAACATATGATGAAGTATGCACTCGATTAAGAGATTTATACAAAGACTGTTAAGTCTACCTTGTTAGAGGATTTAGAAAATTGATTCACTTGTTAAGATGTAGTGGATCTTCTTACAACTAATTTTTGATAAGATCCTTTATGCACTGATCACCTTATGTAATGGATATAACTTTTTTGCCTTTGTATTGACCTTGTTGTATTCCTTGAACTACTATTGAAAATCCTTCGCATATCCTTTTCATTACTTCTTTATTTCTCCATACCCATGATATATTGCAATACACCTTACATATATACCTTTCAAATTTACAAAACTGCAAGGTCAACCAAAATACAAGTGAATGAATACATTAGAAAGTCAGCCCAATAGTAAATAACTTGGGTTCACTGAACTGACTCAGTGACCTTTTGATACACAGTGTCTATTGCATTACTTGACATCATCATGTACTCTGTAGAAGTGAAGGCTTGGTCTATACTAATCACTCGATGTAGTTTTGAACTCGATAACCACTGGTGACTCGGTAGATTTAGTGTCACTCGGTAGATACTACATACTGAGTTTACCTTGCTTCACTTGGTAAACACTACTTCTTCCAATGCTCAGTTTACACTGTACTTCTTGACACAAACTTACTACTCAGTAGACACTATAAAGCACGGTAGATACTAAGAAGCTCGGTAGACACTATTGGCCTTCACATTGCTTGTATTTACTTGGTAGCTTTAGAAATGCTTGGTGTAAATGGCTTAACTGCTAAGCTTACAAGGTAACCACTAAATGCTTGGTATAAACTGTAGACTAAGCAATGAGCTCAGTAAGCATTCAGAATCGAGTAAGTGTTGTCACTAATGACAAATATAACATAATGCCAACAATCTCCCCCTTTGGCATTAGTGACAAAAGTACTTATGAACCAAAACTTATGTTAACTGACATTCTGATTTTGATTTTTCAAAATTGATCTTTGTAAAGTTGCTATATATACATATCTTACATATCTCCCCCATACATATGGCATAATATATATACATAGCTTTTATCTATAGATATGTCAATTTATTTTCTTTCTTATTTCTCCAAAAGTCTCTTTTACTCCCTTTGCTCCCTTTTCTTGTTCATCTCATACTCCCCCTTTTTTACAATAATGCCAAAGAGTATATACAATAAATTCGAATAGAGACACTAAAATGTGAGAGAAATTTGGAGTGTACCTTGACAATAAGAGACAATGTCTTATCCCAATTATCTTGCAAAATTTTGTAGGTGGAGAGAGCCACTTGAACTTCTACAGAAAGTTCAATCATATGATCTACTATAGAAAAATTGTCATCTTGGATCAATGTTTTTTAATAGGCAATATGTTTTTTCATTTGGTCCATGATTGGAAGGATCATATTCTGGATATCAATCAGTGTAGACTTGATCCTGGCTTCTTCTCTAAGTAACTCTACCTGCATTTCTGACAAAAATTTCACCTTCATGTGATGTGAAGAGCTTGAACTATGGTCAAGCTATAAATTTTGAGCACTAGCCTTCATATCCACATCAATCTTATTTAATTTTTCTTTAACATCCTTGGTGTACTTGGTAACATCACAAAGATTTCCAAAAAGTAATGTTACATTTGTAAAATATTTCTCAAGGTTGCTCAAAATTATGGATAATTCTACCTGCTTTATTGCAATGTGCTAAGCAATGTGCTCAAGCACCTTATTGTCAAATTTCTTCTCTACCTTTTCAATGAGCTTCTCTTGGCTAGAGGTGTCCTCATTGGACTTATTTATAGCCTCTTCTAATTGTAAAAAAATGTGTTGAGATAGATCAACATCAACACCAATAGCTTCAGTAATTATATTTTTGGTATTCTCGATTATTGTGTATTCTCTGTCCCTCTCTTCTCTTAGTTGCTTCTCCCTTGCCTTTTGCTCTAAAAGTTGACTGACCAATCTCATTTCGTTGACTAAGGCAGTGTCAAAATCTATCTTGGGAATAATAATTTCTTTATCCAAGTCTATATCTTCATCAATTTCCTTACTAGTAAGAAGAAGTTTTAAAGGAGTCTTTGGTTTTACTTCAGTGCTTGCTTCCTTAGATTTTGAAATAAAACAATAGTTGATATAGATGGACTAGCAAAAAAAAGTTGAATTGGTCCAACTGGAGGAAAACTAAGAGAAGTACCAACTATATCCAAAATTGATGTGCTTCCAAAAAATGATGTACTAATAGGTAATGTACAAGCTAGAATATTTACAATTGAAGAACTAACAAAAATTAGTGCAATCAGAGCTGTGGCAAAAAAAATTGTAGAATGGGTTGGCAGACTTACTATACATGAATTTATGGAACTGACAGTTGTACATATTGTTGTGATCAATTGCTTGGGTGCTGATGAAGAGGGTTGCAACTCAGTAGAAGAAGTAATTGATACTTCCATAGAAGATACTTGGAGTTGTGGGGTGGCAAGAGTAGATGATATTTCTGATGTGGATGCAATCAATCCTACTGAAGCTGACTCCAACCCTAATGATGATGTTGACTTAGGTGGAGAGTGAGGAAGGAAAGCAATGACTTCTATTGCAATCTTCATTGGATCATCTTCTTCATCCACTTCCTCCTTTTCTTCTTCTTCAGCTTCTTCCCTTATCTCTGCATCATCAGCCCTTAGTGCCTGATAATCTTCAACATTGAAAGTAGTACATGGAGTGTTGTCATCTTCTTCTTCATCACTATCACCATCATCATCCTTGATCTCAACTAGATCATCACTAGGCTTACGCAGATGATAGATACTCTTTCCACATGTTTGGTGAATCTCTTACAACATGCTCAATGTCCTTAATTAGAATCAAACATGTGTGAAATTTGATCATCATTTTGCCTTCATTATTATTCATGGTTTCCTTTATTTATGCTTCAGTGAGATTTGGCAATAGTTTCTTCAAGGATTGTTCATAGATGTCCTTGGTTGTCTATGTGGTTGAATCCCACCTCAGTTGCAGTCTTAGTAATAATTCTTTTAATATCTGAGGAGCAATCTAGTCTACAAAATACTTCCACTTTCCCATTTTGGAGAGTACCAGCTCCATAATTTGCATCTTCTTGGCATTAATTCTAGTTTCAAATTTTAAAGCCTTGAAGTTTGTGATGTCAGCTCCGTCTTCCATCTATTTCATCCTTTCTTGGAAGGTGAGTTGGGGCTTGTTAAATACTACTTCAACTTTATCTTTTCCTTTACCTCTCCTAGTGAAAACAACTGTGAAGGCCTTTGGAGGTTTAGTAATGATAACCCTCCCTTTCTTCTTTGTTGGCTATGCCTCCTTTTTTTATTCTTTCTCTTCATCTTCTTGTTCTTGATCCTCTTCTTGATCCTCTCCTTTTCCCTAGGTAAGCATTAAGGGACCAGTGATAGTTTTCATCTTAGATATCTTTCTCTTACCTTTGATGATTGCTTGAGGTAGCTTAATTTCCAATTCAATTCTATCTTTTGCCTCATCATAAGTGCCAAAGACTAGTTGCTTGGGATCTACAGGCTGATTTACCAATGCTTCAATGATGTCCCTAGTTTCATCAATATTGACCTCATAAGGGAGAGGTTTCATCCATACAACTCAGGGCCTGACTGCCTAAATGTATACTCTATCATAGTCTACCATGAAACATACATCATATTTATAGTCCTCAACAAGTTTAGGAGGAATCCTGAACATGTTGTTCATTCTTTCTTTGAAGTCTTCAAAATAATTATCCATTATACTATCAAAGTTTACACCCATTTTTGCTATAAACTCATTTATCTGATACAAAATGGGAACATCCTTTCTCCATATGATAGAACCTTTGGATGGAAAGAATTTTTGCACATAAAAGAAGAGACATGTTAATAAAGAACCAAATTTGCAGGGATTGTTCTTTGATGACTTGATGTTATCCATATTCTTGTTTAGTTGCTTTAGTAGTAGTTCTGACAGGTCAAATTCCAAGTTTTTCTTCACAACTTTGAATGCTAAGTCTACTGCCTCACATGGCACGTTGTTCAAATGATTGGAACTATAAATCTTGTGAGAAATTACATGAATTCTAAACCTCAACTCTACATCAATAATGGTGCTAATTTTCAAGCCTCTACCTTCCCACTCAGCTAGGGTTTTCTTTTGGAGTTCATCCTAACCTAGGGTTTTGGTGGATTTAGCTTTGCTCAGAATGGGAAGGCCAATAATCTTGTGAATTATATTTTTGGTGATTAATACGGGCTGTTCCAACCATAACTAACCATTGTGAACATAGCCAAGAATATACCTAATCCATTTTATCTGAAAGCTTCTTGGCAGGTGTGATATATGTGTCAACCCTTTTGTTTCCAAATGCTTGTGCTCAGGTTTCAATGAGCCATCGACACACATTTCTTCTAAAACACTATCCATTTCTAGGGTTCCTATCTCTTGAATTGAACACTTAAAATGAGTGCAGATATTGTTAATTAGAAGTACATTTGGTGGAATTTGTGATTGCATGCCATTAGGGTTGAGTGCCTCCACCACTGCTGGAACTAACTTGAAAATTGGTGCTTTCCACTCTACACCCTTGACCAACATCTCTGATTCTCTTTTCACCATGCTGCTGTTAGTACTTTCGAATACCATTTATGCTTGGTAAGTGATGAAATCTTCAAAGAAATTCCCTAACTGCAAATTCGTTCAAAATCGCTTGGAATCGCTTGAATGTGCCTAGAAATCTCTTTGCTCTTGAGCACACGGTGAAAAATGAAGTTGAATTCCACCCTTTTTGATGAAAATTTTCCATTAATGCTAGGTACTATATTGACGTAGTCCAATGACATAACTCGATAAGAGTATCAACTAGGAAAAAGAACCAAATTCTTTTTGCTCCCGACCTTGCTCAATAAGGTCTGTAACCAACTTTTCTCAATGGAATCTGATGCAACTCGGTTAAAGATAACCTTTCTGTGATCCTGGTGTTTCTAGAATATTGATTGGATCATTTGTATTCCTCATATTTCTTGGAACTACTTATGATTTTCTTGCTGAGTACAGCTCCAATACATTCTTAGGAATTTAGTTTGAAGGGATGGAGTCAACCACTTCTCGAGTGACTTCACTTCCATGATTTGAGCTTGTATCTTCAGTGGATTTAGGAATCCATTGTACTTCATTTGTTTCCTTATGTTGTCAGCCCTTGCTTTCTTTTCATCTTTAATTTTTCCTATATTCATGCAGTTTTTAGCTATATGATCGAGTTCAGTGCATGTGTAACACCTTATAATAGTGTCCTTCTTCCTTAGGTGATGCCTTGCACAATTTATACCAGTGTGTCCATATTCTCCACAATAATGACATCTACACCAGGTATTGTAGTCCCATCCAAATATTGCCTTTACTAATTGTTCAGCTGGATTGAATGATTTAGATCTGCATTGAGATGCCTTGTGACCATGCATTTTTCATTTGTGACATTTACCTTCAAATTTTGGTTACTCCTTGCATTCATTGGCTTTGTGACCATGCCGATTACATTTATAGCACTTTCCATTGAATTTTCCTTTTTCATTACTCCAGCATTTGTTTGATGTATGACCAATTTTCCCACAATGATTGCATGAGGGTTTTAGATTCCTTTTTGCAACTTGCTTGGAAGATTCACCTTATTCTTCATTGTATCCAAGTCCTACTTTACCTTTTTGCCTATGAAGATTCTGCTCATTTTGTTGATTCAATTGATTCATGTCTTCTTGTGATTTCAACATTCTGTCATTGATTTTTTTTTCATCATTTAGGTCATCCTTTAATTTTTCAATGATTTTCTTTTCACATCTCAGTTCTTTCATTATTCTTTCATTGATTTCCCTTTCATAATTTAGATCACTTCTTATTCTTTCATTCTGTGCTTTGAGAATTCTGATTTCTTCATTTGCTTCAGTGATTTGATCAATGAGCTCTTCATGCTGATTGTATTGATTCTATTCTACATTGTTTCTTACCTCCAAGTCTTCATTTGCATTATTCCTTTGTTCCAAAATTTCACATAGCTTGATTGATTGGATTTCTTGTTCTCTTTTAAGTTTCCTTACTTCTTCTTGTAGAGAGCCATTCTTTGCTAGGAGTTCTTTGATTGCCTCAATAGCTTCATCTGAGCTCATCACTTAGTCTATAGTTTATATTAAGCATTTAGTGGTTACCTTGTATGCTTAGCAGTTAAGCAGTTTACACTAAGCATTCATGAAGCTATCAAGTAAATACAGGCAATGTGAAGACCAGTAAAATCACTCAGAACATACTAAAATCACTCAACATACCCTAGATCTTCACTTTTCTTGAAACTAATTGATTTTATGCTCGACTTGAATTAACATTTCTCAACTCCTACTAATCACTCGGTCAAGCTTAGCAGACTCATCTTGTATTCCTTGTTCTTCAAGACTTAGCTAGTGTATCCATCAACTTCAACTTTAAGTAGATAAATAATACATCATAACATCCATGTCTTACTTGGTCTTAGTGGTCCTTTTATACACTAAATAACTCAAACTTTCTCTAGGTTCTTTTGTTATCGCATCTCCTCAAATCTTCTTCATCAATCAAATAAATGATAGCATTCAGACCAAACAAGAAATTGTCTCACCAACAAGTAGAAATTTTGACATCATTGACAATATAATGATTGTTCCATACATATAACATACATCAAAAAATCTTTTTTTTTAACACTTCTAAGTCTTTTCCTTTTCATTACTCCAAATTCTTTGTTACCAATTATTTTCTTAGGTCCATGGTGTCTTCTCGTATACTTTTCTGGCATAGGTTCTTTCCTTCTCTCTTATTCTATAAGTTCATATTGAAAAATAATCTCAAGTTTATTTTTTCTTTTTTTTAGGCTTTGGTTTAATTTTTTCTTTCTTGTCATTGTCTTGCTAATGTTTGACATCTTCTACATGTACCTTGGCATCATTTTATTGTTGCAGCTTTGCATTTTCATTTTGTTGTTGATTGACAACTTTGTTTTCTTGCTCAGGTGGGGTACAGGGAGCACCTTCATTCACATATATGAATGTGTTATAATCTTCAAGTTGTCTCTTACATTAAACTTCATTCTTCTCTACATATTCATCAACTTTCACATTTGCACTTTTTAAAACTTTGTTAGCATTAGAGTTCAAACACTTATAAGCTTTTCTCTTAGTGTAATATCCTAGGAAATGCCTTCATCATTCTTAGCACCAAGTTTTCCACTTCTATTATCCTTTAGTATATAATACTTTCCTCCAAAAAATTTAAAATAATTCACATTAGGTGCATATCCATACCACAATTCAAAGGGTGTAACATTTATACCTTTCTTGACTTGCACTTTGTTCAAAGTGTAAATTGTTGTACTTACAAATTTTCTCTAGTATTTCTATGACACATTCTTCTCCATCATTAATTTTCTAAAACATTCCATGATTGATCTATATATCCTTTTAGCTATTCCATCTTGGGGAGGGGTTCCAAGTGTTGACATCTTCCTTTTTATTCCTCTATCTTTGCAAAATTTATTGAAGTCGTTAGAGATGAATTTTCCACCTCTGTCAGATCTTGAGAACTTTAGACTCTTACATGTTTCCTTTTCAACTCTAGACAAATACTACTTGAAAAACTAAAAAGCATCATATTTTTGTTTAAGAAACATCATACTCATCATCCTAGAATAATCATCAACAAATATAATGAAATATATTTTACAAAAATATGTTTGAATTCCAATAGGTCCAAAAAGGTCAATATGAACCAACTCCAAAATATCATCAAAAGAATATGTCTTGCTCTTGAAACTAGACTTTTTCATTTTTCCTAGTTGACATTGTTTACACATAGCATTATCAAGTTTATTCAATTTTGAAAATCCTCTTATTCTTTTCATCCTACTAATGCTTACCAAATTGTCAAATTTTACATGACATGACCTCTTATTTCATAACCATATATCTTCATACTGTGTAAATAAACATGTCCCATCAGATAAATCCAAATAGAACAAGTTACCTTTTGTTTGATCATCACTTACAATTAGTTCATCATCATCATCAAATATCTTTTCCTTCTTGTGATGGAATTCAAATCTATATCCTAATTTGTTTAACTGTGAAATACTCAACAAGTTATAGTTAATTCCTTCAACCCAATAAGCATTGTCACACTTGATCTTATTAATCAATTGTATTGATCCTTTACCTTTTACAAGATATGGTGCATCATTACCAAACTTAACACAACTACCCTTGTATGGTCCCATGGTTTTTAATTTACTTTTATCACTAGTCATTTGATGTGAACAACCACTATCAATAATCCTTATGAGATTAATTCAATTTTCTAATCTTCGTCAGAATCTTCTTTCATAGAAACATAGATAACTTTTTCAACATTACTTTTAGATTCATTATAAATTTCTTCTTCAATAATGTAATAAGATTTCCTACCTTTTTCTTTGTAGTCTTTGTTTCTCTTGTTGTCTTTATCATCTCTTCTTCCTTTGTACTTGTTTTCCCTTCTTTCATCCTTGTCTTCTTTGTTAGGACATCTTGTAGCAATATGACCAACTTTGTTACATGGAAATAGATTATAGGAATTTTACCTTTGTATTTTCCTCTCCCTCTTGGAAGTCTTATAGTCATCAATGCTTCAAGTTCATCAAGTTCATCATCAGAAACATCACTATCACTTTCTATACATTTTCTTTTTCCTTGCTTACTAATAACTAATTGTGATTTAAAAGAATATTCAACAATGGTAGGGGTGAAATTATCAAAATTTGGCATTTCAAAAGTAGTAAGCCTACCAATCACACCTTCTAAAGTTAGGTTATTACTAGGAGTACATATTAATTATTCTATTGTAGAAACCCTAATAGCATAAATAGGAAGTAGAGTTCTCAATATTTTGTTGATTACAATATCATCATCAATCTTTCCATTTGTTTCTCTTATGGCATTAACAACCTCTTTGATTCTTCTAAAAAATTGGACAATATTCTCACCTTCCATCATTTTCATTTCATCAAAATTACCTCTCAAGCTCTTTGATTTTTCTCTCAAAACTTTTTTTTCCTCCATAGATGGTTTACAGTTTAAGCCACATTTCCTTGTGTATTTTTGTAGTCTTTTATGTCATCAAACTTATCATAGCTTAGGGTTGATAAAATATCCAACATAGCTTGGTTGGGTTCTTTCTTCTCTTTTAGCTATTGAGCTATCAGAGAAAGAATTCTTATCTCCACATATGCATTGTCCACAAAGTGTATTGCTCCATCTCCAATTCTTACTAGATGTAGCCTCATCAAACCCTATCATGCAGTGAATTTGTCTTTGTTCAACCTTGGTACCTTATTTTTTATACATCTTGATGTTTAGCTTCAAGTACCTTCAAAATTTTATCTACAAGCATCAAAGATCTGATATCAATTGTTAGAATATTTAGAATAACTAAGAGGAGCGGGGGGAGTGGGGGGGTGAATTAGTTATCCAAGGCCCGATGTATCAATTGAACAAATAAATTTTGATCTCTAAGCCTAAGTTGTTGATTAGTCTCTAACACTTAGTCATTTCCAAGGTAGCTTGGATGGTCATTACTATGACCAAGTCATCCAGAGAAGGTCAAGCTACAAAAGGACTTTTTTATTTGTCAACACATGTTGAGCAATTCAAAGGTTGCTGAGCACCCCAGTTGAGACCAAGAAATCATATAAGCTAAGTAACATAGTTGAGATCGAGAAAGTAGAAAGTCAATTATTTCTAAGTGAACATAATATATTGAGTGAGTAGAATTTTAGTAACAACATGAATGTTAGTTATCATTGAGCGTTAGAACATTCAAGTGCTAAGTAAACTAGTATTTACATATGAGTTTTATAGTTGTACAAACACTTATGTAAATCATTTTAGCCAACCTCTACATGACATTTAAAGATCATAGAGACAATTAAGGAGGATATTACACATTTTTCAAATGGTATTAATCCCTAGACAAACATATCAACCAATCAAAAACCAAAATGGAAAATGAACAAAGGATGAAATATGGATGATTGATCCTAATCTAGAACATTTTAGGATTATATTTTTAACCCTAGGATCATAACGAGGATCATGCATGTGAATGAAAGTGATGTAAAGGAGCCAAAAACATAAGTATAGAGCAATAGAAGGCTAATTTGAAAATGAGTTTACATAGTGCAACCAGAGAAATGAAGGACATAATAGAGATATTAGATAAGGAGATCATATTGAGATTTTAAAGAGAGGAGATCTATAATAAGCTTTCATAGCAAACCAAAGGGTCGAGTATTGAATCAATTTTTATAGATTGAGTCAAGGAAAATCTCTTAATAGAGTGGTTCTAAAAGACCTATTTTAAATCTCCTAACAAAGTGGTTCTAACATACCTATTTCAAATCTCCTAACAGAGTGCTTACTTTATTGTAAGTGTAAAATCCTTTAATAGGGTAAGACCTACCATTCTTAAAGGATCTTAACAAAGAAGACCCCTCACAGGGTAGATCATCTGATATGATCAAATTGTAACCCTAACTAATTTTTTTAAAAAAATTCAATAGTGAATATTTGTGGGTTTCATCCCCACCCCAATTTTACCTTCATATTAAAGTGTTTCTAGGCAACCAAAATTATTGTGTTATGTGTTGATGATTTTCATGGATGTTATGCTTAGATAGATTTCATTTCAGCATTACATATTTTGTTAATCTCATATTAGTTTTAACAAGTGAGTGTCTATACACTTAATTCATTTACTTAGTTCATGCCAAAAAAGTAACATATGCCAAGCACAATGTATAAGTTAGAGCATCCCCTGTAAATAGTGAGTGTCAAACCACTCAAGTACTGAGTCACTTAGATGCCAAGTAGATAGTATGTGTTGAGTGATTCAGGTGCCAAGAAAGTAGTGTATGTCTTGTCATTTAGATGTTGGGTGACAACATTGAAGTTATAGTTAGTGCTGAGCACCAGGGACTTCAGATGTCGAGAAACACAATTTTGACATAGTTGTTTGTATTGGCACAAACTTCTATGTAAACCATTTTAAAGTCAACTTAAGGATTGATTTATGATCTTTTGTTGATAAACATGAATCTTAAGTGTGAATCCCTATGTATTACATGCATCCAATCAAAAAAAGGGCAAGTTTAGGTGGCAATATGGGTGAATCACAACCATTGACTCATAGCTAATGCTAAGTTGCCTAGGTCTTCTTAAGGAGGACAAACCCTAAATGTTCTAAGAGTAGAGACAAAGATTTTGCATGCATAAAATAGGACATTCATGATGACCAAGGTATTATGATTTGAGTATCATTTGCAGAATCTGTTAAAGGAGAACATAGGAAAGGAAATAGTGGACAAAAGAGAGACATTTGATCAAAAAGGATCAAGTACACATTAGTATAGAGGTGATCTAACATCAAGCAATAGAGTGCTAATCGTAGGATCATTACTGAGACATTCTAATAGGTGAATCAATCAACTCTTAATAGAGTAGTCCTAACAGGTTGTATTGAAATCCTCTAACAAGGTGTTTACTTAATTGTGAGTTAAAGCCCTTTAATCAGGCACACTTCTAACAGGATGTTGAAATCCTTTAATTGGGTAAGACCTAATTGTCTTTTTAAGATATTAAAAGGGTAGACCTTTCATAAGGTAGATCATGTTTCTTGATCAAACATTGTAACCTTCATTAGATAAACTTTATTACTATGGTAGTGAAGATTTGTGGGTGTCATCCCCACCCCAATTTTACCTTCTAATTAGAGGTTTTTTGCATAATCATATCTTGTGTCATACATGTGTGAATGCTTACTTGTTTGCATACTTTAGATGTATATGCTTTATATGGTATTTCAATTTACTTGTCAAATTTTGAGATCAATAAATGGTGAATGTTTTTATGGGTATAATTTTGAAGCACTGATTTACCCCCCACCCAAAGTTCACCTTTCCTATTGTAATTCCAACAATCAGTATCAGAACCTTGTTCTATGAAAGTAGAGATTTGCAACTTTGAGGAAAGATCTTGAAAATAGAAGTATATAAGTTAGGAAAGATTATTGAGAAACAACTTATTCTACATCAATTGAATGAAGCAAGAGATGATCTAAAGAAATCATTAAGAAGAAAGAAGGAAATTTATATTGAAGAGAATGACACACAATACCAAGAGATGGACACTACTAAACTATTTGCAAATGGAAACTCTAATGAATTTGATGCAATAGTTTTAGATCTAATGGAATAGGGGGGGAAAAAACCATGGAAGACAAAGTCATGATTGAAGATAACAAAAAAAAATTACTAGCAAGTTGGAAGAGAAATCATCAAAGAGAAATAAGATCACTAACATGTAGTTGAAAACAATGAATTAAGTAATGATTGTTAATCATGAAATAAATAGTAAAGACATTGAGATCACAACACTAAAATTTTAGAATGACTAGTTGAGAAATGATTTGAAAAGGGAAAAAGAGTTTGCTAAAAGTTTTAATAAACCTAGTGAAGCCATCAAGTACTTTGAACAATTTATGAGATTCCCTAGATCAAACAATGATACTTCTGGATTGGGATACACTAGTATTGAAGGAGAATCATCCAAAAGTGGTGAAGAAAGAAGTAAAAAAGTTAAAAACTCCAAACCTACTTTTCATAATTGTGGTAAGATAGGTCATACTACTGATGTTTGTAGGAGGAAGACTAAAAATATGAATGTTAAGCAGAAGAACATGGTTCACTACCATAAGTGTAACAAACAAGGTCATCAAGCACATAAATGTAGAACCAAGACCATGCACACTCAAAGATTTAAAGGATACTATTATAACTATTAGAAGAATGGACATAGAGATTTTGAATGTAGATCCAAACCCAAGTGGTCACCAAAAAAGAAAAGAAAGGTAAAGAACAATGGCAACTCTTATTTGGGATTATAATACAAGGTATAGTTGTCACTACTATCAAGAGTATGAACATATTCCTGAGAATTGTATTAGAACACATTTTATAACTAATTACAAAAGGTGGTTGAGTTAAACCACATATTTTAGTTATTTGAAGACTGGTCACATAAGTAAAAATTGTCCAACAAGGTCAAAGGCACAAAATTATGAGTTCAACAAAGGCAAAGGAAAGGTAGATATTGAAAATGTTAGAGATGAGATGAACAAGACATAGAGGAGAAAGGAAGATTGCAGCACATAAAGTGAAGATAAGATCACTTGACCCAATGGGTCAGGTGATCACACCCCCTCAAATTAAGCAATCAAGAGGTATGTGGGACTGATATTTAAAAGGATAAACTATACATCAGTTCTAAGAATTTAGTTTTGAAAATATTACATATGCATGAATAAAGCTTCAAAGTGTTGTTAGGAATCAAGGATGAATCTTTAAGTTTTGTTATTTTTCATGTTACTGCTGAGAATGAAAAAATTCACTATTGTTGCTGAGTGAAATGTTAGTCAATGTCAAGCTAGAAAATTTGTTAGTAAAGGCTGAGCTCATAGTGGTTGTTGAGCATATGAAAAACACATGGATGTCAAGTGAGCCAGAAATTCAATTGAAGCTAAGTTTACAGTTGTGTAAGCACTTAGCATTAAATGTAGTATTTTAAGGGCTATTTGATCAATTTATACTCATTTGACATCATTCTAATTTGAAGTAGAGAATGAAGAGCTAAAGGTGATCTAGAGAAACTGATCTAAGCATTTTTAAGAGATTTAAAAGGTTGTTCAACACCATTCCAATAGGATTCACAAGGTATTTATCGTGTGCCAAGCTATGCAATTTCAAATTTTGCAAACCCTAGTTTTCATGTAATGGTGTCTAGTTCTTTAGCAGCCAAGGTTGTAGAGAGAAAAGAGGTTTTACATGTGCAATTGATAAGCAATGAAATCAAACAAGCTACTTTTAGGGCTATCCTAGATATAGCTTACAAATAGGATCCCTCTGGTGTGCTATCCATAATACCACCACAAGTTTTGATGATACAAGATGCTAGAAACTATAATATATGCAAAATTAGAAGTACAGGTGATATGGAAATCAGGGAGCCATGTGGAAAACTATGTGAGAATGGAGCATTGAAGGAAGAATTCAAAATTATTGAGAAGAAAGGGTTAAATTGTACCCTAGATTTCCCCAACATATTCAAAATAGAGTGGATAAAAATTGTTTTGAAAAAAATTCATGACAACGCTGTATGGCTAGAGAATAGATTGGTGAAAATCACCAAGAAGATTGTACACAAAGTCATAAGGTATCCAACCCTAGATAGGCCCAAGACAATGAGAAGTGAAGCTAAGGAAATAATTGAAAGAAACACAAGGGCTGTGTGGAATAAATGAGGGATGACAATTGACATAATCACAAATCCCCTAATAGCTTTTGCAGTGAGAATTATAGCACACAAGTTCTATCGATCCAGGAGATTAAATAATGTACCTTGCATTCTAGTTTATGTGGGTTACAAAATGGTGAAGAAGGATCATACTTATGATCTTGCTAAGTTGTAGTTGCATCAATTGATTGAGAATTTGGGAGCTATAAGGAAAACCAAAAGTGTACAATGTAAATTCAGATATATTCTTGTATGTATTTTCTTTTATGTACAGAATACATTTCCCACATTTGGTAAAGTTGCATGGAAAGTATACAGACCTATTGTAGTTCAAATAGGTGAATTTATTGACCAACTAGGTGATAACTTTGAATCTTTCATGACAAGTTATTTTGAAGATTTTAAACAATCAATGAAGAAAAGACTAAGGATACCAATCTCACTAGTGGAGAAATGTTTTGATGATGTTTGCTTCCTAGTCAGCATTGATTTCACATATGTTCAGGCAAAAATTACCAGATTGAGATGGCTAAGTTCATTAGGATATAAAATAAATGTTGATGAGGCCTTTGTAGAAATATTAGCATTACTTGCAGAAGAAGTGGATAAGGAAGCCACGACATTTGGAAATTATGACATGGCCAAATCAAAGATTACAATAGAATCAAAGACTACCTCAATGATTAGGAAGAAGAATAAATTGGTTAATAAGTTGAAAGAAAGATGTGGTGACGGAGCAAATGAAGAAGAAGAGAAAGATGGTGATGAAGAAGAGGAAACACAAGTTCAGCACCATTAGCATTAACACAAGGTTAGGGAGAAGACTAGCAAGAAGAAGTAGAAATTTTAGAAGATGCTAAGGAAGAAGAAAAAGAGGAAATAAATGACACAAGAAATGAGAAAACCAAAGAAGGTTTCTAAACCTACTTAGCCCAAGCCTACAACACCTACCATAAGGGCTAGCACAAGAGTCACTACACAAAAGACTAAAGAGGTAGCCAAGCCTAAGGAGAAGAAAGATGAATCTCATAAGAGCCCAAAGAGGAAATATGTTGCTCTAACTGAAAATAATGAAGAGAAGACTAAATTGGATGAAAATAGCCAATTTCAAGTGGTGAGTCATAATCCCTCTTCAAATTTAGACAATCTATGTGAGAATATAGGAACAATGTTGATTTATCAAGATTCTCTCATATTGGATTTGACAATCTTGGGAACATTGAAAAGAACCAAGTTGAAGAGGCATTATATGCCATGATGGAAATATTCAAAATGACTCCTCTAGAACTTGTCAACTCTGTACCTAAAAGCTTGTATGACAGAGTTGAGCAAAAGTGGCATTATTTCTTAGACACTAAGAAACAAATTAGGGAGACAACTCTTGCCCAAATTATGCTAGAACTTAGTAAGGCTGAAACGACTAAAGCCATTAATAAGTATGCTACAAAATTTGTGCCAAAATATAGGGCATTCAGTATATTACAAAATAACATAGTGGATGTTGTGCAAAAGTCCAAGCAAATGTGAAAAATTTATATGAACTATCAACATCTAGGGAAGCTAAGAAAACACCTATTGAGGTAGATGAGGATGAAGAAGATGACAAATAACAAGACACAATTGAGGGAGGCATAGATATGAGCATTGCCACCCAAGCACTAGTTGAAGAAGAGCAAAAAATAGAATAGAGTGTATAAGAGACACAAGTGTTGAGTGCCAACCCTCCATAGAAGGCAAGTACAAACAGTGAAATTGTCAAAGTAAAGGATGTTTCTGAGACTATTGCTTAGAACATTAATCCCCTCATAGAGGATGATTTGAAAAGGATACTTGTTGATGTTGATATATGATTGAAAAGATCATTTGAGTAGAAAGATTGTCGAAGAACATTGTGTTTTTCAATCATTGTTTTTCACTGATGTCAAACTTGCTACATGTTGGTAAGATAATTTCTTATATGTTTCAAGCACTATCACTTAGTTGATTGATGAGGAGGATTTGATCAACTAGATGTAGCAAAAGTACCTAGAGGAAACGTTGAGTTATGATTATGTATTGAAGTGCAAGAATCAGTTAAGATAGTGACAACATAATGTATTGATGATCTACTTGAGGTTACAAAATGACTAGCTACACTTAGAAAGTTCAAAAGAATAAGGTTAAACAAAGTTCATTTGCCAAGCTTGACCAAGCTGATAGTAGTTGCTGAGCAAAATTAGTACAAGCCAAGCAAAAATTTAGTTGGAGCCAAGTGAAAGAAAAATTCTAGTGGATGCCAAGTAAGTTAGTAGATGTCGATTAAAATTTAGTTGATGTTAAGTGATTTTACAGTAGATGCCGAGTAACACAGTATGTGTCAAGCATCAGTAAATTGATTATGCCGAGGTTTTGCATTATGAAAAGATTGAAGATTCACCAAATAAAAGTTGATAAGTTTGTTTTCTTGGAACTTGTGAATAAAGAGGAAGATAAGATTAATGATTTGGTGGCTCAGAATCTTATGTAAACTATTGTGAAGGTGAATTCAAATGGATTTTAGGAGAAGTTTCTAAAAAAGACAAGATATGGGGTAGATACATTGTATCCTACCTAATCCATTGATAGACCTAATTTTGGTGATGGATAATGAGCAAGAAAAGTGTTCTAATTTCCCATATCTAGGAATGTCTAGTCATGAAGCAAAGAGGTTTGAGAGTTTTGATGTGAAAATCTGACAAGGAGAAGGAAAGGGGTTTGCTTCATCAATTGACCCAAGAGAAGAAGTTTGTAATGATATACTAAGAAAGAAGGCTTAAAGAGGATGAATGCTTGAAGGGTGAACAAGTTGTCAAAGCTAAAAATATTGGAAGCCAAGTAGAGTTAAGTACTAAATAATAATCTATAATCTGCAAGTAAGGTTGTAAGTTGTATTAGATCAAAGCTCTACTATTACTTTCTAACAATTGTATCAGCCTAGGGTAAATCCTTTGGAGTAAAACTGACTTAATAGTCATTGGAAAATCCTTTAATAGGGTGGAATTCTAATTGAATGGCCTAAAGTCCTCTAACAAGGCTCACATTTAACAGGGTGATTGAAATCCATTAATCGGGTCACATTTAATAGTGTGTATTGTAACCTTTAACAGGGTTGGCCTTTAACAGGGCATCACTTTAGAAGAGTGAAAAAGGAGTAGAATATTACTAGTGGTTTTTCTCAAATTGGGTTTCCACATTAAATCATTGTGTCAAATGTGTTGATGGATATGTTTTGTTTAATGCTTTACATTTATGCATGTTGATTTGACAGTAACATATCAGTTTTGGTTAACACACAATAAATGCGTGCATGGTTGAGAATGTTTCATGGGTTTATTGAATTGTAAAAAGTTTTATTTGTACATCTAGACCTTGAATAACTAATTCACCCCCATCTCAGTTATTCTAAAAGAATTCCAACAATTGGTATCATAGCCATCTGCTTAAGAGGATTAGTTTTAAGGTACTAGAAGCACAAAGATCAAGATATCAAAAAGAGAGGTACCCAAGCTCAACAGAGATAACTTTCCTGCATGGAAAATTTTGATGGAGTTACACCTTGGAGAACTTGGAGATTATGCAAAATCTTGCATTTTAGTAGAACATGTTGATCTAGCAAGAGCCCTAACTACTAAAGATTTGAAGAAAAAGAAAGAACATAATCAAGCAATGTTGGAGATTGCCTCTGCCCTAAGCTATGCTAAATTTGATGATATAAAAGGCCTTAAGAATGCAAAGTAGATATGGGATGTCCTAGACATCATCTATGGAGGAGACAAAAATGTTCAAAGAGTCAAGCCAGAGAGCCTCAAAGGTAAGTTTGATGACATGAGAATGGAAGAAGGTGATAACATTGCTCAATATGTTTCTAGAATAAAAGAAGTTGTTAGTGCAATAAAAGGTGCTATTGGTAAAATAGATGATGATATTATGCTGACTAAAGTCTTGAGAACATTGTTGCTTGTGTATGCCATTAGAGTATCTACAATCCAAAAGTTAAGATGTATACCAGGGAATGATCTAAGCCTTGAAGGTTTGGTAGGAAGACTCACTGATTTTGAGCTATCTAATTTTGACAACTACAGACCAAAGAGTATTGAATCAGCTTTTAAAGAAAAATTGTTACTAAAGGATTCTAAGGGAGTAAAGTAGAAGAAGAAGAAGAAGAAGAAGAAAAGAAAGATAAAGTATGCATCCAATGACAGTAGCACAGATGAGGAAGACATTGAACAATTGGAAGCATTATTGGAAAGAAGATTTCATAGAAGAAAAGATAAATTCAAAGGTAAGCTACCTATCATTTATTTTAATTGCAATAAAGTTGGTCATATTATAGCAAGATGTACACATAATAAGAAATTTAGAGAAGGGAACAAGCATAAAAATAGAAGAGAAAATGATGGAAGAGACTACAGAGATAAAAGAAAGAAGTCATGCTAAATTGCTAATGAACATGACTTTGATGAAAATGATGATGAAGTGGTATATGTTGTAATGAAGGATGAATCTGATGAGGATGAGGCAACTGCACTTATAACTTGTATGAAAAAGAATGACAAATGGATCATTGACAATGGATGTTCACATCACATTACTGGAGACAAAAGTAAGTTCATTACCTTAACCTGTTATGATGGAAATAGTGTAAGATTTGGTAATGATGCACCATGTTTAATAAAAGGAAAAGGATCTATCAAACTCATAGACAAGATTTCATGTGGCAATGCTTATTATGTTGAAGGATTGAATTATAACTTGTTAAGTGTGTCACAATTGAATAATTTGGGGTGCAAAGTTGAGTTTGAAAATAAATCAGCCAAGATATATGATATAAATAGAAACTTGATTGGAAAAGGTGATCAAACTAGAAGTAATCTATTCTATTTGGATATAGAAGATACTACTTGTCTTATTGAAAAATTTGATAATGTATGGCTTTGGCACAAGAGACTATGTCATGTTAACTTTGATAATTTGCTTAGTATTAGTAACATGAAAAGAGTTAAAGGTTTTCCTAAGTTGAAGAAACTAGAAAATATAATATGCAAACAATGTCAGCTAGGCAAGATGATAAAGTCAAGCTTTAAAAGTAAAGCTTATACCTCTAAGGAAATCCTTGAAATTGTTCATACTAACTTGTGTGGACCTGTTGAAGTGCAAAGCTACAAAGGAGATAAGTATATAATGTTGTTTGTTGATGATTACTCTAGGATGATGATAGTCATGTTTCTAAAACAAAAATTAGATGGTTTTCAAATGTTTAAATGGTACTTGGCAAGAGTGGAAAAGGAAATAGGTAAGAGTTTGAAATTCTTGAGATTAGATAGAGGAGGAGAATTCACTTCAAATGAGTTTGAGATGTTCTGCAATGACAGAGGAATCAAGAGATAGACAACTGCACCTATGACCCCTCCAAAAAATGGAATTGTTGAAAGAAGAAATAGGTCTATAATGGACTGTGCTAGGACACTCATGATGGAGAAAAATGTTGGTGTAAAATAGTAGAGAGAAGCTGTAAGTACTACTATGTACACCTTGAACCATGTGCAAGTCAAGAAAGGTACTCATTCAACACCTTTTGAACTATGGTATGGTCATCCACCTAATGTGAAATACTTCAAGGTATTTGGAAGAAAATATTATATTCTCAAAGATGTTAGGAGTGGAAATTTTGATGCAAAGAGAAAAGAAGGTATATTCTTTGGTTACTCCACAAGAAGTAAAGCTTACAAGTGTTTAAATAATAACGCTAACAAAATTGTGGAAAGTGCATTTGTGAATTTTGATGAATTTATAGAAGCACATGAGGTTGAATCTATAAAAGAACTAGAATAATAAAAGTCATTTGTATACTATTATGAAGGAATGCCTACTAAATAATATGTTATAAATCATGCAGCAAACCAACAGCAAGTCTCAACAACTGTTGAGTCACATCCTATGAATGTTGAGTTGCATTCAAATGCCGAGTTATAGAATGAGGAAAATGCACAATCTAACTTTGAGATTAGCACACATAAAAAATATGTTCAAACACTTAACAAAGATGTACATAGTGATACTGAAGTTGAGAGACAAAATTTAGCTACAAGAACTAAGCCTAGACTGTCCAAATATGTCAAAAGACACCACCCTGCAGATCAAATCAATGGAGACAAAGATGCAAGGCCAATGACAAGAAATAGGTTGAGAAGTGAATCATGTTTATTAAGCATGAAGGAACTTGAGATAGTGAGAGATGCATTTTAAAATGATGACTAGTACAAGGCCATGGAAGAAGAAATTCAATAGATAGAAAAGAACATGACTTGGAGTCTAGTTCCTAGACTAGAAGACAAGAATGTGATTGGCAGAACATAGGTATTTAGAAACAAGTTAGATGAGAATGGTGAAGTGACAAGAAATAAAGCAAGACTAGTTTGCAAAGGGCATGCACAAGAAGAAGGAATTGACTATGGTGAAACATTTGCCCCTATTGCAAGAATGGAAGGAGTGAGAATTCTTCTTGCTTATGCTACATACAAAAGTTTCAAAGTTTACTAGATGGATGTCAAGTCTACATTTCTAAATGGCATATTAGAAGAAGAAGTCTACATAGAACAACCAAAAGGTTTTTTTGGTAAAAATAATAAGAACATGTATGCAGACTACACAAAGCCCTATATGGATTGAAACAAGCACCAAGAGCATGGTATGAGAGACTTCATACTTATCTTGTTAAGATTAGATTTGAAAGGATAGATGATAATAGAAATTTGTACATAAAGTCAAATAAAGAAAAAGGTATACTATTATCTGAAATATTTTTTTACTTAGAGGACAGGATGTTTTGTATAAAGATTTTGCAAATCAGATGAAGCAAGAGTTTGAAATGTCAATATTTGGGGAGATCAAATTCTTTATGGGATTACAAGTCTATCAAATAAAATATGGTGTATATATCACTCAGTCAAAATATGTCAAAGAGATATTGAAGACATTTGGACTTGAGGATTCAAAACCAATAAGTACACCTATAGTGATAGCACTCAAGCTATCAAAAAATGATGATTCAGCTAAGGTCAATCAAACATATATAGATCCATGATTGGAAAATTGCAATATGTAGTACACAGTAGACCTGATATTACATTAGCTATGGGAATAGTTACAAGATTCTCTACTAATGCTAGAGAGAATCACTTGATGGCTATGAAAAGGATAATGAGATACTTGAAAGGAATAGAAGAGTATGGTTTATACTATAAGAAGAATGAAAATTGTGAACTAAAAGTCTACACTGATGCTGATTGGGCTAGAAATATTGATGATAGAAAGAGCACTAGTGGAGGAGCATTCTTCTTAGGTAGAAGACTTGTTACATGGGCTAGCAAGAAGTAGAGTTGTACTTCCCAATCTACTGCTGAAGCAGAGTATGTTGTTGTTTCTTTTAACTACACAAACATTGTATGGATCAAGCAACTACTTAAGGGAATGAAGGAAGAAATCACAGAACTAGTGACACTTTATTGTGATAATACAAGTGCTATAAATATATCAAAGAATCATGTAATGCATACAAAGAAAAAACACATTGCAATAAAGTATCATTATGTAAGGGAATTGGTTCAAGAAAAAGAGGTAAAGATGGAATATATTAACACAAAGGAGAAAATTGTTGATATCTTCACCAAAGCATTACCTAAGGATGCTTATGAGTATCTAAGAGATAAACTAGGGGTGATACCCCTATTAAAGGTATTGTAAAAGACAAAGGGAGTACCCTACATCAAACAAGCTAACATTCATTTCATACAAATTGATGCAGTGGACCTTACTTTAGGAATTGTCTAAAGTAATTACAGAGCTGGAATTACAAATCAATTACAAGCAAGGTGATAGAGGGAGAAAATTGAAGAGCCTACAAAAGCCTATGTCTACATATATCAAAAATGTCAAGTGTTGAGTATATGTCTTTGGCATTGTTTTCAAAGAGGGAGAAAGTACATTAAACTAATCAAGTGAGATGATCAAGGGAGAAACTACATTATTGATTGGTTTGGTAAGAAAGAAATAGGGAGAAAGTAGAAAGCAATCAAAGGAAGGATCACAACAAAAAGAGGGAGATATTTTGATATTTTGTTGATTTGTGAAAGAAGAGAAATAGAAAAGAAGGAACTCGGAGGGAGTTTTATTTTGTAACCTAATAAGAAGAGGGAGTTGTTGATAGAGGGAGAAGTTTTAATCACAAAATTTCTTTTTGGTATTGCCTTACTATTTTAACCTAGTTAGTTTGATGGAACAAGATGTTTATCATTTGTTTGATTGGTTGATCAGTTTGGTTTTCCATCAATGCCAAAGAGGGAGATTGTTGATATATGACTGAAAAGATCATTTGAGTAGAAATATTTTTGAAGAACATTGTGTGTTTCAATCATTGTTTTTTCATTGATGTCAAACCTACTACATGCTGGTAAGACAATTTCTTATATGTTTCAAGCACTATCACTTAGTTGATTGATGAGGAGGATTTGATCAACTATATGTAACAAAAATACCTAGAGGAAAGGTAGAGTTATGATTATGTATTGAAGTGCAAGAATCAGTTAAGACAGTGACAACATAATGTAATGATGATCTACTTGAGGTTACAAAATGACTAGCTACACTTAGAAATTTTAGAAGAATAAGGTTAAACAAAGTTCATTTGCCAAGCTTCACCAAGTTAATAATAGGTGTCAAGCAAAGTTAGTTCAACCCAAGAAAAAAGTTAGTTGGAGCCAAGTGAAAGAAAATTCTAGTGGATGTCAAGTAAGTTACTAGATGCTGGGTAAAATTCAATTGATGTTGAGCACTAGTAAAATTCAGTTGATGTTGAGTGATTTTATAGTAGATGTCAAGTAACATAGTATGTGTCAAGCATCAATAAATTTATAATGTTGAGCTATTTCAATATGAAAAGATTGAAGATTCATCAAATAAAAGCCAATAAGTTTTTTTTCTTAGAACCTGTGAATTAGGAGGAAGATAAGATTGATGAGCTAGTGGCTCAAAATCTTATGTAAATTGTTTTGGAGGTAAATTCAAATGGATTCTAGGAGAACTTTCTAAAAAAGAAAAGATATGGGGTAGATACATTGTATCCTACCTAATCCATCGATAACCCTAATTTTGGTGATGGATAATGATCAGGAAAAGTGTTCTAATTTCTTATATCTAGGAATGTCTAGTGATGAAGCAAAGAGGTTGGAGAGTTTTGATGCAAAAATCTAACAAAGAGAAGGAAAGTTGTTTGCTTCATCAAGTTACCCAAGAGAAGAAGTCTACAATGGTGTACTAACCAAGAAGGCTTAAAGAGGATGAATACTTGAAGGGTGAACAAGTTGTCAGAGTTGCAAAGATTGGAAGCCAAGGAGAGTTGAGGGCTGAATAGTGATTTGTTATCTACAAGTAAGGTTGTAAGTTGTATCAGATCAAAGCTCTATGATTAGTTTCTAACAATTGTATCAGTCCAGGGTTAATCCTTTGGAGTAAGGTTGACTTAACAGTCATTGGTAAATCCTTTAACAGGGTGGCATTCCAAGTGAATGGCCTAAAGTCCTCTAACAAGGCTCACTTTTAACAAGGTAATTGAAATCCCTTAACTAGGTCACATTTAACAGTGTGTATTGTAACCTTTAACAGGGTTGGCCTTTAATAGGATATCACTTCAAAAGAGTGAAAAAAGAGTTGCATGTTACTAGTGTTTTTTCCCAAATTGGGCTTCCACATTAAATCATTGTGTCAAATGTGTTGATGGATATGTTATGTTTTATGCTTTACATTTCTACATGTTGATTTGACTGTAACATATCAGTTTTGGTTAACACACAATGAATTCATGCATGGCTGAGAATTTGTATGGGTTCACTAAATTGTGACAAGTTTTATTTGTACATATAGACCTTGAATAACTAATTCACCCCCCCCCCCCCCCCCAATTATTCTAAAAGAATTCCAATAGTTGAGACCACTCTCTATGCCAAACTATGTGACAACCCTATACTGATGAGTGTAGATAAAATTTAGAAGACAAATACAATAACTATAGGGGAGGAAGTACAAATACCAAACACACCTATAGTCACTCCTCAAGTCATAAATGTACAACCTTCACTACCTATAGTGGTATATCAAAGGAAGGAGATAACAAATTCCACTATCAGTACACTTATGCAAGACACTCTAGTCTTAGTAAATATACAAGAAACTAAAAAAGATAAGGATGAGATAGTTGGAAAAGACAAGGTAGAGACACAAAAGAATGAAGGAACTAAAGGAAAAATAGGTCAAGTAGAAACATCTCCACCTCTAGCACAAGATCAAGATGCAACTAGAACTATAGAGGAAGAGAAAGACATAACTGAAGAGTTAAGTTTGACATGCAAGCTAGAGGAGAAATTAGCAATTCAAACATTGGTGACATTACTAGAATATGTTACTCCTTCTAGTCAAGCTCTTTAAAGGTCAAGCATAGATGCTACACCATTGCAATTTTCAAGGCTAAATCCTAGCTCATCTAAGGCAGAAGAGGTAACTACATATGGTGATGTTAGCCTAGATGAAGAGATTGTATTGCCTAAATTTGATTTAGTAGCAATCACAATTGAGTAGATGGGTATATTACAAGAGGCCCTAGAAAAGAAGAAAAATCAAGAACTGCTCATAAGGGAGCATAAGCAGAAGCAAGCTTTGATTGACATCAAAGAGATTTTCCTAGATCTATTTAATCTATTGACTCTAGATGAAAACAAGCCCATCATTGAATAATTAACCAATATAGTGGAAAGGGTTAATGACACAGACATGGATACAAATGTAAAACTAGTCTAATGGTCTAAAAAGAAGTTTCAAAATAAGGTAAATGAGAAGATATCAAGTGTTATTACACTATTACAAGTTGAGCTAGCAACCAAACTAGAGAATGTGGAGAAGGTACTAGAGAATATTTTCTCTTTGTACACCAAATTGTGTAATACTACACTCTTCACAGAAGAAATAAGGAATCACATCCTAAGTTTGGAGAGCTAGATGTAGTCATCTGGTGCTACTTTGTCCAAGTCTCTAGCTCAAAGTGAGGAACACTTCAGGAACCTCTTGCAATCCTAGAGTCAATTAGCATCTTTACAAATAGATAAAGCCAACATCAAGGCTAAACTAATTAACATCTAGTCAACATTGACTCCACACATGGAGATATTGTATAAGGAACTAGGCTATGTTGAAACTCTTATGAAGAAAGATCCTCATCTTTCTACATTGGATGACTTAGTCCACCTTTCTACCAAGATGGCCATCCAACTCAAGTCTTTGGAGGTAGCTTGTGATGATTGGGATTATGCTCTAAAGATCATACTTGAGGTCTATTAATCAGTTTTGGACAAATACACTTTTAGTGTATAACCCATTAATATAAGTGTCAAAAAGGGGGAGGAAGCAAGCAAAGAAAAGAGGGAGCAAAACCCAAGGGGGGGTATGGGAGTAAATGAACAATATAAGCTCAGAAAAAATAGAGACAGAGTATCATTTTATGCAAATCTACTCAATAGGAGAAAGATTTTGATACAGAACAGAAAAATCAACTTAGGGGGAGTTATGGAACTTTGAGGTATGATGGATAAGTCATGTATTGCAAAATTTTGAAATTTTTTATTGAAGCTGAACATATATATATGTTATGCTCATAAGGATAAGATCATTAATGCATGACTAAGTGTTTTTGACACTTATGTCAAAGGGGGAGATTGTTAATCTTAGATTGGTTTTGACAAGTGAGTGTTTATACACTTGAGTCATTTACTTAGTTCATGCCAAAATATGTCGATCACAACATATAAGTTAGAGCATGTTGAGTAAACAGTGAGTGTTGAACCACTCAAGTGCCAAGTCACTCAAATGTCAAGTAGATAATATGTGTCAAGTAATTTAGGTGTCGAGCAAACAGTGCATGCTAAGTCATTCAAATGTCAAATGACAACATTGAAGTTACAGTTAGTGATGAGCACTAGGGACTTTAGATGTCGAGTAACATGGTTTTGACATAGTTGTTTGTATTGGGACAATCTACTATGTAAACCATTTTTAAGCCAACTTAAGGATTGATTTACGATCTTTTGTTGATAAGGACAAATCTTAAGTGTGAATCCCTATGTATTAAATGCATCTAATCAAAAAAAGGGAAGGTTTAAGTGGAAATATGGGTGAATCAAATTCATTGATTCATACCTAATCCTAAGTCACCTAAGTCTTCTTAAGGAGGAAAAACCCTAAATGTTCTAAGAGTAGACAGGGAGATTTTGCATGCACAAAATAGGAAATTCATGGTGACCAAGGTATTATGGTTTGAGTATCATTTGTAGAATTAGTTAAAGGAGAACAAAGGAAAGGAAACAGTGGATAGCAGAGAGACATCTAATCAAAAAGGATCAATTAATCACAGGATCATTGCCAGGACATTCTAATAGGTGAATCAGTTAAATCTCTTAACAAAGTAGTCCTAACGGGTTGTATTGAAATCCTCTAACAAAGTGCTTAATTGTGAGTTAAAGTCCTTTAATCAAGCACACTAATAGGGTGTCAAAATTATTTAATAGGGTGAGGCCTAATAGTCTTTATAAGATTTTAAAAAGGTAGACCTTTCATAGGGTAGATCATGTTTCATGATCAAACAATGTAACATTCATTGGATACACTTTATTATTATAGTAGTGAAGATTTGTAGGTGTCATCGCCACCCCAATTTTACCTTCTCATTGGAGGGTTTCTAGGTCATCATATCTTATGTCATACATGTGTGAATGCTTACTTGTTTACATACTTTAGATGTATATGCTCATATTTGAGATATGAGATGGATTAGGTGTGAATTTTTTTACCAGTGAAAAGTATTATAGATCCTTATTCACACCCCCCCTCTCAGTATCTTGTTTCCATTAAGATTTCTAACAATTGGTATCAAAGCTTAGTTCTCTTAGTCTAATAGCTTGAGAGGATCAGATCTTGAGGATGGAGGAATAAAAGATGGGAAAAATCATTAAGAACCAAATGATTGAAATCCAGATCAGATTGCAACAACTTCAAAGAGAAAAAGAAGAGTTAAGGAAATCCTTAAAGAAAAGGAAAGAAATGGCTATTCAACAAAATGATACACTATACAAGGAATTTGATACACAAGGATTAAGCATAACTTCAAGAAACTCCCTCCTCAAAAAAGATATAAATTCGTGGTGAATCCAACATTAGTTTTGAGAGGGGGAGTGGGGGGAATTAATTTGTATTGGCACCTTTTTTTTTATGTTGAGAAAAGTTTAATGTTAGATGCAAATTTTCTCAAACCATTACAAAATTGCATAAAATCAAGGCAATTTTGTTCTTTTGAGAGAAAAAGTATATATTGTAATGGCAGTTTTTCCCATTTATTAGGGGAAAAAACTATTTGATTAGGGATTTTTTCCCATCTATTAAAAAAACATATATAGTGTGTTAGAAAATATGCTAGAAAATGATGTGAATAGTTAATGAATCAATGATTAGAAATTAATCTTATGTTCTTCAAATCAGTTGTCAAATTATCAAAAGATTATGCTCAGTATTAAATTAAAGAGCGATAAGAAAGTGAGATTTCTATAGGATGACATGTATGTGGAATGTCCTATTGCATTTATGGCATAGTGGAATTTGGTTGCAAAGATATTCTTTAAATTGCAAACATCCTTCTTAGTGGTTGTCATTATCAAGAATATAGTTGGTTGCCAAAAATGGGACTTCTTATGGAAGAAGGATCATCAAATGAAAATCCAAGCCCTATTGTCAACCCAGATTTGACTATGAAGGAGGATGAGGAACAAAGTGATCTTACTACTAGACTTATTGCAGCATTCTAGGTCCTCTCTACTAATCCTAGGGACACAATCAAAGAGCTCAAAAAGGAGTAGGAAAAGGTAGACCTTTGAGCAATGTTCATTGCAATGGGTCTTGACCCTACTAATTTTGAAGAATGAATTGTAAATGTAGTGGAATAGAAAAACTATAACTTCAACACTTTTGGGATATTTTGAAGGATAAAAGAAGCGTTACATGAAGAATTGTTGGTTTACTTAGGGTTTATTTTGTAAAACATATTATCAAAAGTGTATTAATTTGAAATGTAACACTTTTTTGCTTACCTTTTTTAGGGAAACCACAACCATTTTTTTTATACTATATATATATATATATATATATATATATATATATATATATATATATATATATATATATATATATATATATATATATATATATATATATATATATATATATATATATATATATATATATATATATATATATATATATATATATATATATGAAATGTAAAGAAGATACAGAGAATATAATGCAAAATAAACCTCTTTTTGTTGACATTTGATATTTCAGTGGGCATGGTTTTTTGTTTTGGGCTTTAGTTATTTATAGTAATCAGATGATGTATTTAATTATTACTTTCAAAATTTGTATGAATCATAATTTCATTTTCTAGTAAGTACTTACTAGTTAGTAGCAGTACACAATACATACTATACATGTCGCATGCAAGCAGGAATTGATTTATAAAGCAATGGCTTTTTGGGAAATGTTTCTAGTAACATTTCATAGCTCCAACATACGTGTTTAATCGATAAAATCCATCTATAGACTATGATCGATGATAATATATCAACAATTGAAGTTATTTTGGGCCATACATCTCAAATTAAGCCTTGACCTTTTTCAAGTCTCCCGAATGGTGACACATTTCCTTCCACCATGTACCACTTGAAGTGGATAGTAAATAAATGTCTTATCACTATTAGTGGAATTCCCTCTTCCATCGGCTTCACATGCATTTCAATTTTTTTGGCACAAAATTGTATTTATGTTGAAGATTTGCAAATATTTAATAATTTAAAACAATTGAACTAGAAGTTGGATGGAAAAATGTGTAGAGACCATCTCTCATTCACTCAATTTATTTATAGGAAATTGAGCTTTTTCTTTTTTCATTTCTCATCTCATTTTTGGTAGTCAATAGTCTAGTACTAGGTATACTTTTAGTGCTCATTTAATTTTGGTTTGGTTTACTTGGTGTGGTAGACTACTAGTCATTGCTCTATAGTCAAGATGGACACTAATTTTCTTGACATGAAAATTGGAAGAGAAAGATAAGGATTTTTTAGGAAAAATGATTTAGGGTGTGAGTTTTTATAGAATGAGAATAGGTATTGTGTCAACACAAACATTACATCATATTTTCTAATGTCTTTTCTTGACCTTGAAGAAGATAAGGTTGACATTTTGTTGCTCATGAGGAAGACTTTTAAAGCAGAATACTTGGGCAATGACATTGGCATTGTTGCTTTTATAGAATTAGGGGTGGGGATCCCTTAGGTGGGTGAAATCCACAAACTTTTGGAACCTAGCTGGAATGTGGCCTTGCAACCATTTATGTTGGGTATGATTTCTGGGCAATTGAAGCACCATAAGAAATGGGCACGAATTGGCTTGGACTTTCTCCAAAAATGGTATAATTTGGATGAAGTGGCACATGACAACTCATGGCTACAAGAACTCACAACCTTAGTCGGGTCTTGTACTTTCTACAATGACTAGTACAGTAGTACTACAATTTTCCCTTGTATTTTGGTTTCACTTTTTATTTTGTTTAATCAAATTACAATCATTGTACATATGTCTTCCTCAAATTATGATTTTCAAGGAAGATTAACAAAATATCTTGCATTCCATATAAAATTGTATCTTATTGTTATTCTTACTTATGCAATATTTTAGTATTTTTTAATTTTTCTATTAAATTGTTAAGAAATAAAATATAACATATAAAATTGAATTAAAATTAACATATTGAGGTTTAAAATTTAACAATCAATTTAATTAATAAATCACTTACTTTAATGTTTGATTTTAGCACTAGCAGTACAAAATAATAGAATATGTGGAACAGAATCAATAGTTACTTTTACAATTAGATTTAATTCTCCACTAGATGGACTTATTTTACAATCAAACTTAAAGTATCATTGAAAAAATATTTTATTTTAAAAGTTAGAAATATTCTAATCTATTTAAGAACTATGTTATTAATATTGTAAGGGTGATGTTGTGACTATTGTTGGATGAACAAAGATCAATGACTTTAGATGTTTTTTGGGTTGAATTTGGCAACAATGGACTAGCTTTTTCAAATACCCCAAAAAGAAGACACGTCAAAAGTATGATCAAGTGTGAAATTACTATGCTCATAATTTCACTGTTTGATCAACTTACATCAATGACTAGAGATGATTTTTAGACAAATCTAGGGAACACTCAACCATTTTTATAAATGCAACCAGAAAATGGACACATGTTATCTAGTCTCTAATAACTAATAAATATTCTATATAAAAACTTTATGCTATGAATGCTCAATTATTCATATTGTAATGACTATTAAATTTTAATTATAACTTTAGGTATACTATATAAATTAGAATAATTTAACTATAATGTATTAGGTCCTTAATTATTCTTTAATCATCATTAAAAGCATAAATTAAGATAATGTTCGTGTTAATATAAATGGTTCAGTTTGAAATTTAATGCACAAATACATAGATTCCTATTCCTATTTAATTTTTTATGAATATCTTCTTATTATTCAATCACAAAATAATTTTTTAAAAATAACACAAATAAGTTCAATTGTTTCTTAAAATAAGACATAAAACATATTTATTCAATTTAGTTTTAATTAGAAATGTTTTTCTTTAACAAGTGGTAATAGAATTATGTTGTTATTATAATATAATAATAATTAATATTATAATATAATAATAATTAATATTATAATATAATAATAATTAATATTATAATTATAATTTATATGATGATGCAAGTGTTAATATAATAAATGGAATGCCCCCACTATCATTGGATGAGCAAGGATGCATTTCAGTCAAATTTGGGTAGCACTCAACTCGTTTTCCCAAACCACCCCTAAGAGAAGACATGTGGAATACATGTAATACTAGTGACTATTCACTATTCATTTTTACATTAATGGTAGACCCATGGTAAATATCATAGTGACACGCGTGATAGGGCATCAAGCCGATCATCGTTCAATCAACTAAGATCAATCACTTCAAATTTATTTTGGGTTGATTTTGGCAATAGTTGACTTGTATTCCCATTTTTCTCAGAAAGAGGACATGTGACATACTTGACATCATATCTATTAAGGCATTGGTATCCTTTACACACCATTCAGTCAACAAAGATCAAATGGCCCTAATCATGTTTCGAGTTGATTTTGACAATAGTAGTCTTTCTTTCTCAAATGTCATAGAAAAAAAACATGTGGCATACATGTATCGAGTGAGAAAGAAGATATGTTGTATTGACATAGATTGTGGTACAGTAATGGGACATGTAAAGATTGACAACTACCACCATTGGAGAATTAAAGATCGATAGCTTGAGATTTATTTTAGGCTGATTTTGGCTACCCTCATTTTTTTTCAAAATTTCCCCAAAAAAGAAGTCTTAAGAAAGAAGTAGTCACTGAATCTTTAGAAATTAGAAATAATTACTAGAGCTAATCCTAAATTATATTGTAACATTGTATGCTTATGGTTTCACAAATAATTATAATACTAGTTGTCCATTGTATAATGTACATTAGAATTAATATCAAATAGATGCTCGACTTTGTCAATTTTACAATTTGTAAAATTTTCTTTTGTGTAGACTATAAGGTTTAGTTTTCATTACTCAATCTTGGATCTCTGAACAAACTTCTAATCCAAGATTCAGTAAAATCATTAAATCATTAGAAAGGGGTTACCAATAACAATTTGCAAGTTGCAATACAAACCTAATCTTCCTAGACAATCACATTGTCATAGAAAATAGTTATGAATTAGAGTTTCAAATTTCTAGTAAGATCCTAAGACCTAAACACATTGTTTACTGACAATTTAGTAACTAGTATTGGCTATAGGATTTAGGGTTTTATTTTCAATTATCATGCATTGTAAGCCTAAATTATTTACTTCTAGCAACTAGGTAACTTGTAAAGTTAAATATTATAAATACAATTTAGGGTTTAAATGTTAATCGTCTACAAATTGTAATTTGTTTCTATGTATAGTTTTGTAAATTTTTCAACAATGACGAAAACATACAAAAGGAGTGGCACTGGCACTCGTAGTGGAATTGAAGCCCAAAAGAAAATATAAGGGACCGAGAAACTATATTTTGACATGCACAAACTTGTTAGAATGCTAGGTTTTACTAATGAATTCAATGATATTTTGGATCTTGTTATCTATAGAAGGAGTTTCAAGGCAATCAAACATTTAATTGACGTTAAGTAGAATGATCCACAAAAGGAATCAAAATATATTAAATCGAACAACATGATAAGTTGCATTCATAGTACATTTGGGCTATTTTTTTGACCTGTATTGGTCAAAATTTTGACCCAAGTTGATCAAAATCTAGACCAACCAATTGGTCAAAAAATTTCTTGTTGAAATTTTGATTAATACACTGGTCAAAAACTTTCAAAATTGTTGGCACAATTTTTGCCAAGCATTGGTCAAAATTTCGACCAATGTTGGTAGAAAACTACACAGCATTGGTCAAAATTTTGACCAATGCTTGGTGGAAAATTGCATTGCATTAGTTGAAATTTTGACCAATGCTTAGTAGAAAATTATTGAGCATTGGTCAAAATTTTGACTAGTGCTTGGTCAAAAAAATTTTGAGGCTCACACTTGTTGAAGTCCACTTCAGAAATGGCCCTTCCTAGGAAATTGTTGTCTAAAACCTTTCTAATGAGATAATGTGTTGTGAGCTCTTCATCAGTGGGATGGAATGTGAATCTAGGAGGCAGTTGTGCATCACCCATATCATGACTGTATCTAAAGTTAAGAGCATCTATTATTGAATTCTCTTCCCTGTCACCCATATTCATTTCCTTTGCTATTCATAATTCACATGATGTATTTATTCTATTTATTTTGATTTTCTCAATATAGTCATAATAAAGGCTCTTAACTTTAGTTACAGTCATGATATGGTTGATGCACAACTGCCTCCTAGATTCACATTCCATCCCACTAATGAAGAGCTCATAACATATTATCTCATTAGAAAGGTTTTAGACAACAATTTCATAGGAAGGGTCATTTCTGAAGTGGACCACAATTGGTATGAGCCTCAAGAAGGGTTTAATTCCCTCCTTTATTATTCAATATGCATATAATCCCACACGCCCATTTGATCTTGAATGATGATATGTATTGAATGTTGAGTGCTCCAAAACCATCCATTTCATGCCTTCATCTGTACACAATGTCTTTCTAGTTTCTTTCTACTCGCACTCCCATTTCATTTCATATGATCATCTAAAAATCGTGTCACTCTAAGCTCTCAACTATTTCCTCTTGATTGATCATCTCATAACTATTGAATGAGAGCTTTGGGATAAGCTATAGGTATCCATCAAATCATAAAGGATTTTGTTAGATGGTGTATATGATGTAGTAGCATTTTCCTTGGGAGACATGCTTGCAAAATGGAAGCATAGATAAGTCATGTGAACTATTTGATAGGATGCCTAAACGTAATGTGGTCATCAAAAGCCATGTTTGTTGGATATGCACAAAATAGATATTTTGAGAGAATATATTTTTTTAAGTTGTAACTACCCTAGTAGATATGCATGAAAAATGTGGAATCGTAGATAAGGCATTTGAACTATTTTATTGACTACCTCTATGAAATGGTGTCTAATGGAAAGCCAATATTGCAAGATATGCATATTGTCCCAGTAATAACTAGTAGCAATATCACATTCAAAAATCCAAGAAAATCTATAATGCATACTAGTTTTATTTTACTTTCAGCTGTACAAAACTAAAAATCCTTATATAAAAGGAAAACTATATTAGATATGATTATATACTCTATTGAAGCATTGAGAATTTGGAATATTGTATAACCCAAGGCAAGGACAGACAATAATCTAATTTTCATCTTCCATCAAAGCCCCACCTAAAAACTATGATGTTAGAAAATTGATCGTACACAACCTAAGTAGGTGAGTTAAAAACTAGGTTATAGGTTAGAATAGTTCTTAAAGGAAGCAAAAAGAATTTGTAAAAAAATAGTTGGTATATATCCTTTGCTTCTTGTTGGTAATGTCTACACCAATTAGCATTATTGATGTCCCCATCAAATCCATTTGTTGTTCACTAATTTGACCATGAAATTTTTTAAATTGTATCCCCAATTCTCACACTCTTAGTTAAGATTTCTAGATAAAGCAGCTACAAGAGGCACCAAATCTTTGGTAGAACACATAAAAATGGCCACTTTATAGAGTACAACATTAAAATAGTTAGCTATGAAGGCAATGCCTAAGAGTACATAGTGTTTGGGCACAAGATTAAGGAATGGTCCAAAAATCATAAACTTTAGAAGTAAATAGATGGGTAAAATTGTAATCCTAACATATCAATGTGTTATTTAATAATGTGTCTGCAATATCTATGGTGGTGACTTCAACAATTGAGAATGTTGAATATCATTAGCAGTTTGTCTTCCATACACACCAATGATGTCAATCATGGCTTCATGAAGACTTGGTTTGCTATGAATAGCTACAAGGGAGAAACAACAAAAGTACAGAATGTAGATGAAGTTATTTGGCACAATGCATCATATGCTCTACTATGAAGCGACTATAAGATGTGCAAACACATAGCTATTACTTTGAAGGTTCTTAGAATATGAAGAGTGTTGTTAACATTTAGAACCCAAAGTACCATTGAATACTAAAACATTTAAGTTTCCATAGTCCTTAGCCATACCCTACAGTTGGAAGTGGTCTTCCTAGATGATGATCTTATGAGTCACAAAGACCTCATGAGACTTTTCCTCTAAAGATATGCATCAAAGTGGGACTGGTGCCATTGAAATCTGTATGAGGCATTTCATTGGTACCATAAATATCTCAAATTATTTGACATCAAAATTCATTCTCACTTCAACGTAGATGTTTGTGGGTGGGCCTATTTTATATGGAAGAAAGCTTAATTGACAATCTAATATCATTATCAAAAGCACAAGAAAGTTTATCAAATTCTTTGGAGGTTAGAAAATTTTCCTTCAGGTTTGCTTACATTCTAGTTGAACCAATTGATCCTTAGTGGCATCTACTAATATAGACCTATTACTCAAGCATTGATATGTAGCTGACAGATAGTGGATTTGTTGTGCATTACAATGGGAACATGAAACCATGGTCGATATTAGTAATGAACTAGTACAAACCAATGTAGGAGAAGTATGTAACTTATTCACATCTAGCTATGGTAGTAGTTGTTAATTATAATTCAATTTAAATCATCACAAAGTTTCTAGTGCAAGCAAAAGCAATGATGCACCATAGTCTTATGGGGAGCAAATCTCATATTTTGAATGAGGCCAAAAATTCTTACATAATGCACTATGTATGCTTTCCAAAATTGTATAAGACAGCAAATGCTTCTCATTCATGAAAAACAAATAAATCCTGAGTCAATCTTTTAGCTTTCATTCATATCTAGGAATTTGTTTCCAATCGTGCCTAATAATACTCATTGTCATTGAACATCTAATTTCAACCTCCAAATAAATAAAAGCATAATCTACTAATCAAGAATTATAGCTTTACTTAAGGAATTTTTATAGGGGGAAAATGTCTGAGGTAAGAGAAATGGAAGCTCCCAATAGAGGAAAAATTGAAGCTTTTGTTTTTGGAGAAGCAATGCACAAATTGCAGAATAAAGAAAAGATGTGACTTAATGAATAATGGACCAACTTAGATTATGACAAGATGGCTAGTCTAGATACAGCATTGGATGATTACCAAGGGGATCTTGGTCATGGTGATTTGATATTGGAGAGTTGAGGAGGCTCAAGCTACTCTTTTTAACTTGTTTTTTAGGTGGTTTCCAAAGTCAAACTCCAATTACTATGTTTAATCTCAGTGGGATTTGTTTGCAGAGATTATCCCTTTTGAATTGGAAAGTTGAAAAGGCTTATTTTCTTTACTTAACTGGAAAAGTGAAATTCCTTAGGCTTTGAAAAATCTTTCAAATTTTATTTGGTGAATGACTAGATAGGCATCTCAAGGAAACAAAGGATGTGTATGAAAAAAATAGGCATTGATCCTTATTATTACATTCTCATAGTGTATTTTTTTATTGGATTTAAGCTAGATAACATTTTAAAATAACAACAATAGTTACAAAGAAATGTTTTATTAGAAACTGCAAAGAGCTACAAGTTAAAGGTTGCTCTGTAAAATGTCTAGAAGAAACCCATTAAAGTCAATTATAATGGTTGCAAGAGAAACAAAAACTATATCGATAGAACTGAAACAACACTCAATCAAAAATAGCAGAGAGTTACTTTTAAGTAAAGTAGGGCATATGTAGGCCCATAGAATCGAAGGTGAATGAAAATGATAAGCCAACACATTGCAACATTTGTGAAAAATATAACAATTTCTGTTCTAGACCATTATTCTATCCAGACTCTCAAAGTATGACTATTTTCACTGGATTTTTTAATATGTAACAAATTTCATTTTAATTAGCAATATACATAGTGTTCAATTAAAAATATTTTAAAATGGCAACATTAAACCTTACATGTTGGTAAGGTTTGTGCCCCATATAATTCTAAAGCATAAAAGGCATGGCAAGTCTCAATACCAATGACAATAATCATAGTACTACAAGAACTAGAAGAAACAAGCAAACCTACCAGAGTTGCTAAAGAAAATCACACAATGAGCTAAGAAATCTAGATAATATGCTTAGCTTCCAAGTAACTGGAAAGGTGAAATTTTCTAGAGTTTGGCAAGTTTTCCATATCTATCCTGCCTAGCTATAAACTCTAATTATGCAACAAAATTGTAGATCCTAGGGCTTGCAAGTAAGCAAAAAAATATAACCATACTAGAGCACCTCTATATCACCTCTTTTCTATATCACCTCTTTTGCCAATCTAAAAAATCTTGAGATGTATGAGTATGGGTAAGCAAGACCACTTCCTCCCTCCATAGCCAATTTTTTTTAGACTTGCTAGAGTTTAGATGGAACTCTGAGTGACATGTCTCTTCTATTTATGATGTTTATGGTGACAAAAAAAGAGACTAAATAGAATTGTACAATTATAATAAGAGATCATATAAAGACTAGTAGAAAAGAAGATAAACTAAAGAACATAATAGAAGATTTTGCCCCAAAATTATTTTTTCCTCATGTTTATTTAAACGTTGTATGCTCTCAAATAGTACAATGATGGTTCTCTTAAAAAAGGCCATTGCTTCATACATTGATAGATTTCATTCAACTATCTTGACAAACAATGCTATTGCATGCAATCCTTCTCAAATCTTAATAAATTATACTTATCTCAAGTAAGAAGAGAGATGGATTCCTGTTAAAACATATTTGAGCACTTGTCAAAGAGGCTCACCTAAATCCCCATTCTTATAGATCATAATCAAATTGTAGATATTTTATATAAAAGAAGCCCAAAAAAGAACATACAAAAAGGGTCATAGCATAGATAATCACTATCATCAAATGCAATTGGAATGGTTGGTACAATAGAAAAGGAGAAACCCCTTACCAATCTAGAAGATGCAAAGTGGCATAAGGGAGAGAAAATTTTAAAAAATTTAAAGCACTATCATAGATGAATAAGTGAAGTTCAAGATATCGAGGCTAATTTGGATTATGTACAGCACAAAGAAAACCAAAATGTAATAACAATTTTTAATAGAGAAATGAACTATATAAACTTATAAATCTCATAATAATAATAGGTCATAAACAAGAGCTAAATTTTGAGAAGACAAAGTCTAGACACAAGAAGTGTACCTAATTGATCAAAACCAAATCACTGCCAAGCCTTTTAACCACTCCTTAATAGAAAATCCATATACTATAGTTAAATTTTGAAAAAGAAAATGTTTGCATCTTCAACTAGGACTATAAATCAAAACAACCCACAAATGAGATGTAGATGATGCAAAAACATGAAAAACCTACAAAAGTGCTATAGCCAACCAACACTTCAAAGAAAGCATATAAATAATTTACTTCAAACACTATGCTAATACTCTCTCAATGGTTAATCTAGTTAGCATTCCTTGAAAATCTCTCAAATATTATTACCAATAGGACAAGATCTATAGAATTCCTCTAACAAAAAAACCCTGCACTAAAGAAAAGTGTGTTTCATACACATTTAAACACCATGAGAAAAAATTGGACAAGAAATATTCTTGCATTCTTACATTCATATATCATTTCCATGATGATTAACTCAGTATCTTGTTTCCTCTATTTTTATAGCTTTAACAACCCTCTTTTCTTTTCAGGTGCATGACACATTCTTATTGCAAGTAAAAGATTATTAGGTCTTACTCCAAGAAACACTAAGCAATGTATTTCCTTTGAAATTAGATGCACTAGCATATGTAAATTTCATAATTACTTTTCTTGTGTTTTTGGGAAATCTCAAACAAAAACTAAATCTAAGTATGATTTGGAAATCTCAACCAAAATCATATATCGTTCATGGTATTGTTAGCGACTATTTCCTTCCTTTACCCTAAGTCAAATTTAATTGAAACGTTATTTTCACTCATTTGAAACCAGAGTAAAAATTTTTGGATTAGATTATATTACTTTATTTCCCATCATTTTTGAAGTCTAATTATGGCTAGTTTTCTTTGCATAATAGAAACAAACATCGACAATCATGAAGATCACAAAGAAGAAAAAGATGAAAGGTTAAGAAAACCCTCAACACTAGTGATGAAGGGAAATGTGAATCCTACCTACTACCTAAGAAAATTTCCCTAATATCATCACCAAAGAAGCAAGATCCATGGAATTCCTCTAACAAGAAAAACAAAACTACATTATGAAGAAATGTTTTGCAAACACTTCTAAATGTCATGAAATAAAATTGCATAGAAAAGGGGTTCAAGGTACTAACCAAAAGCAAGCTTGATACATTCTCTAATCACATGTCCTTCCCATACTTGCCATAACCTCCTCCATTGCACAGACAACAATGCACAAAAAACACAAAATGCAAACATGGAATGAAGATAAAATACACATAAAATGTGGAATACAAACACAGAACACAAAAGATCGTCACAAAAGGAGAAAAATTACAAGAAAATACCAAGAGAGAGCTGCAATGCTCACCATACTCAAAGGTTTGAGGGTCAGGTGGGAGATTAAGCATTCGACAGACCAAAGATGAAGCCTATGTTTGGCATAACAATGAGTGTGCATAACAATGAAATAGGCACAACCTTTTTCATTTTCAAAACAATATGAAGCCTGTGTTGGTCAAAATTTTGACCAACATGGGTATGGATTTTTTTTTAAAAGACATTTTTCCTTGCCTATTTTGACCAATTTGACCTCATTTTAATAGATGGTCAAAAAATTTGGTCTAAAAATGGGGTCAAATGTACTAGTGATTGTACACAAAATTACAATGTAGACTAGGGGAATTTCCCACTTGGAGTTCCCTAAAGTATTCTATTGTCCAAAATTCATAATGGTTTGTGTTGAAAACTATGATGAAAACATAAAGGCAATTGTGAATCAAAAGACATAGGAAGTAATTTTTTGATCACGCAGAGTGAATTTGGTAGACTATTGGACCTAGGATTTGAAGAACAAAACCCAACCCACATTGACCTATAAAACTAGCAGAAATATATGACAACTTAGGTTTAGATAAAAATTATTATTATATCAGAGGGTTAGCAAACAGATTCAATCTTCCTTGTGACCATAAACCTCCTTATGAATTGGATTTTTTTGCAGTGGGTTTAGGATAATGTATCTCTTCTATCAATGTGTTTAGGTTTGGAAAGTAATGACAGAGTAGGTGCCAACCTTTTGGAAATGATTTTCAATATTCATTGCCTTAAAAAACCCATAAGTTATAGTTATATTGGGCACATTGTACATCACATAAAAAAATAATAGTTAATGATTAAAAGAGGGCCATACCCCTTTTCACATAAGACATTTAGTTACACAACCTACTTGTGCTATATTCTATTATCAAAGCATCATCAAATTTTTGAAATAAACAAGCTTCAACTTAAGTTTGATAAACCAAAATTTGAATGGACATCTATGATTAGGATGGGTGATCCCTAAGGGAACTACAATCACTTTTTAGACTTCTTTTTGGAACCACTTCATCATAAAATTACAAGCAATACTTCAATGCCTAGATCACCTATGTCTTGCAAATTATTAATTCAACTAGGAAGTCAAATTCAATTGGTTGATTGGTACTTTATGGAAGAGTATAGTACCATATTAAGATTGTATGATTCAACTATAGAACCCTACAAACTTCCAATACATGTGATAGAGAGGGTATTTGCATTGGAATATGTATAGCAAATGGAAAGCATAGATATACTCTTTCATGGTCAACAAAAGAAAACCATTTTTCCTTTCTTTCCTATCAGATGTGGAGGGTTCACATTTGAGAGAAGAGCATTCAATGTGGTATAGGAATTTCTTGTAGTTTTTAAATTTGATGTTTCTAGGCACTATTAGTATGATCCACTAAACATAATTGGTACAAAATTTGTATAGAATGGAACTCCACAAGCCAATGTCAACATGGGAGTATGTCATTGATTGAAAGATTTAAAAAGTATGGACTCGTGGGAAGAGGTCAAAATGGAGATAGAGAAATTCTCCAATGAAAACAATATTTCAATATAGGAATTTTCAACACAAATTAAAGAATTGCATGGACAAAAAGAAAAATTATATCCTGTGACATCCTATAATTTCTACCAAATAATGGATGATCCAAGTAAAAAAAACATCTTCCACATGCCATAAATAAAGATTGTGTAGTTGCACATTGGTGTCAATAAAAAAATAATGCATTTTGGGAAATGAGGAAGAACATTGGTGAACCTAAGACCTTTGAAAATTTTAAAGACTTTCCAGAGGATGAAACATTTAGAAAATTATGGAATAATGAACATCTATATGCATAAATAATACAAAATGATGTAGATGATGAAGACAATGAGTATGAGGTTTGTAAGGATCCTTCATCCACCACCACAAGAATTGCCACGGGTTCTACTAAATCCACTACTCCAACTACTACTACTACTAGTACATTTGATTCAACTAGACTATATAGTGTACTTAATTAGTAGACAAGGGAAAAATATGGCATAGAGGCAAAGATGATAAAAAAATGGGTTATCTAGCTGATGGTGGACTGGGCAGAACATGCCAAGGAAATTGATATCCACTCCCAATACCAGAGCTACTAAAACTTGGTCATAAACTAATCATTGGAAATGAGTCAGATGACCCATCAAGTTCTTCAAAAAAATATGAGCCCATATCCTTATTCATCCAAAATGCATTTGTAACCTCCCAAGTTGTTTCATCTTCAAAAACTATGATGTGACAAAAATTTGACCAAAATACTACACTTGATGATCACTATGGAAAGGAGCAAAAGGTTTCAAATACTCATACTAATAGAATGTGAGTCATAACTCCCTCGGGACCAAACCTTCATAACAATACAAAAATTCCACTTGTTAGTGGCAATGGGGCAGGATTAGGAAGGGGTGATGTCGTTGGTAATCCTCAAAATACAATTATTACAACCTTGGGAATTGGTTGAGACGAGTACAATGTTGCAATTTCTCTTTCTCCCTTCAATAATTGTAATTTATCAACATAACCAAATTTTGTAATAAGTTTTCAAGAAACCACAAAAATGAATACAAAAAATAATAAGGCATCCAAGAAGGATGTACTTGAGGTGGATCATTCTCAAGAACCTACATCGAGTAGGATATTTCCAACATATGACACATAAAATATGATGGAGTTTATGATTTTTTCTCCTCCATGGCTAGATAATAATCTACCAGAGAGTGAGATAAATATATCATATTTTTATGTTAGCACACTATCTATGGATTTATCCTAAGTAAAGAAATGTGGACAAATCCAGTATGGCAAAAAAGACCAACTCTATGGTCTCTAGTTCACTATTCAAGATGGAGGGAGGGACGGAGGGAGGGAGGGAGGGAGAGAGAGAGAGAGAGAGAGAGAGAGAGAGAGAGAGAGAGAGAGAGAGAGAGAGAGAGAGAGAGACTGACTGACTGAGACTGAGACTGATAGAGATAGAGAGAGAAGGGCTGGAGAGGGCAATTGAAAAGTTAAAAGATGACCTAGAAAATACAAAGGCAAAGGAGAAAGAAACATATACTAGGTGCAAAGAAATAGAGAAAAGTATTAGAATTGCTTCCTCTCAAGAAGCAAGTGCATAGCCTCAGCCAAAAAATATGGAGGCAAAAATGAAAAACTTTGAAGGAACAATTAGAAGAATGAAATAAAAAGATATGTGATGTAAATGTAAAGAGAGAAGCATAACTCAAGATGTCAAAGGAAAAATTGGAATAGAGAAATATGAAACTCAATGATACTCTGAACCATGTTAATATGGAAGGTGGTGTAAAACTCAAAGAACTTGGAGACAAATTTCAAGAATCAAATAAATAACTTGAGGATGAAAGAGAATCTGCAGTAGATATTTTCAAAAATTTGGAGTCTAGTGGACATACAATCAATAACATAAATAAGGAATTGGAAAATGAGAGGGAAAAAGAAAAACAATGCGAACAAAAAGCTAAGCAAATAAAGAAACAAAGTGAAAATCATATGTCACACATGGTGCAATAGGTACATAAGGAAAATAAAACAATCACAACCTACAAGAAAAAATTGTTTGAGTCAAATGAAGAAATAAAAGTTTTTCTTTGAATTGCATCAAACTTTTGAAGCTATTTATGGGAGTATCAAAAGAGAAAATTGAGAAGAATAATGACCTTTTTAAGCTCGATAAGGTTGCAAGAAAGATTATACACATAATTTTTGAGTTGTCATTTTGCAAGATGCTTAATGGAAGAAATTCTTTTAAACACCTCTTGAAAATTTGATATGGGATTAACTCCAAGGTTCCAAGCGATCTTGTGACCCACTAGAATCCGGTCAATTGAAGATAAATGTGTTTGTTCACAGAGAGCCTTTGCTAGATCAAACCAATTTTAGATAAGATGATCAATCTGCTTGTTGTTTTAAAATTAACCATAAAAAGAGATATGTTTTTTGGTATTTTCTATTTTTTACTAAATTCAATCATCTAACAATGCAACTATATGAATTCTTGTTTTAACCAAGTGTTAGTAAATAAAATAACTAAGATAAGGTAATGAGAGATGAAAGAAAATATCATGAAAGAGAAATTCCTAACAGACATAAACCACAATAATAACACATCTGCAAGTTAAATTGTTGAAAAAATCAGGTAGGAAACCAATGAAAGTAGGAGCAATGCTTCCTCAAATCCACTAATGCAATCATTGATGGAAACATAGTAAAACCAAAAGATGTTTCACTTCTTATCAAAGTGCAAGGCCATGGAAAGTGCACTCATGTGAGATGAGAAGCTATTTAGGAACAATAGGGTGATCACTTCTCCAACTTGATAAATCAGTAAAATTTGCCAACATGCGACAAACACCAAAACTAAAATATCGCATGATAAAATTGACACAAAAAAACCATTGGCTCCATTATTATCATGAACAAGAATTCACAAAAATAACACACTTTGACAAGAATAACTACACTCAAAATGAGAGCACCAATAGCATATATTATTGCATCAAAATAATGGCCTAGAATACATCTTACATTCTTGAATTTATAAGAAATCATCTCCTCAATTTGTGTTGAGATTGAGAGATCTCCTCATGCAAATATATGCTTAAAACTAATAAAAAAAATCTAATTATATACAAACTGACTGTCTAAATGGTGCTAAGTAGAACTCCACCCTTGTTTATATCAATTAATGGGTGCATAACCTTTAAATGTCTTTAAACAAAGAAAGAAACAATAGATAAAAAGAAGGAAGTTGTAAGAGGATCTCGGAGTCATTGGAAGCTCTAAAAATGGAAGTTTGGCCTTCTCTAAATGTTTCTAGGAGTTAAAATACCATCAAAATGTGTTTCCAGTGCATGGAAAGCTTTAAATTTGGAATTGGCAGTTAATTATTGGTGCACCTCTAACTTCTTCAAAAAAATTGGCACACCTTTGGAGGAGTGCACCTTTGGAGCAACACACCTTTGTATCAAGTTCAAAAAATCCAAAATTCTCCTAAGTGTCAAAATTGAATTTTTTGCTTCTAGGTTTTCTTCCCCTTATACCAGAGCAATGTATGGATGTTTGCTCTTGAATTTCTCTATAATCTCCAATACTTGGGAAGCTTCTGGAAAATCTAAAGCCTCGTATTTATGCCTAATTGATTGCCAATAATTACTGATATCCACTCAAGTTTCCTAAAAATCATCAATTTTTCCATCAAGTTTCAACAATACCTCTTCAATCTTGAATTCTTGCCTAATATATTCATCACACAAAGCATGCTCAAAAGTTCTTTGAAATTGTTCAACCACTGCTTGCACTAACTTGAGCTTCATCTTTGACTCATCCTCAAAAATCTCAAGGGAAATAGCATCATAATACCTATCTACATCCAAAATTTACTCTTGAGACTAGCCTTTTGACTTCTAAATATCTTCATGAAGTTCTTCCATGACCTTATTTCAGCAGTTATGTTTTCAATCCAATCCTCAAGTTTATTAATCTCATCCATTGTATGCACTTCTATGAGTGTATGATACCTTTGGCCTTTTATTGTTTGGAGTGCTTGAATATCTTTTCCCCAGGTATGTACCTCATCCATAAGCCCAAAATCCTAGTCTACTATAGATACCAGTTTCCCCACATTAGAATGAACATTATGCAATAGGTTCAAATTAGCCTGTATTATCTCTACACCTTTCTGCTCAAAATTGTCATGCCATTGTTAATATGCTCCAAAAAATGAATCAACTTGGACACTCCCCTTATCTCTCCTTTCTAGTGTTTAGCAAGAGTAACCTCTATGTGATCTTGAACCAATGGACCTACAATTCCATGTAGATAGCATCTTAATAGCTTGTTCTCTTTACGCAACTTTATCAATTCATTCTCATTTTCATCAAAATATTTGAACACCTCCCTAACGCATGTAGTGATCATAAATTTAGTTGTATCTACTATGGGATTTCTTAATTTGACTTAAGTAATCTGATAGTTCTTAGGAGTCAAATATTCAATCTCAACATGTGGAGGGGGAATGGTTATATGAGCAAGTAAGTCTTGATCTTTATCCTTCATTATGAAGGTCAATTTTTATGCATCACCTATAGGTGGCTCAGGCCTCTTGATGGCTTCTACTAGCACATCCATACTCTCCTCTTCATTCAAGTTCAACTACCTCTTTTTTCAAACCATAACCTTCCTCTTCAGCCAAGCCAGTGTAGTCCCCATAAGAGACATGTATTTGGCTAAAGAGGAGGATTGCCCTGCAGCCCCCTTTCCCTTATCCATCATTTCTAGTGTCTTTTCTTTAGAGAGAGATCTAGATTTAGTCTCCCTATATCTTTGGTATCTAAATTCCTCACCTCTATATCCTACAAAGTTTTGTATTTTTCCTTCCTCTGATACTTCATTAGTTGGCCTTTCTTTTGGGTTTTCTTCATACCCTTCTTGCTCTTCTTCAGTAATACGAGGGAGAGGAGTGGTTGAGCCTTTTTCCAAAAATGAAAAATCCTAAAATGATGGTGGTGAGGTACCCAAAGATCCTTCTGGTAGAGGTGGCATTTGGTTCTAGTCCTCTCCCAAAGGTTTGTTTGTGGGTGTATCTCATATTTTATCACCCATCATTTAAGTTCCTATTAGCATAAAGTCAAAATTAGATATGTTAAAAATATTTGTTCCCTTCCCCTCTTGTTGGTCAATCCATTATTTTTTCTCATCCTCTAAAGTTGTAACCTCAATAGGTTGCCTAGGAATAGATGGTGGCATAATGGCGGAGCTTCTCCTTTCCTCTTCCTAGGAAGCCCTTGCCAAGCGTGTTCTTTGACTCAAAAGGAGATTATCTTCTTCATCTTCTTCAGGGATGATTTCCAAGACTAAAGGAATAGGTATAACCATTCTTTGTATCTTCTTCCTTCTAGTCCTTTTGACTGTAGGTCTTAGCTTAACTTTCTTAGTAGCTAAGGGAGAGGCTTCTTCCTCTTGTATAGGTGGTGACACCTCTTGTGGTTCTTGTTCAGGTTCTTGTTCCTATTGCTATTTTGGTGTAGACACTTGTGGAATATCCTAAGATTGAGTTGCTTCTTATTTTGAGGCTCTTGGTTCTGAGGTGCTTGAGCCACCTCTTGAGGTTAAGGTTCTTCAACTTTGGGCTGAACTTGCTTAGGAGAATCTCTTTTCCTTTTATTCTTCCCTTTGTTTTCTCTAAAGTACCCAACATCGCTATCATGTTTATATACCATTTTTGACCTAAATGGAGATTGGTAAGGGAAAATTGGCACTATAACTTTTGCACATTTACCCTTTACTGGACGTGATATGGCTTGGAAGGTAACAAATCTAAGGAACTGGATCCATCTTAAAGAGTTTCTTGATCCAATCCCTTGTCAATTGGATTATATGTCTCACCATGTCATTGATATTTGCATTCTCTTCCCTATCAATCTCTGCATTCATAATTGGCCTATCAAATATCTCATCATCATTATAGAAGGGATCTAAGATATCTTGAGTGTCTTGTTGGACAACATTTAATGGGACCTTTATCTTCAAGGTGCTTCCTACTAGATATAGAGTTATCCTACAATAATAACTAATTTGGATATTATAGTCATCTATCACATTCATCCAATGATCTTCTACTGCATCTTTGTGAACAAATTGATTTCCTACCAAATGTTGAAATCTTCTAATATTGTCAAAATATGGATGAGGGGATTTGTAATCTTCCAATGGATATTGATCCCATTCTACATCAAAGGTCATGATATCTTTCTTTTGCTTTACTTCAAATGGACCTATTGTGATGGGCCATACCCAAGTCTTCTTATATTATTTCCTCACTCTGTCATATGTAGATGAGAGTTGTCTTGTAATCTCCAACAAGATGAGCCTATCTAATGGATACCTTGGGAGTTTCTTCAAATTCACCATTTTACCAGCTACCCTTAGGTAAGTGAATGTCTTGAACTAGATGTAGTAGGTGCCAATTTCTACAATCTTGGTTGCTACCTCTACTTACATCCTTTTGGCATAATCAACCTCTATGAATTGGATGATTGCAAAAATGAAGGCATCATTCACTATTCTATATTCCTTTCTTTGGTCTGATAGCTTCTTCTTCACCAGTTGGGAGTATACCACATAAGGCCATGCATTAGCATCTTTCATGCTTCCCCTCTTGAATAGTTCTAGATAATTAGTTGGCCTTGCTGCTAGTAAATACACCAAGTATGATGTCCTATAAAACTTGGGGTTGGTTTTGACTCCTACCAACTTCTCATCTAAGTGTTGAGATGCCCCACTATTGGTAGACCCATGACTCTACTGAGAAGTACAATGGATTATCCAATATCATCCTTCATATATCCTCTAGTCATATCTACCTTGCCTGCTCTTCATCCCACCGACATTTTATCAATCAAGAATGATGATTGTATGATTTTAGTTAACTTCTTCTTATTCTCCCTATACCATCTTTTTGCTTGATGATAAGTTATCCTCACATATTGATCCACTCTTGGGAGATGAAAAATTTTCTTGATGTTCCTTGATCTTAGGTCTAAGATGATCTCCCTTGTGATACTCTTGATGACTCTTTCTTCTAACATGTAGTTTTTAGTTGATGCCATTAAAAGCTCCAAAGATTGTATTGATGCTGTATGTGATGCTACATTGGCCAACTATGATCTAATAAGTTCCAAGACCATCAGAGACCTCTCATTAGGTTTTTTGCATAATTCCAAGAATGCATTCTAGTTTGTGTGTCCCAACTTAGTATCTCTAATCTCTGAATGTGCATCCTAAAAGCGTAATTTCTTTGATGCAAATTAAAACTTGAAAAAAACTAGTTTTGGAGCCATCTTCTAAACAAGTGAGGATGATGAGGAAGTTATTTTATCTACAAAAAATATAAAAATATTAGTCTAAAAAGTTGAAAGTCAAACCCTAATTACCAAAAAATAAGACCCAAAACAAAAAAACTTAGTAAAACAAATCAAACTCCCCTTTTATAGCTCTAAAAAAAATTAGCACACCCTACACACATTGAAGGTGCACTAGGTGTGCTTCATTTGTTTACTTAGCCAATTAAGTGCATAGTATCGCACTTGTGTAAGTATGCACCCTTGTGGGATGCACACATGCACATGTGTGCTACTACACACATTTGTTGTGTGCAAATGTGCAAAGGGGAAATGAGTTATTCTTGATAAGGATGCACTAGTGCTAAAGAGCACACTAGAGCACCTAGTGCAAATGTGTGCACTAAAATCACTTTTTACCTCTAAATTTTCAATTTTAGCATCTGGGTTTTCCTAGTCAGAGACCAAAACAAGACATGAACCCTATGTGGAATCCAAAAAATGTCCCAAACCCTAGACTAAGGGTTTAGGAGACAAAAAAAATTTACTATGGGATCCCCATTTCTAGGTAAAATAGGGTGTGCATTGTGAAACCACAACAAATGACCCCAACAAAAAGGAAGAAATGACAAAGTCATTTCTTCACCAAAAAGAATTCTTTTAAAATGTACCAACTAAAAAATGAGTTTAAACACTTAAAAAATATTTTGAGTTCCTTGATAGTTCAAACTTCATAATCTCAAATCTTCAACCTCAATGTGTGCTCAATTCATTCATTTACTTTGGCATTTCTAGATGCCAACTTATCATCAATTTTTAGTAACTTGGAAACAATATTATATTCCACCAATCCATTCATCTAGAATCTTTGTAGATCATGTTTATCAATCACTATCTGACTAGATGAGAGAATTCATTCTAAAGTCTCTTAATGAGTTATCATTTTTTTATTTAAGATTCTAAATAATCTTTTGAGTTCTGCTTCACGAAGCTCACACATTTCTATTTGATTCTTCCATGATGTGATTAGTATAGATACCGGATAGCCATTTTGGAATGCATATCCCAATTATCGGATTATTCTTTCAGACCCCTATTGAATCTTTCATTCTTAACACCACTTTATTTTTTTATTTTCTTTATATACCCTAACCATGCTTAGATTGTGTGGCCAAGGAATTGGTGTCATTTCTCATATTCTTCTTTAGTTTGATAACTACTTGTGTTCCTCTTTAATGAACTAAATGAAGAATCCCACACCAAATAGTGACCTTAGAAATTCCTTGAAAAGACCTTTTATTTGAACTGGTAAAATTCAGATTGTCCCTTGCTATCATCAACCTTTATTTGAAAGCACCAAGATTGTCAATTTTTTAACATTGTAAAAGTGTTGAGAACTATCAATTTGCAATTTTGATTTCAAGATTTTAAGTCCTTTATGACTATAAGTAACATCCTCCTTAAATTTGTACAAGATACGCATCATCTAAATGCTTTGAAAAAGAAATACCTCTTCCCAAAAATTGAAACCATGAGGAGTAGTTTGTGAAATGCATCAAGAAAGAATCTTGATTGCACCTAACCCCTTGGACTGACATGAAAAGAAAGACACGACTTATAAAGAAAACACACAATTGAAAGTAAACACACTTGCAGAAGGGAAACACTCTTGCAAAAAAGTAAGCATACTTGCATAATTTTTTTGAAAATGTTTTCTTGTTTTAGTCCTCAAAGTAATGTTTCAGGAATTTCCCATTGATTGGAAATGGAACCAATTCCCCTTGTAAGGAACTTAGCCTAAATGTATTTTCTCCTAGAATTTCTACAATTTGATAAGGGCCAATCCATAGCATTGAAACTTAGTGTGGTTTCCTAGATTTTCTTTTGCCTTGTCCCATAGAAGAACAAGGTCAAATATTCTAAAAGATTTGATTGTGGCCCACTTGTCAAACCACCTTTTAATGATAGCCTGATGTTTTTCCATATGCTCTAAAGAAATTGTCAATTTCTCATCCATCTCCAAGAGATTCATTAATCTGACCTAAACCCTGTCGACATCTTAAACATAGCCACTCATGAATTTCAAAACAAGAATGATGAGGTTAAGTGGGAATACTGGCTCTTGTCCTTAGATGAGAGAATATGGGGATGTTTCCAAAGCATTCTTGACCCTAACTCAGTCTTTCCATAACATGTATTTGAGTTAACTATGCCAATCTTTAGGATTTTCCTTCAATAAATGTCTTATCATTGTGATTAGGTTCTTACTTGTAGATTCAGACACACCATTTCCTTGTAGATAGTAATTTAAAGAGAACTTGATAATAACCTGATTATCCAATATCCACTGGGTAAGGAATATTGATGCAAAGGCTGATCCATTATCAAAAACTAGAAAGAATGGCATCCCAAATCTAGTAATAATGTGTTCTTCCAAAAAAATTATAACCACCTTTGTCCTACAGTTTCTAAAAGTCTTAGCTTCTATACAATGCGTGCAATAATTTGTAGTTGTGAGAATGAATATATGTCCTATTTATGATGGTGGGTTTACTAGACCAATAAAATCCAGCCCCACTTTGCAAAAGGGCATACCTCAAACACTGGTTGTAATGGCATTGTAGGAGGTCTTTCCCTATGAGCACTAGTCTGACAAACATCGACAATATGCACATGTTCAAAAGTATCCTTGAAAATTGTAGGCCAAAAATAGCTTGATCTTAAAATCATATGGGTTGTAGCTTCTATTGATCCATGTCATGTGTCATACTTATCATAAAACTACTCCAAAACCTCTTTTACTTCTTCTCATCCCAAGCACTTTAGGTAGATTCCTTTGTAGTTCCTTTTATATAGTTTCTTGTTTTGCAACATGTAAGATTCACACTTCATCTTGAGACCTCTATGCTGGGAATTATTCATCCAATTGGGGTATTGATTCTATAAAAGATAGTAAAAAATGTCCTGATACCAAACATCTATTATTATACCTTGATCAATATCAACTTGAGATACTATAAAAAAAAATTGATCTTTTGTGTTCATTTCTTCGTCAAACCTAAATTTATTCTCATTTTTTATCTCATTATCATATATCAAATTTTTCAATCCTTGTCCTCTCACTAACTTCATTGATTGAATCTCTAGATCAAACTCTTATAGTATTGCCATCCATTTTCCTCGTCTTTTGCCCATTTTTTTTTGCATCAGTAATGTCTTAACCGTAGAATTAGGCATAATTGCATATACCTTACTCCTTAGTATATAATGGAAAAATTTCTTAACTACCTTTATCAAAGAAAAAGACTTTTTATCAAGATTAGAATAGTTAAACTAAACATTCTTTAGAGGATAACTCATGAAAGCAATGGGTCTTTCATCTTCTTTATCTTTCTTCTGTGCAAGAATTCTAGCACATGAATGTTCTAAAGTGAAAGAGTATATTTTAAATGGAAGCTCATAATCTACACTAACAAGTATTGGAGTTGTAGAAATATATACTTTGATGTCCTCAAATGATTCCTTGATTTCTAGAACCCATTCTATTTTCTTTATCAAATCATTAAGAGGGTGCACTATCTCAGCAAATCCACTTATAAAATTTTGCACAAAATATATCTTCCTAAAGAAAGATTTGAGTTTTTTATGACTGTGTGGAGCTGATAACTTTAGAATGACTTCAATCCTCTTAGGATTGATGGATTTTATGGCTTCAAAGATAATATGACCTAGGAGCTTTCCTTTAGTGACCCCAAATGAACACTTCTTGGGATTAAGTGATATGCCATATTTATGACATCTATTAAACACTTGTTTTAAATCAGCAATGTGAGTGCTTTGATCCTTTGAAAAGATTGTTAAGTTATCCATGTATATAACTATAAAAAAATTATTAGTCCCTTGAAAGCTTCATCCATGGCTCGTTGGAATGTAGCCTGGTGCGTTGATCAATCGAAAGGGCATTCTTCTATAGATAAAAGTCCCCCATTTTGTCATGAAAGTAGTCTTTAGCCTATATTCTTCATCAACTATCACGTAATTATATCCAAAATATCCATCTAAGAAATACATCATTTTGGATCCATTGACAATTTGTAATACTTCATCAAGTGAAGGCAAGGGATAGTTATCCTTTTGAGATGCTAGGTTCAAATTATGAAAATCCATGCAAAGGCATCCCTCTCTAGTCTTTTTCCTCACTAGAACCAAATTAGCCACCCATGTAGAATGGCATATGGGGAAGATAATATTAGCATCGAGAAACTTGTTCACTTCATTTAGTATCAATGGTTCAATAATGGGATTAACATGTCTTTTCCATTGTTGGAAATTTTTGGTATTTGATTTCAATGAAATATCATGTGTGATGATATCAAGAATGTATGTTTTGAGTTCTTCATAACTCCAAGAAATGACATATTTGTACTACCTAAGTAATTGGAACATATCTTCCCTTTCCTAAGTGTTGCACACCTTTCCAATCCTTACTATTTTAGGATCTTCATCAGTACCCAGATTATATGAATCACATTCTTTGATCCCCTTTTCTTTGACCATTCTCTTACTAAGTGTTGATTCATCATGATCAAAAATGCACTTTAACTCAACCATTCCCTTAGGAATAGTGTTGGTTTTCAAATTGAGAATCCCATATTTATCTTCAAGTTCTTCCTCCTCAAGTTTGTCATCTAGAGTGTCATCAATCTCTTGTCCCTTAAAATGGTTGTTGCACATGATAAACTCAAGTATGTGTTGGTCATCCTGGAAAACTTGGAATTTCATAATGTTGTCCAAGATAGATAGGGCAGCAACCAATTTTACTAAAAATATTTTCAATTTTGTTTTCTCAATGGGTTGTAATGCACTAGCTGAAATTTCTAGGTCATCTACTACCATGTTTCTCCTTCTAGGGATAGAGCTTATGTTCAAATCTTCAAATTCATCCATTAGATCCCATACTCTCTTTTAGTAAGCATGTAATATCCTATCATTGCAAGAATAAATTGATTTCACTTGTCTAGTCACCAACTGGGAGTCTCCTTAATTTTTGAGAGCTTTAACTCCCTTCTCTAATGCGAAGAGAAGTCCACAAATCAAGGCTTCATACTTTGCAACATTGTTAGTACATCTAAACTATAATCGATATGTTGCATAAAAGGGCCTACCTTTTGGGTTGATTAATTCAATACTTGCATTAACTCCTAATTTGCATTTAGAGCCATCGAACCAAAGTGTCTAGATTGGATCTTCTTTAGGATTCCTAGACTTATGCTTGTTCATCCACAGCTTTTTTGTTACTTGAACCTTAAAGTATTATTTCTTTGGGATCCATTGTAATCTCTCCCATGGTGGACTTGATGATTTTTTATTATTTATCTTTGATATGGGGAATATATGTTTCTCTTGTTGATCTTGAATTTCTCTAATCAATTATGTAATTTTGTCAACTTTAGTCTTAATATGTAAGACTACCAAAGTCCAACCTTGGCCTTTTATGAAACATCTCCTTCTTTGGATCTTAATCATTCCCAATGGAGAAGAAAAACCTCCACCATCTAAAGAGGAATCATTGTATGATGCATTGAGATATTCTAACTCTTATTCCTCCTTCTCCATATCTTGAGATATGTATGTGGAATTTGGATTTTATGTAGATGCTTCTTTTGGAATGTGTCTGCTCTTTATTTCCATTATCTAAGTTAACACCCAAGAAATTGCTTCTTGGTAATGCAAACATTCAAACTTTGAATGACTAACTTTATGCAATTTATAAAATTTGGGAAGGAGCAACACACTTGGGTTTGCTTCTTCAATTAAACATTGTAAGTTTTCCACCATCCTATCTATAAAGTGTGTTACAATCTCTTCTTTTGGGATCAGAATCATGGATCTTCCATTTTGGTGATTTGATGTTTTAGTTGAAGTTGTATAAAAAATTATTACTTTGTAAGAGCCTAAATCAAATTGTAAAATTGCCACCTCGTTTGGTGCATTGTATTTGTAATCATCATTTTTAATTTTGGCTCTGCATCAATCTTGATTAGATTATTCAACCCTTTCCAAGGCAACCACAATTGAGTAAAATATGTTGAAAACCATCCTCTTAAGAATTTTGTCCACTCTCTACTCAGTAGCAATCCATATGTTTTACAAATTTCAACCACATGTATATCTATGGTGTCTTTAATTCAGGGGCCAACTATCAATTGTATCCAAACACCTTTCAACACATCAATAACCTTTACTTCTATTTTGTCGAGTTGTATCACTATTTGATTAGATAGCTAAGGAGTGACTCCCAAACTTTGTGCTATAAAAAGTGGCATAACATTACAAGAAGCTCTTGAATCAATTAGGCAATTGTGAAGTTCTTCCCATATATTCTAATGCTAAGCAAAAAAGGAGGCACCTCAACTTTTTCTTTAAACATAGTTGGCATGGCCTCCAAATCATTGACCTATTGAGATACTATCTTTTTAGGAATAGTATTTGTATTATGGGGTTCCTTCATATGATCAAGAGTTTTTATCAATGCTTCCCACTGATTAGGACAATTTTGTAGCATGTCAAACAAGGACATATTGGTCTTTGTTCATTTCAAATCTTCCATTGCACTATACTTGTCAATAAACCATGCAGGATTTTTCAAGATTTTAGACACATTTCCTTGATTCTAATTTTGTTGTCCTCCATACAGGGGTCTATTAGGTACTGGATTGTTACTTTCTCTTAGATCTAAAGGATTTGGTTGCAATGCAAGAGGAATACCATCAGTCATGAGTTCCTTCTAACTTCATAAATTTTAGGTATTTTAATTATCATTCTAGAAGGTGAACATTTCTTCAAGATGAGTATTTGGTTCCTGATTGAATGGGAAAGAAAATTCTTTATTGGGTGGTTTTTTCATTCCCATGTTCTGTAAAGAACTGTAGGATTCTAGTATCATGGAATTGAATTGAATAGGGGACTTGTTACTATTTCCCATTGGATTTTTATTTACTTTTTTATTTCCATTGTAATGTGATCCATTATTGTTTAGTAGATTCTGATTACTATCATACTTATTGATGTCCACATACTGGGAATTTTATTATTATTATATATGGGAATTCTTCCATTGTTTGGATGGGCGTTCCATTTTTTATTCTATCTCTCGAAACCATTATTGCAATCAAGAGGATTGGAATTATTTCCTCCATTTTTGTTTCCTACATTGTTGTTTCCATTGAAATTCCTATTGTAGTTCTGGTTGTAATTGTTGTTTTTGTAGAGACCAAGATTTGTTCTCTAAAAGTTGTTACTCTCTCCTTGTGACAACCTCAAATAGGTCAACTCATTGGTAATTTGAGACATGGTCTTCTTCATTTGACCAAGCTTTGAAAGAATAGGGAGGTTTTGTATCCTAGGTATGTAAGAGTTGGAACTTGTGGAGTGGGTGCCTCTAGTAGTGGAGTTGGATTCATTGGTATGAATTTTCTAGGAATCATTGATTCTTCAATAGGATACATTGGTATTGTGGTAATAGCTTGAGTTGGGGGTATCAATCCTCCTCCATTAGGATTGGTTTTTTTTGTGAAGGTGATTTCTTTGGAGAAGACTTTTTCCATTGTGTTGATATTTGCAACAGGAAGTCTTCTTAAGCAAATAGTCGTGAGATGGTTCGTAGAATTTAGATAAATCTTAAATGTGGCTTCAACTAATATAGTGTGTCGCATTTCCAACTTCCAATATGCCATATGAAAACAATTATTGAAGCATGAAGCCATTTTGGCTTGGTCCCTTTTGATTGATATGAATTGATGATGTATCACAGCTAGATTGATAAAAGTTTTGAATTGTTCTAAGAATAATTTTTTTTTAAGTGTCCTAGTCTCTGATGCATCTTGGTAGTAAATTGATGTACCAATTAAAGGAAACTTCTCTCAGTGAGTATGGGAAGAAGTAAGAACCACATTCTCATTAGCAAATTTCTTTCAGTTGTAAATTTATTTGAACACCTTGATGTGATCTTTAGTTGTCCTTGTCTCTCCATAGATGAACCTTGGGAAAAATTTCTCAAGATTCTTAAGAAGATCATTGAGTACTCTTGTCAAGTTGATTGGTGAGTCTATAACATTTGCAAAAATTTCCATTGGTGGAGGAATTTTTGGAATGATAGGTGATTGGTTTGGAGGTAGAACTGAGGAAGATGATGAAATGTTGAATGCAAGTGAGAGAATTCTGGGAAATCCTTTGTCACTATGAGGCTTACGAAAATGACTAAGTTCTAAGAACTCTGGCTTACTATCTAAATATTTTAAAACTTCCTAAAACTTGAAGTTTGGATTGGGATCTTCTATTTTGCATCAATTCCAGAAAACATGCACCTCTGTAGAAGCACACTTTCTCAAAAGTATGGCGCACCTTGCACACCTTCGGATAGTGATAGATGGAAAAAAATTTGAACTTGTAAAAAATGAAAAATTTTGAATTTCAAGTTATTTATTCTAATATGAATGGTAAGAGGCCCTCCTTCTAGTGCCACTTTTGTTGAGCTATCATTTTGTATGATTCTTAATAGAAGGAATCCTTTAAAACTCCTCTCTTGAAAAGATGATCTAGGATTAACTCCAAGGTTCCGAGCAATCTTGTGACCTACTAGAATCCACTTAGTTCAAGATATATGTGTTTTTTCACAAAGAGGCCTTTGTTTATTCAAACCAATTTTGGATAAGATGATCAATCTACTTGTTGTTTCAAAATTAACCACAAAAAGAGATATGCTTTTTGGTATTTTATGTTTTTAATTGAATGCAGTCTAACAATGCAACTATATGAATTCCTATTTTAACCAAGTGTTGGTAAGGAAAATAACTAAGATAAGGTAACAAGAGATAAAAGAAAATATCATGAAAGGGAATTCCTAATAGACATAAACCATGGTAACAACACGTCTACAAGTTAAACTTTTGAAAATATTGGCTAAGAAACCAATGAAAGTAGGAGCAGTGCTTCCTCAAATCCACTAATTCAATTGTTAATGAAAACATAGTAAAACTAAAAGATGTTTCACTTCTTATTAAATTTCAAGGCCAAAAAAAGTGCACTCATATGAGATGAGAAGCTATGTAGGAACAATAGGGTGATATCTTCTCCAACTCAGTATGTCAACAGAATTCATCAACATGTGGCAAACACCAAAACTAATATATTGCACAATCAAATCAACACAACAAAACCATTGGCTCCATTATTATCATGAACAAGAATTCACAAAAATAACACACTTAGATAAGAATAACTACACTCAAAATGAGAGCACCAATAGCATATTGTATGCTAAAGAAATTGACGTGCTAGGAGAAAGAGTTAACAAACAAACATTCATTGATGTGCATGCATTAAAGATTCAACAATGAAAGAAAAATAACTAACTTTTTCTTGAGTTTTGTAACTCATAGAAACCAAAAAACTAAATCCTCAAGCAACCTCAAACAGCTCATCAAAGGAACCCATAAGAGACCTTGTTTGTGTGTTAATATTGGAGGTATGTTTGGTGTGCTTTCCCAAACACAACTATGTGATTGAATCTGTTGAATGGTGAATGTGAAAATGTGAGTGATGAAACATGAAACCTATGCTATATGAAATGAAGAACACCTCAAAAAATGGCTATGGAAGAAGCCATGTTTGAAGGCATTCAAGGATGGAGATATGAAATACAACAAAAGAAACTAAATTAATATGCAAGCTATACTAACATGCAAGTGAAATGGAGATACAAATGCATAAGAAAACTAGACTAATAATGAAAATACAATCTAAAAACTAGCTACCAAGAGTTGGTATGCAACCTTGAAATAACTATGAAAGCTCTACTATGAAAACTCAAAACTCAAACTAGCATGATAACAATGCAATTATGAGAGATGAAAATGCTTGAGACAAGGGCCCTATTTATAGGCTTGAGGGAGACCCAGGGTGAGGTGGCATCTATGTGGAATCCACATAGTGCCACAAGGAGACACATAAGAAAGCCATGCAAGTGGTCAACATTCAAAGTTTACTCACACATGTGTGAGAAAACTTGGAGAGAAGAGTGGGGGACAAAGCTTGCAAGAGGTGTGAGAAGTGGGAGTGGTCCTCACATGTGTGAGCACACACTTAGGCTTAAGAAGGGATTTAACAAGATGATTAAAGTAATTAAGTGGGGTTAAATGGTGAATAGGCTTAGGAGGATGAAAGTGATGGTTGTAGGCTAGGTTTTAGGCTAGGTTTAAGATTAAATTAAATAAGATGTAATTTAATCATAGGTTTAGAGGAATTAATGAGATGGAGGGATTTAAATAAATAAGATTTATTTAAAAGGGGATTTATGGAGGATCATTTATTAAATGAATTTAACACATTAAAGCTAGAGGTATTTCAATTAAATTTAAATACCGTAGGAAAGTGAACCTACTTAATTAAATAAATTTAATTAAATAGGTAGAAGAATATGAAAAATATAATTAATTAATTAATAAATAATTATAATTTCAAGGGCAATATTAAATAAATTAATATAGTCTTTTGGGATGATTTTAAGTGTCTACATTTTGCCCCTCTTTGATTTGATGTTGGGATGGCATCATACCAAAGAAGAGAAATTATAGGTTGCCCCGAAGAAGGTAGGAGTCTAGGAATTTGTGTTAAAGCGATGATAGGGGAGGAGGGTGCCCCCTTGAGGAAATGGGGTGAAAAAGGAATATATTTTGCCCAATTTTCTCGAAAATAGACACTGGGAGGAAAAGGGAAGGAAAAAGGCTTAAAAAGAAGGCCTTACATGATTTGTTGGTAAGACTGGAATGAAGCAAGGTGAATTGGATAATGATTAATTTAAATGCAGCTAAACTAAATGAATGCATGAGATTCAGTTATGTTCATATGGGAGAGCACACCTTAATTTGATATTGCAAGAGGAGTTATGCACCAAATGTTATAGAAGCATAGGTGACAAGATTACTTTGCATGGACTAGACTCTCAACACAATAGATGTAGGTTTCAAAGTCATGATGGAACAAATGACATATACACACTGGAGAGGTCTGGACACACCCAAAGTCTTGTTAGGGATCTTGGTGAAAAGTGTGCTAACCCATTGCCCCCAATGAAAAATGCATAACCGTAACTCCAAATCAGCATAGATGTGCTAAAGAATCAGGAAAATAAATCATATTTCAAAATGATATGTGTAAACAAGGTAAACCATTCAAATGATACGAAGATATTGAAAATCAAGGCACACTTGGGAAGGCTATCGCTGACACACAAAGATAAAATCAACAAAAAGACCTTATGACCAAATAGTCATTCAATTCACAGTTCTTTTCATGAACTTGATTCTGATAGTGAAATTTTTTAAGCCTATGTAGGAAGGATTCATCCTGTAAGGCAAAAAATGATTGTTTGATTGAAATTGTATTCAAACGTTGTGATTGTTTACTAGCAATGACAATGAAAGGAATGATGTTCTCAAATCATTTAGTCTTAGTGTGAATTTGTGTAAATTTGTTTGCAATCACTATTTGATAAGCTCAATTTGATGGGTTGAAGCTCAGTGTCATGAGATAAATAGAAAAATTTGGATAAGATAAGATGATTGATGAATTTTATTGGAATGGAAGGGGAATGCAAGAGAGAAAGTGATAAATGTTTGATAGAGGAAACTATGTTTAATGGAAGACTAGGACTTTGATCAAGGTATATGTAAATAGATGGGAAAAAATGAAGGAATTGATGATGGAAATTGATTTGTATGAAAGGATGAGAAAAAGGGAATACAATTAGATTAGAGGATAAATGAATTGATTGAATGGATTGGAAGAAGTAAAAATTGATGGAAGGTGGAATGGATTAGAACCAATGACAAGGGATAACCAAGGGATGGTAAATGAATGGGAAGGGTGGTGTTATCTGAATGGAGGAATAATAAATGGGTGGAAAGAATGGTGAAAGGAATATGGGGGACCAAAGGATATGGTATTGGGCAATGAGGAACAAGGGACCATGTTTCAAAGGAGTTCAAATGTCACATACCAAGGATAGGAAAATGGAAGGAAATATGGTGGGAAAGGATGCATGAAAATGGAAAGATGGTATGAAGTCTAGCATATGGAGGAAGAGAAGGCATGTTCTCTTCTATGAACATTTTAGTATTGTGCCCCTAATAGTGATCACAAGAATGGGTATGAAAGTGGAATGAAGAAGGGATATGGGAGGGAGGGTATGAAGAAGGGATAAGGATATGAAGGGTATGGATGAAATGCGGTACATGAAATGGATGAGATGGATGGGATAACCAAGATCAAGGACATATGAAAGGGGGATGGAAGTATGTAGGAGTATGGATGGAGGATAAGGAGGAAATAAAAATGGTAGGGACTATGGGATGAAAGATATGGATAGAATGTCAAGATCACATAAATGAAAGGATGATGGAAGTATGTAGGAAAATGTATGGATCACAAGAAAGGGAAATGGAAAGCGAGCATAGGGATGAATGGAAGGAATAGGATAGTCAAGATCAAAGATGATGATGGACAATAAGTGGACTATGGAAGATATGTAAGGAAGAGTGATATAGATGGAGCTTGCCCCCAATGTAGAGTGCAAATGTAAGAGGAAAAGAGAATGGATGGATAAGTGGAATTGGAAGAAATTGGATAGAAAGGGAGGACTCAAGCATCTAGATACATGGATGGTATCCCCTACTATTTATTTCTCTTTCTTTGTGATTTTCAAGGGATTTTTTTTTTTTTCATAGATGTTGGTAGGATAGTGAAAAGAAGGATGAGATGGGTTGGAAAATGGAGGTCAAGGACCTATGAAAAAGTTTGGATTAAGGGGGTGGAGTGGGTGGGAGGAAGATATGGTTGATGGATGCTAGGTTGGAAGACTTGTGAATGAGTGGATGAAGGAGTGGAAAGATCATCATCGACACACACCTTGAAGGGTGATGGAAGGGAGGAAATTTTGGAGGATATGTAGGAGAGAGTTTGAATTTTGCAATATAGGAACCCAAAATGGATGAAGGAGATGATGGATGTAAGATGGTGGATTTTAGGGCATAAGAACCCTAAATGGATTTGAAAAATGGAAGCTTGGATGGTTTATGAATGAGGGAAGCCTTTGGATTAGCAAGATTGGATGTCATTTTGAATCTTTCTTTGAGATTCATTGCCACATTAAGTAGCTTTGGGATCCACAAAATTTTTGCATTTTTTATTTTTATCCTTTGTGACCTTTTGATTTTGTTTTGGATCATATTTTTCTTTTCTTGGGCATGTCTTTTAGAGGTGACATGTTGATCCTTGGATTTTTGTGGATTTTTGGTTGTATTCTCTGTTTCTTTGGCATCCAATTTGCTTCCATTGACCATGGGAGGGGTGTATGAGGAAAAATGGGATGGAGAGTGTATGGATGGTGAACATTGGAAGGAATTCAAGGATGTGTGCCTTTGTTGATCTTGATTAGGAGCATGAGAGGATGAAGTGGAAAACATGGATATGGTGTATCGAGGTACATAAGGACCCAACATGGAAGGAATGGAGGAAGGATTTGGCTGTGGAACATAGGGCCCTAAAATGGATGGAAGGGGTGAAGGTTTTGGATGTGGAACATCAGGACCCAAAATGGATGGAAAGGAGGAAGGAATGGGAATATGGATATAAGGGCCCAAAATGGACTTGGAAGATGAATGATGGGAAGCTTTAGGTTTGGAAGGAAGAATTTTGGATTTCAAAGGAGTGGAAGTCATACCAACATCTTGAGACATTATTTCTTCAATGGGATACTTATCATTTTTAATACAATATGTGAGTCCATGTATATGTGGTTCATGAGTGGATTGGATAGGTGTGATAGGATCATGTGGAGGGTTAGGCTCACAAGGGGGATTATCTCACAAGGGGGATTGTTAGGGATAATGGTATCATGAGATGGAGTGGGGTCATGAAAGGCAAGCGAAGGGGTACTTTGATTTTGACTTAAAAGAGGACCATGTGATGGAATGAGTGGATCATGAGATGGAAGAGGATCATGAGATGGAGTGATTTGATCTTGACATGGAGGAGTATTAGTGGATGAAGTAGAAGGAATTTCTTCATGAAGTTGAGGATCGACAAATGCTAACTCTTGAGATGGAGTGGAATCGGTAAGGTGTGCAGTACATAGAATGCTTTGATCTTGATTAGGAAGGGAATCATGAGATGGACTAAGAGGGATAAATGGATCTTGAGGGATAATGGAATTATGGGATGGAGAAATGCTCAAATCTAGAGGAGAAGAGGAATCTATAATGTCATGCTTTGGATGAAGTTCTTGAGATGGAATTGGGGTTATGACTTTGGGTGATTGGATCACTTTATTTTGAATTTTACAATTAGCCAAGAAATTGAGTGAGAAAAACCCATTACAAGGTGGGGATGATGTTTTCGAACGATTAGGATTGTGTGAAGGTGGAAGTATGGGTAGGGGATTAGGATGATGGTTTTTGACATTAAGCTCTAAGTATGGGGAATTACATGGAGGGTTAGTGTTGGATGGGACATGAGGATTATGGTCTTCAAAACATATGGCATGGAAGGTGAACTTTTTCTAATGATTTTCTAGGCTCAAGATAGAATTCTTTAGTTCCTCAATTTCTTTGGCCATGGCATTTCTGTTTGAGGAATTGTGTGGGCTATGAATGGAATTGTATGTGGTTGAAGGATAATGAGGTGGATTTCCTTTGTCAAAGGTAGAAGAATAATGAACATGAGATGAATATGAATTGGATATGAAGTTATGAGGATTGATTTGATATGTAGGTTGAAAGGGAGGTATAACTCCATATTTCCTTTGAAGGTCGTCAACCATTTGATTAAACCAATTCTTATCCATAGATTAGATGAGGAATGGTGAGAGATTTGATAATGAATGAAATATGAACTTGGGACTAGGAGCAATTTTGGACTTTGTGTCAATTTGATTTGAATTGGATTTGACTTGATTTTGATTTGATTGAATTTGATTTGATTTGAGATTGATTTTGATATTGTATTTGATTTGATTTTATTTGATTGGAGTTCATATGATTGGATGAGGGTTTGATTTGATTTGATAAAAACCATATGATATTGCAAACAAGTGAATGTGGGATTTGAATTAAAGTCCAATTTTGATGACAATGCTCCTATGTCCAAAGATATGATGCAAAATTGAATCAGAAGAAGGCATAAATGAAATTAGGAAGATTGATTATGGATGAAGATGTAAATGGATTGAATTAAGAATTTATTATAAATGACTGAATTTGACAAGGAATTAGATTAGAAGAATGATGATTTGAAGGATTGAATTAAGGATGAACTATGAAATTGGCTAAGGAAATTGGATCTTGATTTGGATTATGAATCATGACTAGGATGAAGATTATGGATTTGATTGAATGATTAGGAAGATAGGGAAATGATTTGGACAAGTAGAGATGATTAAGACTTGGAGGAATGATTTGAATGATAAAGACAAGAGATATATGAGGGTGATGAATTTTATGGAAAGAAGAAGTGATGTGGAATTGATGTGGATAGCTTGACTAAGAAGACTTAAACCAAGACTTGTTTTTCTTGTTTTTGAAAAAAAAAAATTTAAAATTTTTGAACTTTTATGATTTTTTTGGATTTTTATGTTTTACGATGTTTTTGGCTTTTTTCAAATTTAATATGCAAAATCAAAAAAGGAAACATATACAAGGAAAGTGTGTTTCAAACACTCAAGAACATCAAACACACCAACAATTCTATGAGGTTGCAACTAGGCTATACAAGGATCAACTAGAGGGCATCCTCAATATACGCAAGGTACGTGAGGCCCAAGTCTGTAGATGAAAGAAAATGATGCCACATAACTAGGGGGAGACGATAACCCAAATCTCCTCCTTCACTCCCCAAAGGTATAAAGTTCTTTGGGGCTTAGCCAAGAGTGACAAGATTTTACTTCTAAGAGAGGTGTCTTTCGATTCACCTCTCAATTTTTATACTCCACTAGAATACAAGAGTTGAGGTTGTCCCAAGGGGTGATCAAATCTCCAAGAAGGGCTCCTAAAAAAGAAAAACAAGACCACTTATTTCTTGTGCACCCAAGATCACCCGAAGGCATGAGGGGAGAGAATACGTAAGTGACCTTGGGGTTTAAAAGACACTTGTTCTTTCTCAATGAAGCTTTAGGTTTTGTAATCTACTTTGAAGATGGTTTTTATATACAATGTTCTTTCCAACTTGAAATCGTCGTCAACATAAATGAAAAGCATGGATTCATCAACAAGAAAGTAAATTGAGCATGTGCATAAGAAAATTTGATAAGGAAAGAATCAATTCCCTTTATGTATTCAAGATTGAGTGAGTGTTCATTTTAAACACCAAATTGAAATATGCATTGCAATGTTGATTAATCCTTAGACATGCAAGATTGTGTTATCATCCATTCTACAAAAATGTTCAATTTCCTTATAGCATTCAAGATTGTGTTAATTCATTTTAAGCACCAAATCCAAATGTTCATTATCATGTTTTTTGATCCTTAAGCATTCAAGATTTGATGAGATTCATTTTAAACTCAAATTGAAATGTGTATCATAGCATTATTCTTTGACCTTTATGCATTCAAGAGTGTGTTTGGTTTATCCAATTAAGTGCAACATTCATTCAAAGAAAAATGGTTAAGCTTTCAAATTCATTCCCAAGAGCAATAAAATATTAAGCAAAACTTGCAAGAAAATATGGTTAAGTATTTCCAAAATGCTCCAATCTAATACTTACACTTACAGATCATAGACGACAAAGTAGAGTTCAAAGATGACAAATTACGGAGACAATAGAACTCAAAGATGATAAAATTCGCAGACGAAAAAACTAAGAGTCGTCAAAAAATCACAGATGCCAAAATAGTTGGTCACCAAAAAATGCAGATGCTAGTTTAAAGGTAGAGATGACAATTTACTAGATTCACAGATGGTAAAACTTGGGTTTAATGCCAAAAATGTGGGGTCAAAATAGCAAGGGCGGAGACGCCAATCTACGCAAACACTTATCTACAAAGACGACAGAATGTAGATGACACTGCATTCAAAGTAGATGATAATGCGAAGTTTTTTGTGACATACTACAAATTCTTAACATATTTTTGAGATGAAAATAGGGATGTGGGTCCCACTGGGCATGCCAAAATGTATGCTAAAGAAATTGAACTATTGGGATCAAGAGTTAACAAACAACATTAGTTGATGTGCATGCATTAAAGATTTAACAATGAAAGAAAACTAACTAACATTTTCTTGAGTTTTGCAACTCATAGCAGCCAACAAACCAAATCCTCAAGCAACCTCAAATAGCTCAACAAAGGCACCCATAAGAGGCCTTGTTGGTGTGTTAAGATTGGAGGTATGTTTAGTGTGCTCTCCCAATACAACTATGTGATTGAATCTCTTGAATAGTGAATGTACAAATGTAAGTGATGAAACCATGAGCCTATGCTATATGAAATGAAGAACACCTCAAACAATGGCTATAGAAGAAGCCATGTTTGAAGGCATTCAAGGATGGAGATATGAAATGCAACAAAAGAAACTAAATTAATATGCAAGCTACACTAACATGCAAGTGAAATGGAGATGCAAATGCATAAGCAAACTAGACTAATAATGCAAATACAATCTAAAAACTAGCTACCAAGAGTTAGTATGCAACCTTGAAATCACTATGAAAGCTCTACAGTGAAAACTCAAAACTCAAACTAGCATGATAACAATGCAATTATGGGAGATGAAAATGCTTGAGACAAGGGCCCTATTTATAGGCTTGAGGGAGACCCAAGGTGAGGTGGCATCTATGTGGCATCGACATAGTGCCATAAGGAGACACATAATCAAGCCATACATGTGTTCAACATTCAAAGTTTTCTCACACGTGTGAGCAAACTTGGAGAGAAGAGTGGGGGACAAAGCTTGCAAGAGGTGTGAGAAGTGGGAGTGGTCCTCACACATGTGTGAGCACACACCTAGGCTTAAGAATGGATTTAGCAAGATGATTAAGGTAATTAAGTGGGGTTAAATGGTGAATAGGCTTAGGAGGATGAAAGTGATGGTTGTAGGCTAGGTTTCAGGCTAGGTTTAAGATTAAATTAAATAAGATTTATTTTAATCATAGGATTAGAGGAATTAATGAGATGGAGGGATTTAAATAAATAAGATTTATTTAAAAGGGGATTTATAGAGGATCATTTATTAAGTGAATTTAACACATTAAGGTTGGAGGTATTTAAATTAAATTTAAATACCTTAGAAAAGTAAACCTACTTAATTAAATAATTTTAATTAAATAGGTAAAAGAATATGACAAATATAATTATTTAATAAATAAATAATTATAATGTCAAGGGAAATATTAAATAAATTAATATAGTCTTTTGGGACAATTTTAAGCATCTACACATATATTGTTACATTAAAATAATAGCCTAGAACACGTGTTACATTCCTGAATTTATAAGAAATATCTCCTCAATTTGTGTTGAGAGTAAGAGATCTCCTAATGCAAATATATACATAAAAATAATAAAACAAATCTAATTATGTACAAACTGACTCTCTAATAGGTGTTAAGTAGGACTCCACCCTTGTTTATATCAATTAATGGGTGCATGACCCTTTACATATCATTAAACAAAGAAAGAAGTAGTAGATAAGAAGAAGGAAGTTGTAAGAGGATTTGGGAGTCACTAGAAGCTCTAAAAATGGAAGCTTGACCTTCTTTGAATGTTTCTAGGAGTCAAACTACCATTAGAATACATTTTCGATGAATGGAAAGCTCTAAATTTGGAATTGGCAGTTAACTGTCAGTGTACCTCTAACTTCTTCAAAATATTTGGTGCACCTTTGGAGTAGCACACCTTTGGAGTAGTGCACCTTTGTAGCAGGTTCAAAAAATCCAAAATTCTCCCAAGTGTCAAAACTAAATTTTTAGCTTCTAGTTTTTCTTCCCCCTTATACCAAAGCAATGTTTGGATGTTTTCTCCTGAATTTCTCTATAATCTTCATCACTTGGGAAGATTACAAAAAATCTAAAGCCTCAAATTTATGCCTAACTATTTACTGATAATTACTTATATCCATTTGAGTTTCCACAAAATCGTTAAGTCTACCATCAAGTTTCAATAATACCTCTTTAGTCTTGAATGCTTGTCTAATATTTTTATCAGGCGAAGCATTCTCGAAAGTTCTTCAAAATTGTTCAACCACTGGTTGAACTTACTTGAGCTTCATCTTTGGCTCATCTTCAAAAATATAAAGGGAAATAACATCATAATACCAATCTGCATCCAAAATTTTCTCTTGAGACTGGCCTTTTAACTTTTGAATATCTTCATGAAGTTCTTTCATGACCTTATTTCTGGTAGCTATCTTTTCAATCCAATCCTAAATTTAATCAATCTCATCTATTGTATACACTTTTGTGAGTGTACAATACATTTGACCTTTTATTGTTTGGAGTGCTTGAAGGTATTTTCCATTAGTATGTACCTCATCCATAAGCCCAAAATCTTAGTCTACTATAGATACTAGTTTCAATGCATTAGAATGAACATTATGCAATAGGTCCAAATTAGCTTTTATTATCTCTACACCTTTCTACTCAAAATTGTAATGCCATTGCTGACAAGCTGCCAAAAATGAATCAACTTAGACACTCCCCTTATCTATCCTTTCTAGTGTCATAGCGAGAGTAACCTTTGGGTGATCTTGATCCAATGGACCTACAATTCCATGCAAATAGCCTCTTAATACCTCATTCTCTCTATACAACTTTATCAGTTCATTCTCATTTTCATTAAAATACTTGAACACCTCCATGACGCCTATAGTGATCATTACTTTGGCTATATCTACTATGGACTTTCCTAATAGGACTTCTATAATTTTATAGTTCTTAGGAGTCAAATCTTCACTCTCAACATTTAGAGGAGGAATGGTTATATGAGTAAGTAAGTCCTAATCTTTATTCTTCATTATTAAGGTCAATAATTTTGCATCACCCATAGGTGGTTCAAGCCTCTTGATGGCTTCTACTAGCACATCCATACCCTCCTCTTCATTCAGGTTCACCTGCCTCTTTTGTCAAACCAAAACCTCCCTCTTCAACTAGGTCAGTGTAGTGCCCATAGGAGACATGTATTTGGCTAAAGAGGAGGATTGCCCTACAAGCCCCTTTCCCTTATCCATCCTTTCCAAAGTCTTCTCCTTTAGAGAGAGATATAGATTTAGTGTCCCTATATCTGTGGTATCCAAATCCCTCCCCTCTCTATCCTAAGAAGTTTGATGAGCTTCTTCAGGTATCTTTCCTTCCTCTGATACTTCATCGCATGGCCTTTGTTCTGACTCTTCTTCATACCATGCTCATTCTTCTTTAGTAACAAGAAGGAGAAGAGTAGCTAAACCCTTAAATGATGGTGGTGAAGTACCCAAAGATCCTTGTGGAAGAGGTGGCATTTCGTTCTAGTACTCTCCCAAAGGTTGGTTTGTGGGTATATCTCATATTTTATCACCCAAATTTTCAATTCCTATCGGCATAAGTTGAAACTAGATATGTTGAAAATATTTGTTCCCTGCCCCTTTAGCTAATCCATCCATTATTATTTCTCATCCTCTGAAGTTGTAACCTCAATAGGTTGTCTAGGAATAGATGGCAACATAATGGTGAAGCTTTTCCTTTTCTCTTCCTGGGTAGCCCTTGCCAAGTGTGTCCTTTGATTCAATGGGAGATTGTCTTCTTCATCTTCTTCATCTTCTTTAGGGATGGTTTCTAGGACTAGAGGAATAGGTATAACCTTTCTTTGTATCTTTTTCCTTCTAGTCCTTCTAACCGTAGGTCTAACATAGGCTTTCTTAGAAGCTAGGGGAGAGGCTTCTTCCTCTTATACAGGTGGTGATACCTTGTGTGCTTCCTATTCTGGTTCTTGTTCCTATTCCTATTAATGTGGAGGCACTTGTAGAATATCCTGAGCTTGACCTACTTCTTCATTTTAAGGCTCTTGGTTCTCAAATGCTTGAGTCACCTTTTAAGGTCAAGGTTCTTCAACTTTGGGCTCAGCTTACTTAGGAGAATCTCTTTTTCATTTATTCTTCCCATTTTTTTCTCTAAAGTACCCAACATCCCTATCATGTTTATATACCATTTCTGGCCTAACTAGAGATTGGGCAGGGAATGTTGGTGCTATAAGTTTTGCACCTTTACCCTTTACTAGGTGTGTTATGGCTTCAAAGGTGATAGTCTAAGGAATTAGGTCCAGCTTAAAGGGCTTCTTGATCTATTCCCTTGTCAATTGGATTTTATTTCTCACCATGTGATTGATATCTGCATTCTCTCCCCTATTAATCATGTATTCATGATTGGCCTATCAAATATCTTGTCATGATTATAAAAGGGATCTAAGACATCTTGAGTGTCTTGTTGGATAACCTTTAATAGGACCTTTATCTTCAAGGCACTTCCTACAAGATATAGAGTCATCCTAGAATAATTCCTAATTCAAATTTCATAGTCATCTATCATGTCCATCCAATGATCTTCTACTACATCTTCATGAACAAATTGTTTTCCTACCAAATGTTAAACTCTACCAATATTGTCAAAATACGAATGAGGGGAGTTGTAATCTTCCAAGGGATATTGACCCCATTCTACATCAAAGGTCATGATATCCTACCTTTCCTTTACTTCAAATGGACCTATAGTAACAGACCATATCCAGGTCTTCTAATGTTGTTTCCTCACTATGTCATATACAGATGATAGTTGTCTTGCAATCTCCAATAATATGAGCCTATCTAATGGATACCTCGGGAGTTTCTTTGGATTAATCATTGTACCATCTACCCTTAGGTTTACTGAATGTCTTGAACTAGATGTAGTAGGTACCAATTTTTGCAATCCTAGTTGTAGCCTCTATTGACATCCTTTTGGCATAATCACCCTCTATGAATTAGATGATCACAAAAATGAAGGCATCATTCACTTGTTGGAAATATATATGATAGGCTAAATTATTGAGAGGGGAGTGGTGAATCAGTAACTAATAAAACATAATCCTTTATTACCAATTAATCCTTTTGTGAATTCTGATCTAATTGCATGTATGAAGAAAACTAAAAGCATTAAAACATTCATAACACTTTTGACACACAATTTGGTGACCTAGAAACCTTCCAAATAGAAATTAAAACTAGGGTGGAGATGATACCCATGAGCTTTACTACTACAGTATAAATTTGGTCTATTAATGCTTACAATGATCACTTCTGATGATCTACCATGTTAGAGCAATAAGGATTGCTCGGTCCACCTTGCAAAAGGATTTACAAACATGCAATAAAGTATGCACTCAGTAAAGAGATTTACAAAAGACTATTAAGTCTACCTTGTGGAAGGATTTAACTAATCCACCTGGTAGGATGAAATAGTGGCTGATATTTGATCTGAAACTTGGTTTGCTGAGTGAGATTCCTTTGAGTGGAATGATCACCTTGTTGTGATAGATAAATCTTTGTTACTCCTTATACTATTGTAGCCTTTGTATTTTGTACTACTACTCTTCTCTACTTGTTACATTACTTACATATATAGATGTAATACAATACATTACATATATACCAATCCAAATTACAATTCAACAAAGTTGGCTACAATATAAGTTTACACAAAGTCAGCTCAACTGTAGGAACTTAGGTTCTAAACACTAGGTCGGTGAGGTTCTAATACTTAGCATCCACAATCAATGCTCAGCATCATCATGCACTCAGTATACATAGAAGCTCAGTACATACTGATCACTTCCAAGTAGTCTAAACTTGGTCCACACTAATGACTCATTGAATACTATGAAACTCTGCATATAAATTGAATCACTTTATTCATACTACATAGCTCGATAAATGCTATCACTACGAGCTTGATATAGAGTAAATCACTTGGTTAACACTGAGTGGCTTAGTTAACACTTGATTCACATCATTGTAACTACAAACTTAGTAAGCACTAAGGAACTTGGTAAACCTTATGAAGCTTGGTTTATAGTTCTAATAACCATTATGGTAGAAACTACTCGATGCAAACTAAATATTGTTCTTTGGACTCGGTAGCAACTATAGAACTTGGTAGAGTTTGAAATGCTTGGTTAACTCTGTTAACTATACAATAAGCTCGGTAGATATTTATAATCTAAATAAGTGTGTGTCACTAATAACAAACATGATTGTCATGTCAATAATCTCCCCCTTTGGCATTAGTGACAAAAACACTTATCAGTCAAAACTAAATATAAAGAGTTCAAAAACACCTTTTATTCATCGTCTTGTGTCTCCAACTTGGTAGAGTATTCTATTTTTTTGAGATTTTTTTAAATTGGTTTTGTAAGAGATGTATCTTTGAGTATCTATAAATGAATAATATGATAATTCTCCCCCATACATATATACAATATACTTTACATCTTTTCACATCTAATATATACATTTTCTTCCCCTTTATGTATACTTCCCCTTTACAATATACATCTTCTTTGCAATATACATCTTCTCCCCATTTTTTATATTAATTCCAAAGATGTATGCTATATATTATACACTAATGCCAAAATGTGACAAGAAATCTAAGTGTGCCTTTAGAATTAGTACCATTGTCTTGTCCCAATTTTCTTGCAACACCTTGCATGTGTGCAATGCAATTTGAACTTCTGCTGAAAGTTCTATCATGTGATCTATAATTGAGAATTTGTTATCATGGATGATCATTTTAGCATGTGCAATGTGCTTCTACAATGCATCCATGTTTGGGAGAATTCCACCTTGTATATTTATCAGTTTAGCTCTTATTTTGACTTCTTCTCTCAGCAATTTTGCCTACGTATCAGTTAAGAATCTGATCTATGTGTAGTGAGCAGAGCTCTAACTCGGGTCAAGTTGCAACTTTTGTGCAGTTTCCTTTAGATCCTCATCAATCTTTGACATTTTATCTATTATTTCCTTACTGAAAATTGATGTATCATAGAGTTTACTGAATAATGAAGACACATTGTTGCAAGAGGTCTCCAGTGAGCCTATAATAGTAGATAATTCTACTTGATGAATAGCAATCTATTGAGAAATAAGTTCCAAAACTTTATTCTCAAATTTCTTCTCTACTTTCTACAACAATTTCTCCTATCCATTCAAATCTTCATTGAATTTTTGGACTACTTCTACTAACTAAATCAAAATTGGTTGAGAAGTGTCAACCTCTGTGTCTAGTGCCTCTACTAGGATATTTGTTGCATCTTCAATTATTTTAAATTCTTTATTTCTTTCTTCTCTAAGCCTCTATTGCTTAGCTCTCTTCTAAAGAATTTCTCCAAATATATGCATTTGATCAGGGTTAAGATTGGAGATGTCCCAATTTAGAATAACAATCTCCTCATCAAGATCAATTTCTTCTTCCTTCCTTTTACCTTTACTCAAAATTTTGTACTTAACTAAGGCTTGGTCTCAACTATTCTAGCACTTATTATTTGCATGCTAGGAATGGAAACAATTGTAGAAATAGTAGGACTAGCTAAAAAAGTAGATATCGTACTTATTGTCAAAATACTTGTTGTAACCAAAACTAATGTAGGAGGAAGTGTTGATTTCTTGGTAGATGAAGTGCTTGTCACTTCTGTCAATGAAGTATTGAGCTAAATAGGTGCAAAAATTGATTGAGTGTTTGTGCTTATAGTGTTTAACACAATCAATCATGCAGTAGCTTTCTTTGGACTTTATGTTTTCAATGTTTCACTTAGAGAATGAGGAAGTGAGGCTATGATCACTAAATTAATTTTCTCCAAGTTAGTCTCCTCAGTGTTCTGAACTTCAAGTAAGTCTTCCTCAATAGCTTCATGTCCCTATTCCTTTTCCTCATCATCTATGTTATCATAATGTGTAACTTCTTCATCATCAATTTCTTCATCATTTTCATGTTCATCATCATCTTCATCCTTGTCACTAACATGAACCAAAAAATCACGCTTTTTGTGAAGGACATAAATGCTCTTCCATGTGTTGGTGGCATTCTTTACCACATGTTCAATGTCATTCATCAATATAAGACAACAGTTGAACTTCAAGGTAAGCTTTTCTTCATTTTTCTTTAATGATTCTTTTACTTCCTTATCACTCAAACTCGGCACGAGTTGCCTTAGTGTATGCTCATATATGTCTTATAGCAATTTTCATGGCATTCTCCCATCTTGATTTAACCTTCCCCATTAAAAAATTTAGAATTTTTTGAGCAAGCTGGTCTAGGGAATACTTCCACTTACCCATTAGACATTATCATGTCTTCTTTTTGCTTCTACTCCTCTATAGTCCTAGTCTCATACCTTAGAGATTTGAAGTTTGTTATGCTTGCTCCTAACATTATTTATTTTAACCTTTCCTCAAAGGTGGGTGGAGGCCTTTTAAAGATCACATCCCCTCGTTTTTCAAGTTTCTTCCTAGATGTCCTAAGGGAGTTTTATTTCTAGTTCTATTCTTTCCTTTGCTTCATCATAGGTGCCAAATTATGCAGCATTTGGGTCAACAGGTTCATCAATCAATGCTTTAATAATTTCCTTGGTTTCATCTATGTTAACCTCATAACCAAGAGGCTTAACCCATACAATTCTTGGTCTTACTACTTGTATATATACTTTGTCACTATCAACCATGAAAAAAACATCATCTTTGTAATCATCAATGAGTTTCTTTGGGATCTTGAATGTGTTATTCATCTTGTCCTAAAATTCATCAAAGTAATTGTCCATAATGCTCACATAGTTTTCTCCCATTTCAGTTATATATTCATTAATCTAATAAAGAATAGGTGCATCCTCCCTCCATACAACTGTACCTTTAGATGGAAAAAAAATTTGCACATAGAAGAATAGACAAGTTAAAAGTGAACCAAACTTACAAGGATTATTCTTTGAAGTTCGTATACTCTCCATGTTCTTGTTGAACTAGTTCAGCATCAACTCGACAAGGTCAAGTGATATGTTATTTTCGACCACCTTGTATGTGAGATCCACTACTTCGCATGACACATTTTTGAGTCTAATGTAGCTGTATATCTTGTGTGCAATGACATGTATCTTGAACTTCAATTCCATATCTATGACACAACTGATCTTCATTCCCCTTCTATCTCACTTGACAAGGGTTTTCTTTTCAAGCTCAACCCAACTTAGGGTTTTGGTTGTTTTTTATTTTGCAAACATAGGAAGACCAGTGATCATATGGATCATCTTCATGGTTATCACAATAGGTTTTTCTAACCACAACTAACCATTATGTACATTACTAAGAATGAATCTTAACCATTTGATCTAAAAATCTCGTAGCATATGCAGAATATGAGTTAAACCCTTCGCTTCAAGATGTTAATGCTCCATTTCTAACACACCATTCACACACAACTTCTCCAAGGTTTCATCCATTTACAATGTTCCAATATCTTGAATAGCACAACTAAAATGTGAATAAATATAATTGGTTAACAATACCTTTGATGAAATTTGTGATTGAGGTATGATTGGATCTAGGGTTTTTGCGATGACTGGACTCAACTTAAAGTCTAGTGCCTTACATTCAATGCCTCGAACCAACATATCAAATCCTTTCTTTGATTTTCTAGTGGTGGATGTCATTTTTCTTAGTAGGGTTTTCAAAGGCATAGAAATCTCCAATAGTGATTCACTCATATTGCTTAGATGCTCAAAAATTGCTTTGCACAAATAGCTTTGAAAAATTCATGGTGAGAAATGACTTTGATTTTGCCCTTTTATCAATTTCTTCTTTCGATCACCATAAATGTTTGGTAAAATTGTTCACTCAAATGACAGATTGGCCTCCACTTTGCTTACAATTAAATCTCGATAGAGTCATCCATGACTTAGTAACCACACAAAGCTTAGTTACTCCCAACCTTGCTTGGTAGAGTCTACATCCCAACCTCACTCGGTAATAACTAGCATCTTTGAATGCTCAGTGATCCCTTTGTATCTTGAATGCTGATATGGATCTTTCATTCTGTTGACTAGAACTAATGTGAGATATCTTCTTTAGAATCCTAGTTCCAGTTCTCCTTGCAAGATATCAAGTAGAAATACATGAGTCACCCAATTCTTGAGTGACGTGTTCATTATTGCTTGGACTTGCATTCTCACAAGATTTTGGAATCCATTATTGTCTCATCTACTTTCTAATGTTATCAGCTTTTGCCTTATTTTCATCTTCAATTCTTCTAGTATTCATTCAGTTCTTAGCAAGATGACCAAATTCTATATAAATAAAACATCTTCTGGTAGTGTCTCTTATCCTCATGTGATGTTTTACATAATTCATTCTAATGTGTCAAAATTCTCTACAATAATGACATCTGCACCAATTGTTATAGTCCCAACCAAATATAGTTTATACAATCTGTTCTACTAGGTTCAATATCTTAGTTTTACATTCTGAAGATTTGTGCCCATGCTTTTTGCATTTGTGACATTTGCCTTCAAACTTAGGTTTCTCTTTGCATTTATTAGCTCTATGTCTATGTTGATTGCAATTGTAGCATTTACCATTGAATTTAGGTTTCCCATTGCTCCAACATTTGTTTGATGTATGTCCTATCTTACCACAATGACTGCAAGTAGGTCTTTGATTCTTTTGATCTCTCCTTGCTTGGATGATTCACCTTCTTTTGTATATCCAATTCTTGATTTTCCTTTTTGTCTGTATTGGCTTTGCTCATTCAATTGATTCATGTATGCTTGAGATTTCATCATCCTTTCATTGGTTTATCTTTTTGTGTTTAGATCATTCTACAACATTTCATTTTTTGATCTTAGATTCATGATTTCTTCATTTGCATTGGTCAGCTGATTAATGAAGTCTGACTACTAAACGGATAGATGTTAAATTTCATTGTTCTTTCCTTTTATCTCTTCTTTTATCTTTTTTTTCTCTTCCATGACTTCACATAATCTTATTGATTGAATTTCTTTCTCTCTTCTTATCTTTCTTACTTCTTCTTGAAGTGTACCATTCGTTTCCAATAGTTATTTGATTGCCTCATCAGCTTTATCTGAATTACTTGAATGGATGTCTTCAATTCTTTCTTCAATGTAGAGATGGTCATTCATCTATACTACAAGATCTTTTCTTCTTTTCAAGGATTGAGATATATGCTCCTTTTCTTTCTTGAGTTGTCCAATAGCCAATTCCAAATTGAGAGATATGCTCCTTTTCTTTCTTGAGTTGTCCAATAGCCAATTCCAAATCGAGCTTCTCATTGTCAATAGCCTTGTTAAATCTAAATACCTTCATAGTCTTTGATCTTTTCTCAAGCTATTAAAGTTTTCTCTAAGAACCAAAAAGCTCTGATACCAATTGTTGGAAATATATATGATAGGATAAGTTACTAAGAGGGGAGGGGTGATTCAGTAACTAATAAAACTTAATCCTTTATTACCAATTAATCCTTTTGTGAATTCTGATATAATCGCATGCATGAAGAAAATTGAAAGAATTAAAACATTCATAACACTTTTGACACACAATTTGGTGACCCATAAACCTTCCAAATAGAAAGTAAAACTAGGGTGGGGATGATACCCACAAGCTTTGGTACTGTAGTATAGAGTTGGCCTATTAAGGATCACAATGATCACTTCTAATGATCTTCCCTATTAGGAGTAATAAGGACTGCTAGGTCCACCTTGCAAAAGGATTTACAAATATACAATGAAGTATGCACTCAGTAAAGAGATTTACAAAAGATTGCTAAGTCTACCTTATGAAAGGATTTAATTAATCCACCTATTAAGATGAAACAGTGTTTGATCTTTGATCTACAACTTGGTTTTTGAGTGAGACTCCTTTGAGTGTAATGATCACCTTGCTGTGATAGAAAAATCTTTGTTGCTCCTTATATTGGTGTAGCCTTTGTATTTTAGACTACTGCTCTTCTTTTCTTGTTACATTACTTACATATATAGATGTGATACAATACATAACATACATACTAGTCCAAATTAAAATTCAACAAAGTCATCTATAATATAATTTTATGCAAAATACATAGAGTTGACCCAACTGTAGGAACTCAGGTTTTCAAGACTAGCTCGGTGAGGTTTTGATACTCGACATCCATAGTCAATGCTTGGCATCATCATGCACTTAGTAGCTATAGAAGCTTGGTCTATACTAATCACTTCCAAGTAGTCTAAACTCTGTCTACACTAGTGACTCAATGAATACTGTAAAACTTGGCATATAAAGTGAATCACTTGATTCATACTACATAGCTCGATAAATGCTATCACAATGAGCTCAGTATAAAATGAATCACTTGGTTAACATTGAGTGACTTGATTAACACTTGATTCACATCACTACAACTATAAACTTGGTAAGCACTGCACAACTCAGTCTGTACTGAGGAACTCAGTAAACCTTATAAAGCTCAATTTACACTACTGATCACCATTATGGTAGAAACTACTTAGCACAAACTAAATATTGTTCCTTGGACTCAATAGCAACTATAGAACTCGGTAGAGATTGAAATTCTTGGTTAACTCTGTTAACTATACAATAATCTTAGTAGATACTTATAATCTAAATAAGTGTATGTCACTAATAAACAACATGACTGTAATGTCAACATCACTATCATGTATTCCTTGCTCTGGTCTGATATCTTCTTCTTCACCAGTTGGGGGTATACCACAGAAGGCCATTCATTAACATCTTCCATGCACTCCACTTGACTAATCTTGGATAATTAGTTATCCTTGTCTCCAATAAATAAACCAAGTATGATGTCATGTAAAACTTAGGGTTAGCTTTCACTCCTACCAACTACTCATCTAAGTTTTCAATTAGTATTGTGGCCTAATCAATTGGCATTTTAGTTGTTCTGATGGTCTCTATGAAATGTAACATCTAGATGTTAAGATGCCCCACTATTGGTAGACCCATGACTCTTCTAAAAAGTACAATGGAGTATCCAATATCATCCTTCATATATCCTCTAGTCATATCTACCTTGCCTTCTCTTCATCCCATCGACATTCTATCAATCAAGAATAATGATTATATGATTTCAGTTGCCTTCTTCCCATTCTCTCTATACCATCTTTCTTCTTGATGATATGTTATCCTCACATATTTATCCACTCTTGGGAGATTAAAAACTTTCTCAATGTTCCTTGGTCTTAGGTCTAAGACAATCTCCCCTGCGATACTCTTGAAAATTCTTTCTTCTAACACATGGTTTTGTTAATGTCATTACAAGATCTGAAGATTGTAATGATGTTAGATGTGATGCCACATTGACCAATCCTAATTTGATAAGTGTCAAGACCACCAAGGACCCTTTTTTATGTTTATTGCATAGTGCCAAGAATGTATTCTAGTCTATGTGTCCCAACTCAGTATCTTTAATCTCCAAATGTGCATCCTAAAAGCATGATTTCTTCGGTGCACCTTGAAACATGAAAAAAACTAGTTTTGGAGCCATCTTCTCTGCAAGTGTGGATGATGAGGAAGCCCTACACAAAACATAAAAATATTAGTCAAAAAATTTGAAAGTCAAACCCTAAACAAACCCTAATTACCAAAAAATAAGACCCATAACACCAAAACTTAGCAAAACAACTCAAAATCCCCTTTTATAGCTCTGAAAAACAAAGTGGTGCACCTTTCACACATTGAAGGTGTGTTATGTGTGCTTCATTTTTTTACTTAGCTAATTAAGTGCGTAGTATTGCACTTATGGGATGTGCACATGCACATGTGCACTACTGCACACATTTTTTGTGTGCAAATGTGCAAAGGGGAAATGAGTTAGTCTTGATAAGGGTGTGCATGTATGCACCCTTACTTAGACTTACCTTAGTGTTTGAATGGTGTGCATCTACACACCATTACTTAAGCTCTTACTTAGGTTATGAGAAAGGTGCACATGTGCACACCTTGGCACGTGCACCTTTCTTTGTTTTGCCTTAGGTTTTTTGCTTATTATGTTTTTTAGCTTAAATAAAGGTGCACATGTGTGCACTTTTGTCTATGACTTGTTTGTGCTTTGTGTTCAAGTTGACAAAGTTTCACACCTTTGGAGGTGTGGTTATGTGGTCCCAAGAGCAGAAATAAAAATAATGATAGATGAAGAGAAGGGGTCCCATGCATTTATAGACCAAAGACAATGTGCACCCTTTGGAGGTATGAAACTATGCAAGTGCACATTTCAAAAGGGAGAAAGTGTGCACTTGTGCATATAGCGTACTTGCACACCTTGGATAGGTGTGCATGTGCACTAGTGTGCTAGTGCACTCTTTAGCACTAAAATCACTTTTTACCTCTAAATTGTCAATTCTGGCATATGAGTTTTCCCAGTCAAAGGCCAAACAAGACCCAAACCCTAGGGAGAGTCCAAAAAATGTCCCAAGCCCTGGACTAAGGATCTAGGAGATAAAAAAAATTACAAGGGGGTCCTCATTTCTAGGAGAAATGGGGTGTGTGTTGTGAAACCACAACAATAATAAACACACATAGTGAAAGGTATTTGGCCAGCCAAGCAATTCATGACCGCATTAGTGCATCGGTAAAGTCATCATCTATCATTCAAAAATGCTAGAGTATAAGGGAAGGAGAATAATATTTGAGCTCAATTGGGAGAAAACTCACCAAGATGGATGACAGAGAAAAAGTAATGATAAGTCTGGGTTTGCATAATCCTTTCTCTCATATTTCATCAATGATATTCATTGGAAGGGAAGCTTGCCAAAAAGAGTTGGAGGCCAAAATATTGTCTAAAGTAGTCAAGGTTCCTCAGGATTCAACTCCTAAAGGCATTTTGAATTATATCAAACCATTGGAAAATTTGAATGCACTATTGGATGTAGCATTTCTTTCAAGTAAATCTTCCAACTATAGAAGTCTAACAAATTTAAAGGCCATCTACTATAATATAACAAATGTTCAAACTCAAAAAAAAAAAAAACGTAACTCAACATCCTAAAAAAGTTAACCGAATCTTCAATCATATCATAAGACATCCATTAGGCATCAAAGTATGTGAAACTTGGAAAGTGATTTTAATGATCTTTGTAGTCTTTACTTTATTTCTATTTGTAATTGTTTCATCTAATTTTAAATTTTGAACTTTGTTTCTTGAACATGACAAACATTGTAGAATCCAAATGTTATGTTGCTTACTAGGCCTATCAAATAAAAAGGAAAAAATATGTTTGTGATGTTTATTTTGATGATACTTTAAGACTCTTCCCATGAGGCAAAATGACCTAAAGTTGTTGTTGCTCCCTTATTTCTATATTTTTATAGAATTGAATTCAAGGTCATTTTCTAAATGTAATGGTTGTAAATTTAGTACTTTTAACTCATGATTATGAAATTGGGTATTCAAATTTTACTTTTACAAATTGAATTCAATGAATTTTATCAATTATCATGTGTTAAAAAGTAATGAGAATGACTATGAATTTTATCATTTGAATTTCTATATTTTCATAAAAATCATTAAGGATTGTACCATAACAACATTTCATATGAGCATAATAATGCAAATAAAGAATAATAATAATGGTAAAATTTGAATGAATCTTGATTCATGGCATCATCTTGTTGATCTCTAATCCTATGTTGTTGATTACTATCCAAACACTTAGTCATTTACTAGGAAATATTACAAGGTTATCAATGTGATCAAGTTATCTAGTAAAGGTCAAGCATACAAAGCTTATATTGAGTAGATGTACACACCAAGAAATATAGTTGGAGATGAGTGATATAGTTGAGATTGACCACATGGAAAACTTATTTAGTACCAAGAAACTAGGAATATAGAAGTTGAGTCACAACATGAACAAGTCTACATGATCAAGTGTTAGAGCATTCCAGTGCAAGTAGTTCAGTTTTGACATATACATTTGTAATGGTGAAAACACATATGTAAACCATCATGGCTGACTTTTACATAACATTTAATATTTGTAGAGCCAGCTAAGAAGATGATCATCCATCAATTCAAAAGGTAATGATCCTAAGGCATACAATTCAACCAATCATAAAATGGGATAGAAATGACAAAAGATGATGTATTGTAAACCATAGATCAAGACCTAGAACCTTTACAAAACATATATTTAAGGAGGGTTCTAACCCTTCGAATCATGTGTAGTGTATGGAGATGCCAAAGACTGTATGCACATGTGAAGGAGTAAAGAAAAACTTTCAAAGATAGATCAAACATAGAGCAATTAGAGCAGTGAAGGACTAAATAGAGTTATCAGATTAGGAGTTCATATTAGAGATATAGCAAAGAGGAGACCTAAGATCAGCTTATAGAGAAAATTGATCAAGTACTAAATCAATTATTGTTAATTGAGATAGGGTAAATCTCTTAATAGAGTGGTTTTAATAGACCTATGTAAACCTCCTAACGAATTCCTTACTTCATTGTGAGTGTAAAATCCTTTAACAAAGTGAGACCTAATAATCTCTTAATCTTTTAACAAAGAAAATCCCTCATAGGGTGTATCATATCTTATGATAAAAAAATATAACCCTAACAAGTTAACTTTATTGTTGCAATAGTGAAGATTTGTGGGTTTCATCCCCACCCCAGTTTTACCTTCATCTTGAAGTGTTTCTTGGTAACCAAATCATTATGTTGTGTTGAAATATTTATGTATGTGATGTACTTCATTTATGTTTCAATATTAAAGTTTTAATTGTAGATCTATTATATAAGATGAATTAGGTATGAATTTATGAAATTTACTTTGAAGTCAAAATTTGAGATCTTGATCCATCCTCCTCCACCCTCTTAGTATCTTGTTTCTCAAATACTCTTTCCAACATTTGATATTAGAGTGTAGTTCTCTTATTAGGAATCCTAATAGCTTGAGAGGATCAAATTATGGAGATGGATGTGTATAAGATGGGAAAAATCATTGAGAATTAACTGATTGAAATCTAGATTGTATTGCAATAATTAGAAGTAGCAAAAGAGTAGTTAAAGAAAACCCTAAATAGAAGAAAAGAGATAGCTATTCAGCAAAATGACACTCAATACAAAGAAGTTGACATAGAAGGACTATTTGAAAATAGAAAGATTGGTAATAATGATGAAGCATTGATAGAATTTCTAGAGAAGAATAATGCCCTAACAAAAGAGGCTAAATATCTCAAGATAGAACAAGAAATTCAATTTGTTACACTATGTGAAGCAATCAAACAAAAGAAGAAAGCAATGGAAGAAAAGTTGATGTCTAAAGAAGATAGAAGATAGATGGCTAGAAGACTTGAAGAGAGATCATTTGAAGTACAAAATCTTATAAATAATTAGTTGGATATGATAAATCAATTAGTAATTGCAAATCAAGAAGAAAACAAAAAATATTGAAGATCACAAATCTAAGGCTACATAATGAGAAATTGAAAAGTGAGTTGAGATATGAAAAGGAACTCATGGAGAGATTAAACTGACCAAATGAAGCAATCAAACACTTTGAAGAAATTTTGAGGTTAACTAGAACAAAAGACACCTTTGGACTTGGATACAACAAGCACTCTTCATCTACTAAAGAAGAAGAATCATCCAAAAATGGAGCAAAAAGGAATGCAAAATCCAAAGGAAAACCTGCATGTTATCATTGTGGGAAAACTAGTGATACATCCAACATTTGTAGAAGCAAAAATGATAAGAAAACTCATAAACCTAAACCAAGTGGTAATTTTTTAATTGCAAGAAAGCAGGACACCAAGCACATGAATGTAGATCAAAGAACAATGACTCAACCAGAAAGGTATCTAAATTCCTAGTTCATTCCTAAACTTGTTAAAAGTATGGACATAGATCTCATGAGTGCGAATTCAATAAAAATTAAAATTGGTTACCTAAAAAACAAACTCATACATCAAGAAAAGGCAATTCATACAATTGGGATTATAATACATGGCTAGTTTTCACTATTGTGGAGAGCATGGACACATTCCATAGAATTGTATCAAAACACATTTCAAAGGAAATTACAAGAAATGGCTAAATGGATAAATATTATGTTTTCATTGTCTCAAAGTTGGACACATCAGTAGAAACTGCAAAATTGGAACACCAACACCAACACCAAGTAATGAAAATGACAAACCTAAAGGAAAGAAAACATGGATAGAGATAGTAAGAGTTGGAAGCAGTAGAGCAGATGAACCTGTGACCACCCAATCTAATGATCAGGTGATCACACCACATCTCATTAAAGAAAGAAGGTATGTAGGAATTCTATGCTCAGTGTTATATTTACATTAATTCCTAAGCATAGAAGTGGTAAAATTTCATATCTGCATAAGCAAATATGTACTAAGAACTGTTAGAAAAAGAAAATCATAAAGTACTGAGTATTAGTGGTATTGTTTATATTGACCAAGCTTTGTAGTATAGACTGAGCAATCAAGGAAGATAGCATACTGACCAAATGAATTAGTTATGGCCAAGTGAGTAACCTCAACAGAGCTGAAACAGAGACCAAGCTAGTTTTCATACACCAACCAAGTATGAAGACATTAATTGTAGACCTAAAATGAAAGTTTAAAGGTATTTATAAAATTTGGACATTCATTTTCATTAACCAAGTGTTCAAAGATCTTATGAGAAGATTTCAAGGTGAACAAAGCAATTTTAGTGACCAGTGCAAAAGAATTACAACAGATTATCAATGAATTTGTGAAATAAGGTAAGTATTAATCTTAGTGTCGAGTTAAATATTTGGTGAAGATATTTTAAAAAGGTTTTGTTTCAAACCCTAGTTCAAAATGACATCTAGAAGTAAAATGTTGAAGGATAGTAGTGCACAAATCATAAGAAATGATCAAACTCCTCTACCAAACTTTAGAAATGTAGTAAACATTGAAAACATTGTTCATGTATTGGAGCTTTATCATCAATTCCACCCAATGTCTTGATTGTTCAAGATATAAGATCATGCTATCTATGCAAAATAGGAGAAATCTAAGATTTTGAGATTAGAGAAACCTATGACAAGCTATGTGTTGATGGAATCTTGAAGAATGAATACAAAATCATTGTCAAGAAAGGGCTTACCCATGTCCTAGGATTACCAAAGGTTTTTTAAGTTGAATGGATAAATATTGTGCTCAGCAACATTCATGATATGAAGATATGGTTAGAAGGTGGGCCAATCAAGATTAACAAGGCCTTCATTCACAAGGTAACTATTGGAAGCATGAATTTTGATGATACTCCTATGGGGGAGTATTTTAGAAACATGATTAGATCATTATCATGATGATATGTTACATTCATGATTGTGTTTGTCATTGATGTCAACATAGCAATTTTTTGTGGTATCTGATAGAAGAATAGTGGTAAAGATCAAGTTGCTATAGATAGAATGTTGAGTATTTTCACTAGCAAGGTTAAAGGGAGATACTACTAAGTGTCTAGTATATGCAGCTAACCTTGGAGAAAAAGATATTAATTCTGGAAGAAATTATGCAAGTTTTGGTGAAGACTATTTTGAGATAGAGTATATAGAAGCATGTTCTGGTGAACTTGTTATATCTCTTAGTAGATTTGTTATTCTAAGAAGTAAGATTAAAATCATGTAGAAGACATGTTGGAGATGACATGGTTAAGCTTTCCCATCATAATATTACACGTACAAAAAGTTATTCAAGTTTCAAGGTGACATGTTATCGCTAAGTAAAACGTGTTCTTAATGAGGTCCTATAATAATTAATTGAGAAGGTGTAATAGCCAACTCAAGGGAATTATTTTACAAATTCATTATAAGAAAAGGACATTTTCCTTTGTTATGAGAGAATGAATTGTAAGAAATGCGAAGAGCAAAAAAGAGGAGAATTGTGAAGATAAGCAGAGCAGAGCAAAGTTGAAGAAAACTTTGTTGCTGAGGTTTTATTTTGAGATTTGAGGTTTGATATTTGGATATGAGGTTTGTGACCTAGTCTACAAGGTCTGATAGTGATTGGTCTAGTTGACAGGATAGAGGAAAGAGGATAAAGCACAATATGAATAATTATTTTGAAAGGAGTAGTTGAGAGATCAGTTGGACAGTGAAGTTCAGTGGTCTTGCCCCATAAGCTATTTGGACAGTGGGTCCTTCTACCTTCTACAACTCCTAATAGGGTTGGCACAACTCGTAATAGGGTTGGAATCTTCTAACAAGGATTCAAAGTCTCCTAATAGGGACTCTTATGTACTGAATGTGTTTATAGGCTCCTAGCAGGGTCCATCCTCTAACAAGGAATATTTATTTATTTATTTATTTATTTATCTTTATGGGCATCATTATCACTGGGTTTTTCTATCTAATGAAGGGTTTCCCTAGTTAAAAAATCTAGTGTAATTGTGTATGTGCATCTTGTTATGGTTTTTGTTTACTTTGATTAATGATTAATATTAATTAAGGTTGATAAATACTTTAGTTGGATCATTAATTCACCCTCCGCCCTCCCTTAGTTATCTTGGTGGACTATTATTTCTAACAGTAATTGAGTACCCTACCTTGAATTGACCAAAGAATATTAGAAGCAAAACAAAGAATGAGATTGAAAACTTAACCAATGAAAAGTGCAATGGTCATGGTATGTCAATTAATGTAACTGAGGATTCATTAATTGAATTTTTGGTTCGTGTGATTGCACACAAATTTTATCAATCAAGCAGGTTGAACAACATACCTTGTGTAGTAGTAGATTTGGGCTACAAAATTGTGAAGGATCATTCCTATGATCTTGTCGAGTTGCAACTTCGCCAAATTACAAAGAACTCAGAGGCAGTGAGGAAAGAGAGGAATACCTCCTATAAGTTTTGATCCTTATTATTTTGTATATTTTTCTACGTGAAAAACTCTTTTCTTACTATTGGAATAGTTCTTTGGGATAGAAATTGACCCACTATGGAGTGGATCAGTGATTTAATCAAAAGATTGGGAGAAAATTTTGAATAATAAATGGAAAACTACTTTGAAAAATTCAAGATAAAGATGAGGAATAGAATGATAATTCCTAATTCAGTTGTGGAAAAATACTATGATGAAGTATTATTTATAGTAGATATAGATTTTGTGTATGCAAAAGTAGTTTTGTCGAGGGTAGCATAGCTAAGACCACTGCCCTATGAAGTAAATATAAATGAGGTCACTGTAGCAGTTACTGCACTTCTAGTAGAAGATATAGATGTGATTGCTAAGAAATTTGGCACATATGAAACTATAATTGTTGAGTTGACTGTTGAACTTGGCACACCCAAAGCAAGGAAGCAAAGAAAGAGAAAGATTGTTGAGGCTAAAAATAAGGAACAAGGAGAAGGGTCTCGATAGCCTATAAAGGTTGAGGAAGGGAAAGGCAAAGAACTTGTTATTGTGAAGCCAAAGGCCACCAAGAAGAAAGAGGTTGTTATGATTGAGCCTAAGGTAAAGTCTGACCTAAAGAAATATATGCAAGAAATGGTGACACCTTAGAGGCCAAAGGGCAAGGTGATCATCACCAGGAAAAGGACATCTCAACCCTCTATTGAGAAATCAATAGGAAGTCCATCTGAGAAGAGGAAAGTCCCCTATAATTTTATGGGCATTTGGTTGGAGTACAAGGAAAGCAAAAGAAAAAATTGATCGTAGTACAAGAGGAGGAGGAAGATGATGAAAAGATTGAGTCTGATGAACACAAAAAACTTCAAATAGTGAAGAGATTCCCTCCAATGACTGTGGATGACGTATGTGTAAAATTGATAGAATTTGAAAGTATTATGGGATTCAAAGACATCGAGTATGATTCTTTGGATAATGTTGGTCAAGATAAGCTTGAAAGTTCCATGATTGATATGATGATCAAATTTAAACACATAACCCTAGAATTGGAAACTAGATTTCCAATGGGATTATATAATTGAGTGGATGAAAAGTGGAAATGGGCATTATCCAATGAGAAGAAAATAAGAGAAACAAAATTGGCACAAGATATGAAAAATTTGAGGAAGACTCATATATCTATATCCCTTAAAGATTTTGTCAAGAAATTTATGCTGAGAGACAGGGAATATAAGATTTTGAAAAATAAAGCTCATGAAGTTGGGCACGATAGTATTTGGATATGGAAAGAAGCATTTGGATTTCTTATGCCATTTGTGGAAGGTTGAGATACAATATAATTTGAATATGAATACAAACAAGAAGTGTCTAAGATGACTGAGGAGATTCAACAACTTTTCAATTAGCATGAACAAAAAGATATTGTCACAATAGAAGATGACATTGACACCCCTCCACCTAATTTGAATATTCTGATAGAATAGGAAACTCAAGGCTAAATAAAAGATTCAAGAAAACTTCATACAAACCCAATTTTGTTATAGGTAGTAAAATATCCAAAGCTTGAAGATAAGAACACTGGTGACATTATTATGACATCATTTATAGAGGATACAATTGATGAGAAACTTGGTAAGGCTTTAATTATATATACACCATTAACTTGTTGAAAAAAAGAGGCAAATTTTAAAGAAGACTCATAGACTAAATTGGTAGAAGAAGAAGTAAAAAAGAAAGGGCAAGAGGCTACTCAAGCCCTCATTCAATTGTCAATCACCAAAGCTGTAGAACAAACAACTATGACACCTATGGTGATTTTTGCACAAGTACAACAACCAACATCGAGATCGAGTGAAAAGGGAAAACAACTGCAACTATCACTATCAAGTGATACACCCTCACGATCTCAAGATTTGACTCAATTAGGTGAGGAGGATGATGATTTAGTGATCCTTGATGAGGTAATTACATTACCTATGTATGATTTGAATAATCTTACATAGAGAAGATACAAGAGCTACAAACCTTATTGAGTTGTAAGGAAAAATGAGAACAATTGAAAAGAGAGAAGAAGAGAAGGCAAATACTACATACTGTCAAAGATATTTTTGTAGATGCATTTGGGACCAAATATTTGAATAATAAACATACAATTTTGGATCAGCTAGTATATTTAGTTGATAAGATTCATACATAAGACATAGAGATAAATGAAAAATTACTACAATGGCTTGAAAGGAGAATGGAACATAAAGTCTTAGAGAAAGTCTCATAGGAACTTGTATAAAGACAAATTGAGCTTTCTGCATTAGTCACATAGCTAGAAATAATTTTGCAAACCATCAATTATTTATATTTGAAATTGTGTGATATTGATTTCTTTACAACAAATACTACATGCTCATTAGATCTATTAAATGAAATCATAAGATCAAATGTCATTATATTGGGAAAGAATGCAAGTTCAAGCACATCTTCATATACTGACTTGACATTTAGTCAAAAGAGATTAGCTGAGCTCATGGATAAAGATACAAAGATCAGGCACAAGTTAACATTGATTCAACTACAACTATTACCACATATAGAGATTATTTAGAAGGTGGTCTCTGTTGCAAAAGACATTTTGAAGAAAGATACACAATTTTCACATATGGCAAGATTCATTGATCTAGATTTCAAGCTAGAAATTCAGTTTCAATTTTGGATCAAGTTAAGGAGTGATGGAATAATGGCTATTTCAATACTGTGGCAAGTCATCAATAATTATTTAATAAATATCAATTAGCCCCAGCAGCCTCAAGTTCCATCAGTGACAAAAACAAGGGGAATATGAATTAAACAGGGGATGTGAAAGAATATAAAGGGGATAAAATGTATAATAAAAGGAGATGCAATGTGTAGATCAAAGATCAGATATTAGATTTTTATAGGATTTAAATATGGTCTCAGAGGGAGTATTCAATTTTTGAATGAAATTGTTATTTTATTCATGACAAAGTGTTTTTTCCACTAATGTCAAAGGGGGAGATTGTTGATCTCTAAGCCTATGTTGTTGATTAGTGTCCAAACACGTAGTCATTTACTAGGAAAGATTACAAGGTCACCATTGTGACCGAGTTATCTAGTAAAGGTCAAGCATACAAATCTTATACCAAGAAAGATAGTGATTTCCAAGTATTCAATAGCGATAGAGAAGATGTACACGTCGAGCAATATAGTTGGAGCTGAGTGATATAGTTGAGACCAAGAACATGAACAAGTTTTTTTTTTTTTTTTTTTAAAGAGGGCTAAACGCTTTGACCTGGAGCTATGAACCAATGAGGCCACAAACGGGGGACCTCATCCCCATGAGATTTGAACCTTGATGGCAAGGATAACAACGCAATAACTTAACCATCACAACATGCCACTATTGGCAAGAACATGAACAAGTTATTAAGTGATAAGTGGGAGATATTTTCTAGAGAAAGTCAATGAGTTTGATCCAAAAACTACACAATTAAATCCTGATAGCAATATCACAATTTATTAAGTGCCAAGAAATTGGAATATAGAAGTCGATTCATAGTATAAACAAGTCTACATGACTGAATGTTAGAGCATTCAAGTGTCAAGTAGTTCAATTTTGACATATAAGTAATGGTGAAATTTGAATAAATCTTGATTCACGACATCATCTTTTTGATCTCTAATCCTATGTTATTGATTAGTGTCTAAACACTTAGTCATTTACTAGGAAAGATTACAAGGTCATCACTACGACCGAGTTATCTAGTAAAGGTTGAGCATACAAAGCTTATATCAAGAAAGATAGTGATTACTGAGTATTCAATAGCAACTAAGAAGATGTATGTGTTGAGAAATATAGTTGGAGTTGAGTGATATAGTTAAGACCAAGAACATGGACAAAGTATCGATAAAATAGGAATATAGAAGTTGAGTCATAGCATGAACAAGTCTACATGACTAAGCATCAGAGCATTCAAGTGTCGAGTAGTTCAATTTTGACATATAAGTTTATAATGGCACAAACACATATGTAAACCATTTTGGCTGAATTCTACATAACATTTAATATTTTTAAAGCCATCTAAGAAGATGATCATGTATCATTTCAAAAAGTGATGATCATGCATCACTTCAGAAGGTAATGATCCCAAGGTTTACAATTCAACCAATCAAAAAATAGGATAGAAATGACAAAAGATGATGAATTGTAAACTCTAGATCAAGACTTGGAACCTTCATAGAACATCTATATTAGGAAGGTTATATTGCTAGAATCATTTGTAGTGTGTGGAGATGTGTACAAGTGTATGTGCATGTGAAGGAGTGAAGACAAATTTTCAAAGATAGATCAGACAAAGAGAAATCAGAGCAGTGAAGAACTTAAAAAAGTTATCAAATTCGGAGATCAGATCAAAGATATAGCAAAGAGGAGACTCAAGATCAACTTACAAAGAAAACTAAGGGTTAGGTATTGAATCAATTATTATTAATTGAGATAGGGTAAATCTCTTGAGAGAATGCTTTTTACAGACCTATGTAAACCTCCTCCCAAAGTCCTTACTTCTTTATGAGTGTAAACAAGGTGAGACCTAATAGTCTCTTAAGATTTTAACAAGGCATACTGCTCATAGGGTAAATCATATCTTATGATCAAACATTGTAACCCTAACAGGTTACTTTTATTGCTACAATAATAAAGATTTGTGGGTTTTATGCACACCCCATTTTTACCTTCATCTTGAAGTGTTTCTGGGTAAGCAAATCAATATGTTATGTGTTGAAATATTTATGGATGTGATGTATTTCATTTATGTTTCAACATTACAGTTTTGATGGTAGATCTATTATATAAGATGAATTAGCTATGAATTTATGAAATTAATTTTGAAGTATATGTTTCTTGACATTAGACATTTAAAAAATGATATAACTTATCATGCATGATAGATAAATCATGATTAGATTCAGAGAATCTTGTCCAAAATCTAGAATGTAGAGTGTAGTAATTACTAACAAGTAATAAATTCATAATTCACACATCATATCGTAAGTGTTAAGCTTTCCACATCATCTCATCATCTGAAACTTTGGATTCATCCCCATCAAGTTCAAATAGTCAATCATGATCCATGTTTTCTCCAGTCTGCATACCTTTTCCATCCTAATAGTGATCCTTAGCTTCAACAAAAATGCTACAAATACTAGTACCACTACTTGAGTTAGTGATCTTATTGTTTGAAACATTTCCCAAACCTCTTGTTTGGCATTTCTTCATCTATAATTTTAGTGCCCTTTTGTAAGGAAAAGTATTGACTTCATATCTGGATGTATATAACCTCATATAGTTTTCCAAATTCTTGTCTAGTTTATTTCTTGCCTTTGACTTTAGGAACCCCAAAGCACTGAAAACTCTTTCATCCTCCACAAACCCCAATATCATGGTCAAACATAATTTAGAAAGCTTGAAAATTTTTGATATTGAATCTCATGACACTTCGCTCTAAGCTAGATTTCTCCAAAGTTTGGTTATTGATCCTTCTTCTCTAGGGTTTTGCATAAGATAGTATTGTTCCTTCATTGTACTAGAAAAATGACGAGACTGCTCTCTTAAATGAGATTCATATAAAACTCCATTTATAGTTACCCCATTTATTTTCTTTCTTTTGCAAAATTGATCTATTAAAACCAATAACTTATCTATAAAATCTTTAGGACTTCTTAAACTCCAATAATGGGGAAACACAATACACATTGATTCAAGTAATTTGTGTTGAGGTAATCTTTCTATATTTTTTTGAGGAAAGATTATAGGAAATAGCCTTCATAGAATTCATTACCAACTGAACAATCTATTCAAATACTTCCTTTGTAATAGTTAATTTTGGTTTCATGGGTTTCTTTCCTTTTCTTGTGGACATGGGTCTTCCATAGTAGTGCACTGGTATCTCAACACCCTGTATATTGGCACATAATTCCCCCTTTGCATAAATATTTAAAAATTTATCAAGATTATCCAAGTCTATGATTATTATCCACCTTAAAAAATTCCAACCACTAAAAATGAATCTAGATTTCTATAGAGATTATTGAGGGTCACGCATGTTATTTTACACAATGTATTATATTCTACAATATAAATAAATTTTTGTTGGATTTTTTGCATTATATTTATCATTTCCTCTAGGATGGGGAGAATGGCTTCTAACATTAAGAGTGTCTCTACATTACTTAACCTTAATCCTTGTGAGTTGACTCCAATGTACTAAGAAATGATAGATATTCAGAAAAAACTTGATGAGCTAGTCCAGCCAAAGAGATCCATCTGGTATCATTATCCTTAAGAAAAAATTTCTCATTAGTTAGTCCCTAAAAAAACTATTAAAATTCCTTGACTCGTTTAGGACTTTGAAAAAAGTTCCTATAGATCTCTCTGATTAAAACTTAAACTCGATATGTTTCTAGAGAGTTGCTGACAATTTGAAAAGCTGGATTCATTCTATGGACCATGCATTGAATGCCAACAACATAAGGTGTGAGAAATTCTTCTTTGTGACAAGACCATTCTTGTGGCCTTGCATTACTAAAGCTCCATCTGCTCTAATGCACACCAACTTTTGGGATATTGTCATTTCATCTATACCTCCATATTCAATTAGAGAACTCTTTACTAGTTCAAAAATGTTTTTTGTTATTGAATTATCCTTGATTTTAATACTAATTAATAGATTGGGTTGGTAGACAAAATTTTGTATAGTGTAGACATGCATGCATACCCAGGAAGTATTGTCTTTTTTTGTCACCTCATCTAAAGATAATGCAATGAAATTTTACTCTTTAATTTTTTCTTTGATATTTTCCTTTTCAACCTCAACAAGACAACTTTCCCATTCCCATCTGTTGTTCACCAACCAGTGACTCCTCAAATAATAACACTCTTTCACAAAATGTAATAAACCACTCAATGATGAGTAGTCTATCATGGCATGCCCTTCACTAAAAATATAGAAGACACCACTTAACTGAAGAAATTCACCCATTTCTTGAACTTTCATTGCTTTTCCAAGAAGAGATTCAATGGATCCCTTTACTTTAGTAGGCTTTGTCTATATTTTCTCTTGAAAATCTAAGATTTATGCATTCTTAACATGTTGGAATTCCTCCTTGGTTTTCAATCTTGCCACTGAGTTTTCCACTCCATTTATGATTTTCTTCTCATAAACTTTACCCATATGCTTTTCTATGGTGTCAATTTTTAGCTGCAACCTCTTTTCCTTTTTATTTATCCTTCTGCCTTTCATATATCTACATTCTATTTGAGGATCACCTTCTTTTGGACTTTGTACACGTTCAATGAATGGATACTTTGAGGCTCATTCTATTTGAAAATTCCTAATCCATAGATCTCAATGCTGATTTTTTTGGATTTTGCATCAATATTTGTATTATATTTCCTTTTTCCTTTTCCTATTCATGCACCATCAGCATCTTTGGAATTATCATCCAAAACTATTATATTATTATGGCTACTCTAGATATTCACCTAAAGATCTTAGCTACTCTTGGTATTTACCTAACTATCTTCATCAAGTTCATCGTGATCAAAGATATCAGGTTCACCAAATTCTTCAATATGTACTAGTGGAACTAGTAGTGGAAGTGGTTGGGAATCTTTTAAATATACTTGTGATGATGTAGCTTCCTAATTTTGGCTACCAAAATATGATGACAAGGTTTTGTAAGTGCACTCGGTTGGTCTTTCTTGACTTCCACCACATGTAGGACTCTTACCCTTATTCATGTTCAACATCTCCCAAAAATAGAGGCTGCCATAAAATTCAATTTGTTCAAAAGGTGATAGTCAACTATACTCTATTACATATATTTATCTAAATAGCATTCATTAGTTGTACAACCTACACTATAAAATATAGATGTCTTAGGTCTCCATGGTTACTGCACGACTTGATGCTACTGGCCACTAGTCCTAGTTGATAACCAACAACTAACAATCTAACTTGTATCTACTAAATATAAGAATGAACTAAAATTATAGAGAACAGATAGATAGGGGTTGAGTTACTCACCTTTTGCTAAAATGTAGTCATTGCACTCACGACTTGCCCATAAATGATCTTGAAAGTATGAGAAATTGAAACTACATTATTGATTGGAATTGAGACAACCTAATAATCTATGAATATATTTATACCACTCTTTTTTGGATAATTTTGCATGAATATTAAAGTGCATACAAAATATTTGGCGAAGCCTACGTAAGAAAAACATGTATTCTAGAATTTCCAAGGTAAATATGGTTAGTCCATTATATGGCAATGCATATTATAATTGGAAAAATTGAATTAGTGTGTGACATGAATCTCCATATTTGGGGGGTGAATTCCATCCCTCTCCTAAAACATTTTTTAAAACCAAGCACGAATTGAGGTCGTCCAAAAAGTTTTTCTTCGAAAATCATACAAGAATGTGTTTAATTTGTCATGTCAAAAAAATATTTATGATTGGCTATTGCATTTCAAAAGGAGATATAATGGCATAAATCCTCTAGCAATGGGCCTGAGGATTTGACTTATATTTGGTTTACTTGGGGTGACGCACCAACCCACATATGCATAAAAAATATGTCAAATCGACATTGGTCAATGGGTGAAACTTTCCAAATGGAAAATATTCACCACTAAAGTGAACTCTACAATGATTTATTAACAATGGAAATATTAATGTCAGTGATGTAACAATAGCATATCTAGTGGAGAAGAACAATATTTTGAACAAAGAATTCAAAGAACTCAAGAAAGAACAAGAAATTCAATCAACAAGATTATGTGATGTGATTGAACAAAAGAAGAAAGCATAAGAAGATGAAGTAATGACTGAGGAAGGAAAAAAAAAATGGCTACCAAACTTAAATAAATATCACTTGAAGTGTTGAAGATCACAAATAATTAGTTGGATATGATGAACTAGTTGTTAATTGAAAATTGGGAGTTGAATAGAAAGGACATGGAGATCACAAATATGAGATTACAAAGTGACCGACTAACAAATGAGTTAAAAGAAAGAAATATTAGAAAGAATAAACAAAGAAAGTAAAGCTATCAGATACTTTGAAGAACTAATGAGATCATCAAGATCATCCAGTGATACTCCTAGTCTAGGACATGACAAGAACTCTTCATCTACTAAGGTAGGAGAGTCGTCTAAGAATGGAGAGAAAAGAAATGCAAAATCCAAAGGAAAACCTACTTGTCATCATTGTGGTAAAATTGGACACACTGCTAACATATGTAGGAGAAAAAATGGTATGCAAAACCCTAAACCTAATTTTATTGGTAACTATTTTAATTGCAAGAAGAAAGGACACCAAGAACATAAATGCAAAAAAAAAAAAAAAAAAGTTATGCACCCACTACACCTAGATTTGAAGTACATTGTTATAACTATTAGAAATATGGACATAGAGCTCATGAATGTAGATCTAAGGAAAAATCTAATTGGACATCTAAAAATCAAACACATACACCCAAGAAAGGTAGCTCTTACAATTGAGATTACAAGACATGGTATAATTGTCATTATTATGGAGAGGATGGGCACATTCCATAGAATTGCATAAAGATACATTTCAAAGATAACTATAAGAAATGGTTGAATGGAAACCTAGTTTATATCAGTTGTCTTAAGGTAGGACATTGTATTAATAATTGTAGGACCCAAGCACCAACACCAAACAATGGAAATAATAAAGGAAAAGAGAAATTCAAAGTAAAGAAAACATGGAAAGAGATAGTGGAAGTTGGAAGTAGTGGAGAAAGAAAAGCTAAGATGACCAAATCCAATAGATCAGATGATCACACCTCATCTAACTAAGAAAAAGAAGGTATGTAAGGGACTGTATACTTAATGAATATCATACATCAATTCCTAACAAGTAAAAAGGTTAAAATTCCATATCGACATGAATCAAGATGCATTAGGAAAACTATGAGAGAAGTATTGGGCAATGAAATATGTTTTACTATTAAGTTTCGAGCATCAGTAATCTAGTCTGTGTTGATTGAGTATTGTAATATAAACTGAGAAGTTACGATGACCGAGATGATGTATTGGGAAAGTGAATTTGTATCAATCAAGAAAGGTGATATTTATTGAGTATTTGAAAAGAGGCATGAAAGGCTGATGGAGATATTGTGCACCCACCATACAAGTGCATTTATTATAGACCTAATTGGTAAAAGTGAAGGTATATATCAAATTTGGGCATTTAGTTTTTACTTTACCAAGAGGATTCAAGTGTATAAGAGATTTAGAGGTGATTAAGATGAATTTAGCAATAAAGTGAGTGAATTACTATGTGCCATTAGCAATTTGACAGAATTTAGTAGGTAAAACTTTTATTATCGAGCTAGTTATTTTCTAAGGTTGTCAAAAGAAAATCTTGTTTTGTAACTTTAGTTGGAAATGGCATCATTTATAACTATGAATGAAATGTTGAAGGAGAGAACCAAATAAATTTTGAGGAACAATTAGTGTCCCACACCAATTTCAAGGATTGTTGAAACTTTGAAGCAACAAAAGACAAAATTGGTGCTCTGTCATCAATTCCACCAAAGGTTCTGACAATTCAAGACATGCAAACTTGTTATATGTGAAAAATTGGAGAAGTTGTAGATTTTGAGTTGAGAGAAGCTTATGAGAAGTTGTGTGATAATGGAGTATTAAAGGAGGAGTATAAGATTATTGTTGAGAAAAGGCTTACTTGTTTCCTAGGTTTTCCAAAAATCTTTAAAGAAAAATAGACAAAGATTGTATTGAGATGTATTCATGGTATGAAGGTATGGTTAGAAGGCAGGCCAATTAAGATCAATAAGACCATCATACATTGAGTAACAGGATACTCTACCTAGGATAGACCAAAGTCAATAAGATGTGCAGCAAGTAATGAAGTTGAGAAATCAACAAAAGCTAAATGGAATAGTCAAGGTATTTTAATCAATGGGATTGATGACCCTGATGTCAAATTTATAGTACAAGTGATTGCACATAAATTTTATCAAACAAGATGACTGAATAATGTTTCATGAATTACAGTTGACCTAGGTTACAAAATTGTTAAAAAGGATCACAATTATGATCTTACCGAGCTGCAACTGCAAAAATTGACAGAGAATCTTGGAGCTATAAGGTAAGTGAAGAATGCATTGTGTAATTTTCGATCTTTGTTAGTTTGTATATTTTTCTATGTAGAAAATTCGTTTCATACCACTAGCATGGTAACATGGAATAGGAGTAGGCAAGCTATGGATAAAATAAATGACTTAATAAGTCAGCTAGGAGAAAAATTTGAGGCAACTATGGATAACTATTTTCAGGAATTCTAAAATTAAATTAGAAATTATATGAGGGTCCCTAAATTCATTGTAGATAATTATTTCGATGATATATGTTTTATGGTAAAAACAAATTTTTTTTATACCTAGGTTGTACTGCCTAGAGTTGTGTGGTTAAGGCCAATGCCTTATGAGGTAAATGTTAATGAAGTCACAGCAGCAGTAACTATACTTTTGTCAGAAGATATTGATGTGAATGTCAAACCATTCAAAACATAAGAGATATTAAAGGATCAAATGAATATAGATTCAAGTGATCCCAAGAAAGATAAGAAGAAAATTAAGACAATCAAAGGTCTTGAGAGTGAAGATGACGAAGGGGAAGGACGTAAACATATAACTGAAGCTAAGGAATCTAAAGGAAAAGAGATAATGGTTGTCAATCCCAAGGCCATAAAGCATAAGAAAATAATAATTGTTAATCCAAAGGGTAAAGAAGATCTCTAGAAAGGTGTGCAGAAGGTTGTTACACACCAAGATCCAAAAAGAAGAATACTAACAAGATCTAAGATAGCTCATCCCTCAACTATAAAACCAAGAGAAAGTCTAGTAAAGAGGAAATTGACCTAGTCATCAAAGTGGAATCTACCTAAAAGGCTGAAGAGAATACTAATTGTACCATAGGAGGAAGAAGATGATTGTCATATCCCCATTTTAAGATAGAATTTTAATAATAATAAGATAATAAAATGCTATTAAATAAATAATGATAATAAAGTTATATTTATAAAACTAGGAAATAATAATTATTTAATCTATATTATTAATGAAATAATATTTAGTATGATATTTTAAATAATAAATTTTTAAAAAGTAAATAAAGAAATAAAATTAAATACAAGAGACAGTATTGTAGAAAGTATGTTAACTTTCTAGATAGAATTTCATAATAAATAATAATAAACACAAATAAGTAAGTAAATAAATAATATAACATAGAATAATATAAATTAACTAAATCTAATGAAAAGTCAAGAGAGATTTAACAAATAGACATGACTCCTTAAAATTTAGATAAAAGGGAGGAGAGTTTATTTTAGAAAGGGAAAAAGGAAGAGGAGAATAGATGAGTTCAAAAAGGAAAAATGGAAGAGGAAAGTAATATGAAGAAAATAAGAAAGTGACTTTTTGAAAAGGTAGCAATGATATTGAAAGGATGTGAACATTTGAAAGGGTCATAATTATTAGTTCTTGCCCATGGCAGGAATGCTTATGCATTCATGTTAGTGCTAATATGACATTAACTTGACCAATCAAATCAAAGAATTAAAAAGTTTATATGCAGCTTACAATGTGTATATCTATTTTTCATTTTTTCTTATTTTATAAATGACATTTTGTGCTCATTCTATTGGTCCATACTATTTTTGGTAGGGAGAAAAATCAATTTTCCTTAACAAAAATTCACATATTTTTTCCAACAACAATGATGTCATGCATTAATGATAGCTTTATCTTTTTCACAATTGTGACAAATTGATTAGAGTTTCCAAAAAGTAATTGTTTTATCTTCCACCTCACTACCTAAGACATAAATGCATGTCTAATCAACAATAATAACTAAATCAAGAAATCTTACTTAAAAACTAATTATCGTATCATTTTAAAATTTATTTATTTATTTTTTTCTTCACAATAATTTAAAATTATTTTATTCTAATTTTAAAATTAATTTTTTATTCTAAATTTTAATGAAATTAATAAACAACAAAAATATATTTTTAAGAATATAATTATTTGATAAATTTTTATTAAAAATATTCATAAATTTTGTTACAAAAAAAAATTAAATTTAGTGTTTAATGTTTTATATTTTCTATTTTAAATATATTTATTAGTTTTACATTGTCCCTTACTTTTGTCAATCATAAAATGCAAACTTTTTTAACATTATGTTTAACTAGATATTTTTTCCAATCTTGTTTTAATTATTTTTTGCATTTTAAAATTTGTAAAACTAATATTGTTTTTCAAACTTACTAACTCTTTTGTTGGTCTAGATCATGTAGTCAACAATTTATTTTTTAAAATTTAATATTTGAATTTATATTGGAAAAGGTAGAAACAAATACTTCATTGATTTAACTCAATTTTGTAATTGTTATTTAAATATTTCTTAAAATAACATAATCCTTAATCTTTTTTTTCAATTCTTTTCCAACTATCTCTATTCAGTGTCCCTATAATAACATGTCATTCTTTCTCTTTTAAATCTCTTCATATCCTTCATATCCTTCATTTCTATCTATAAATCTCTATTATCATTATCTTTCTTTTCAATCTGTCTTCATATATATAAATTTCCATTTTCCTTTTTTTCTAACTATTACGATGAATATATCTCTTTTAACTCTATCTTCATATATTTTATTCTCTAATTCCTTTCTTTCCTAACTATTGGAAGAAACTTTGACGCAATGTGTCTCTTGTTAATAGTTGTGATTCTTCAAAAATATTATGATTTTAAAGTATTGGAACTTTTCCAAAGGATATTAGTTATGAAGTGTTGTGACTTTTCGAAAGGATTATAACTATGAAGTTTTGTTGTGACTTTTCGAAAGGATTATAACTATGAAGTGTTGTGACTTTTCAAAGGATTTGTATTATGAAAGGTTGTGACTCTTGGAAAAAAAGAAGGTAAGAAATATATGTTTATATATTTATTTATATTTATGAATCATACTTGTGGATAATATTGTGTTAGCTCATGGGGTTAACACTATGGATATTAATGAGACTCGAAGCATGGAGCATGGAGATATTAAGATCTCAATTGTCTGTCATGGCCGAGAATCAATGTGAACTCAAAGTATGGAGCATGTGAGATATTAAGATCTACATTGTCTGCCATGGCCGAGAATCGATATCAAAGCATGGAGCATGGAGATATTAAGATTTTCACTGTCTACCATGGCCGATAATTGATGTGCTAGAATATTATAATGTTGTCAAACATATGCATATGTCATTGGCCTTGGATAGAGGATTCCCATCCAAGAAGAATCTTAAGGGGTGTGCTCCTAGGACGATGGTGAGGTAGCTATGAGCTAAGAAGCCCAATTTGGAGACATCCTTAAGATTGGGGTTAACTTAGAGGATAGAATAATATAGTTAGTTTTATTATTATTGTGATTCTAACATTTATTTTGTAGCTATTACTTATCCCTAACAAACCCTATTAGTGGGGACATTACAGTCGTATTAGAGCATGATCTTTCCATCTTGTAGGGTCAAAGGGGATTTAGAAAAATAATTTATATGTAAGACTAATGTAGAAATTTAATAACTATTAAAAATTATTCAAACATATCCATGGTAGCAACCTAAGAATTTGGAGTAAAAGAAATATAAATTTCAACTCAACTGAAGAAATATAACTGCTTGAGGACAAGTAATTTGAGGGAGGGTGGACTGTCATATCCCCATTTTAAGATAGAATTTTAATAATAATAAGATAATAAAATTTTATTAAATAAATAATGATAATTAAGTTATATTTATAAAACTAGGAAACAATAATTATTTAATCAATATTATTAATGAAATAATATTTAGTATTATATGTTAAATAATGAAAAAATAATAAATTTTTAAAAAGTAAATAAAGAAATAAAATTAAATACAAGAGACAATATTGTAGAAAGTATGTTAACTTTCTAAATAGAATTTCATAATAAATAATAATAAATAATAAATAGCCCTAGCAAACCCCAAGCCATAAGTGAAAAAAACAAGGGGGGAATATATTAAAGGGGAAATCATATCTAGAGATAACAAGAGTAAATATCTACATGACACAGAAGAGAAGGGAAATATAGAAAATGAAAAAAATCAAAAACAACATTATTAGATGGAATAGCATCAAAAATATTAGAGAGATTTTAGACATGTATATATTGTATAGAAGAGATTACATTCTTTTAGACTGAGTTATAATTTCAAGGGGGTATTACTTTTGCATGGAAAGATAAGTCATAAAAAAAGTGTTTTTGCCACTAATGTCAAAGGGGGAGAATCTAAGCCTAAGTTTCCTATCATTACCTAACACTTAGTCATTTCCAAGGCATTTTTGGATGGTCATCACTATGATTGAGCCACCCAAAGAAGGTCAAGCTACGAAAGGACTTGTTTATTTGTCAACATGTGTCAAGCAAGTCAAAGGTTTCTAAGCACCCCAGCTAAGACCAAGAAAGCATATAATCTAAGTAACACAGTTGAGACTAAGCAAGTAGAAAGTTAGTTATTTCCAAGTAAATAGAATATATTGAGTGAGTAGAAGCTAAGTGACAACATGAATGTTAGTTATGACCGAGCATCAAAACATTCAAGTGTCAAATAAACCATTATTCACATATGAGTTTGTAATTACACAAAAACTTATGTAAATCATTTTATCCAACCTCTACATGAAATTTAAAGATCTCCTAGATAATTAAGAAGGATATTAGGTTTTTTTTAGATGATATTAATACCAAACAAATTAACCAATCAAAAATTAGAATGGAAAACAGAAAAATGATGAAATATGGATTGTTGATCCTAATATAGAATTTTCTAGGATTATATATTTAAGAAGGATTCCTACCCTAGGATCAAAATGAGGAGTGTGTATGTGAATGAAAGCAAAGTGAAGGAGCAGATAAGATAAGTATAGAGAAAAGGATAGCTAAGTCAGAAAGGAGTTTAGACAGTGCAACCAGAGTAGTGAAGGATAGAACAAAGATATCAAATAAGGAGATCATATTGAGAGTTTGAAGAGAGGAGATTTGTAACAATATTTTAGAGAAAACTTAAGGATTAGGTATTGAATCAATTTTAACAGATTGAGTCTAGGAAAATCTCTTATTAGAGTGGTTCTAACAGACCTATTTAGAATCTCCTAATAGAGTTGTTACTTTATTGTAAGTGTAAAATCCTTTAACAAGGTAAGACCTAAGAATCTTAAATGTGTTTAATAGAATAGACCCCTCATAGGATATATCATCTTATGTTCTAACCCTAAAAAGTTAACTTTTTGTTGCAATAGTGAATATTTGTAGGTTTCATCGCCACCCTAGTTTTACCTTCGTATTGAAGTGTTTATGGGTAACCAAAATCATTGTGTTATGTGTTGATGATTTTCATGGATGTTATGCTTAGATAGATTTCATTTTAACATTACATATTTATGGTTATATCGTATACTATTTGAGATATGAGATGGATTAGGTGTGAATTTTTGTATCAATGAAAAGTATTATAAACCCTAATTCACCCCTCCCACCCCCTTAGTATCTTGTTTCTCATTAATATTTCCAACAATAAACACTTCAACTACTTTAGATCTAGGAATCCAATAGCTTGACCTCTATAGAAGATTATCAGTTACATCAACTAGCAATCTACTGTACTTATAATAACATACTTGCATAATGTAAACATTAATAGTAAATCATCACAAATAACATCCGCACAAGTTTGATACTAGGATTTAACATGGAAACCCGAATTGGGAAAAACTACCAGTAACATTCCATCAAGCATTCACTCTTTTGAAGTGATCTTTATTAGAAGCCAACCCTATTAAAGGTTGCATAACACATTAAATGTGATCTTGTTAAAGGATTTAATCACCCTATAGGAGTGGCCTTGTTAGAGGACTTTAGAATAGTCCATTAGAATGCCACCTTGATTAAAGGATTTACATATGACTATTAGGTCAATCTTGATTAAAGGATTTCAATACTAATATAGTGATTAGAAAGTAACAATAGGTTTTGATCTAACTGATATAACTCACTTTGTGAAGATAGATCACAATTTGGCTCACACATTGATCCACTAACTGGTCTTCATTGTCATCTTTATCTCTGATTCACTTTTCAACCCTTCAATTAATCACTCTTCACTTCTTCACAACTCTTCTTAACCTCCTACATAAGTTCATCAATCAATAGTATCAATAACTACTCCAAAGTTACTAGGTTAACCCTTGTACCTCCTTAAATAGGTAATTTTGATCTTTTGTTTCTTAAATTCCACTGTAGATCTTAGGGTTTCTATTAGATTCAATACATTCAATTAATCTATCCACCTTCTTGTTCATCCTCTTCTTTTCTAGAAACTTCTCTTTCAAATTGCTCAATTGATCTCTTACCAAACCCTTTCCTTTCATTAAATGTTTTGGATCATCCATCCTTATCTTCAACATACTTTACATTTTCCATGAAATCAACTTTGTTGGTTGGAAATCATGATTTCCTCATAATTTTCAAATCTTGTCCCTCTACCAACATTTTTTTCTGACACTCTATCAACACTGGGTTACTTGGCCACTACTAGCATTTCTATTTAGCATATATTCTGGCATTTGGTCTTACCAATTCTTGGTTGACACTACTTTTACTCAGCACATACTGGGGCTTGGTCAACACTAGCATCACTCAACATATACTTCAAGTTACTTAATCTTTGACACTTTTTCTTGGTCAATCCTATGCTTTTAGTCATTCTTTGATCACTTCTTCAAGGCTTAAGTACAATTGTCTTCTTCACTTGTAGCATGATTTAAACAATTATTTTATCCTATCAAAGTCTAACTAATCAAGTACCCATTGTAGTTTCCTCTCATAACTCAACCTTTCCTTTGGGTGCTTTTGTAATGACCAACTTCTCAAATCCTCTTCATCAACTATTTAGATATGGCACTCAAATCAAACAAAAAAATTCTTACCAATAAGGTTTGACATCAATGACAACATAACAATTGTTTCAATTGTAGTTTCTGACAGTTTGGAATGGTTTTTAGATGCTCTTAATTGTAATTAAAAGGGGAATTGATTCAAGATAAATTTTATGATAGAGGAAAAAGTTGAACACATTAGAAGTCAAAAATATTAAGTAGTGAAAGAGGATTAAAAAATCAGTCATAGGAGGTGATACAGGTATCTAAGTGATACAGATACCTGTATACATGAGGTGATATAGGTATCAATTCAAGTATCTAAGTTTTTTGCTTGGATTTCTTAAGGTTAAGCTCAGTTTTGGAGATAATCTTTTAAAGCTTATCAATTGGTCTCTATGTCATCAATTTCGAAACCAATCTCATTTCTTGATCTTTGCATCAAGCTTTCTAATTTTCTTTGAATTGAACATGCTACTCACACATTATTCAAAGAGGGGCAAAATGTAATATCCCAAAATTGGCACACTGCCATATTAACCAACTTTGGTTTATTCAACTATTCCTAAGTCCTATTTTACTAGGCAATTCTAATTCTAATAATCGCTACTTGACCTAGTTGTCAAATGCAGAAAACCATAATTTGCATTAATCATATTATTTATTTAATTCCTAAATATTGAATCAAATTAGCTACACAAACCTATCAATTTAAAGTAATTTAATTATAAGTGTTCTACTTTAATTAAATTAAAATTACCTATTTAGCTAATATACAAAGGAATTAAATACATTTAATTTAATAAGATATCTCCTCTTTTTAATTATTGAATTTAATTATTCAATTAGTTAAAGTTATCCATTTATGAGGTCATATTATATTTTATTAAATTAAATATTCACTCAAAAAAAGAATCAGTTAGCTCCTTTTATCACTCAAAAGGCAGTTAGTCGGCTCCTTTTATCACTCAAAAAGGACTCAATTAACTCCTTTTATCACTCAAAGGCAACCAGTTAACTTTCTTTTCATGAGGAAGTTACCTTTATGACTAGCTCTCCTCTTCAATCTTGACCGTCCATTTCAATTAATCTTGATTGTCGATCACCTCTTGGATTCTATAAAAGAAGCTCTCCATTCCTCATTATAGAGGATGAATTTTTGAATTTGCATCAAATTTATGCTGAAATTCTTACTCACTTTTCTCATAGGATATTGAGTAGAAGTGAGATCTGTTAGCATGAATATTGATGCTATGGGGGAGAACTGTAGAATAGTGTTATGATTGTGTTTTTCATTGATGACAACATAGCAATAAGGTTACAAAAGATTAACAAAGCAACAAACTGAGAATTAAATATTAAAGACATTACATTGCATATCTTCCTATGCGCAGTTACCAACATATGCTACAAATATTTGACATATGGACAAGTGCAAAAACTGAGTTAATGCCATACAGAAGCTATTAATGATTTACAAAGAATTGTAAGAAAATAGAGCATTGGGAAAATAGTTTCTAATATATGATCAATATAACACATTATGTTTGGAATTAAGGGTTGTGCAGTTGTGTAGTTAACTAGAGGAAGTACACTGAAAACTAATGATGTCAGCAAGTGCACAAGTACAAAAGTTTCACTTGCAAAAGTTTGTGAACAACTATGAGTTGACAACATTAATTAAATGTGTATTTTATTTAATTAAATATGGACCTAACTCAAATTAATGTTAAGTGTATGGAGCCAACTCAAAGGATTAATGATTGAGTATGGTATAAAGGAAAGATGTTTCTAAGTTCTATAGACCATGATAGTGATCAAGAAGCATAGAAGACTTGTGAATTGTGAAGTAGAAGAGAAGAACAATCTGCTAATGCATGTAAGTGACCTTAAGGGTTATTGATGAGTCTTAGATCTATTTGCATGATTTGAAGGTGAAGAAGTCTAACATACTAAATAGAGGAAGAGCAAAGAGATTGTTTCACATCTATTATTCTGAATGGAATAGTACCAAGATCAATTGGAAAATGGGTTCATTCATCTGATCCTGAAGCTATTTGGATAGTGGGTTCAGTTGCCTTCTACAACTCCTACCAGGGTTGGAATCTCCTAACAAGGACTCTTTGTATTAAGTATTGTAACAAGACTGCTAACATGGTATATCCTCTAACAAGGAATATTTAGATTAGTACATTATTTTGTGGGCATCATTCCACCGAGGTTTTCCCTTTGATCAAGGGTTTCCTAGTCAACATATCTAGTGTATTTGTGCATGCACATTTCTTTGTGATTATTGTTTACTTTGGTTGTCTAATCAAGAATTGTATAATTGATACATAACTAATTCACCCCCCAACCCCCCCCCCCCCCCCCCCAGTTATATTGGTGATCTACTATTTCTAACAATTGGTATTAGAGCATCAAGTCCTTGAAAGAAAGTTTAATAAATTTGGGAGATCCATGGAAAATCTATTTAGGAAGGAAAGTCCTAGATTTGATGGCACAAACTATGATAGTTGGAAGGATAAAATGAAGACTCGTCTCTTGTGCATGGGACCAGGATATTGGCTTGTGACCAAGACTTCTAAGAACATTGCAAAAGAAGACAATCTTGAAACCTGCATCGAGGAACAGAGAGAAGTATTTATGTGCAACATAAGGGCAAGAGAAGCAATACTATCAACATTATCTGAAAGTGAGTATAGTTAGGTAAAACTACTCAAAACATATCATGAAATTTGGAAAATTTTAGAAGCTAATTATGAAGGTGATACACATGCAAAAAGGGTTAGATTGCAAAATTTGTATTACGTATTTCAAGATTCTAGAATGATGGAAGATGAATCTGTAAGAAGCTATGTTGCAAGAATATCTAAGATTGTTGCATGAATCACATCTCATGATGGAAATAAATTTAATGATGAAGTGATATGGAAGATCTTGAAAATTCTAACAGCACCTTTCAAGTCAATAGCTCAAATGATTCAACAAATGATACCCTGTACTACTAATTTTACCAAAGAGACATTGCTTGGTAGATTGGAAGCTACAAAATTTGATCTGAAATAGTCTAGAGAATTGGAAAAAGTTTGGATAGCATTCAGTGCATTAAACATCAAACCTAGTTTAGCAAGGAGCACAAAAGTGCAAGAAGACATTTCCAGCAATAGCAAGTCCATTGAAGAAAAGATCTAGGAAGGGCTCTTCTTTTGGAAAGAGAAAAAGATGGTAAGAATATCTTTAAATGTTGGACTTGTAATGAGTATGGTCATTATGCATCTAAGTGTCCTAAAAGAGAAGGAAAGTTTAAGGAAAGGTTCAAATCTAGAAGACCTAGAAATTTTTTATATTCTAATGAAGAAGAAGAAGAGAAATCTGATCAAAACATGAGTGAAGATGAATTAATATTTGTAGCTATAAAAGAGGATGATCTTGACAGAGAAATTAGAGAAGAAAATGCATTGATCTCATAAGTTGAAAAGAAAGATTAGATCATTGATAGTGGTTGTTCACATTACATGATTGGTGATATGAGCAATTTTGTCAAATTTAGAAGCCATGATGGAGGAATTGTAAGAGTGGGGAATGATGTAGCCTATCATATTATAGGAATTGGATCTATAACACTTGATGGTAAAACATACACTGATGATGTTTATTTTGTTGATGGACTGAAGCATAACTTGTTAAGTGTTGGATAGCTTGTGGATAGAGGCTATCAACTACAATTTGGTAATAACGCATGCATTATCAAGAATAAGGAAGGAAAACTACTTGGCACTGGCAAAAAAAACCATAGGTAATGTATTTCAGTTAAACTCCACTAAAATAACATGTTTAGTAGCACAGATTGACAATAGTTGGTTATGGCACTGAAGATTTTGTCATATTAACTTTGATAACATTGTGAAGGCCAGTAATACACTTGCTATAAGAGATTTACCCAAGATCACTAAGCCCATTGACAATATTTGTAAGGAATGTATTTTGGCTAAGCAGAAGAGAGTCTCATTTCCTAGCAAGCATTTTTGTACTACACAAAATCTGGAATTGGTTCATACAGATCTAAGTGGTCCTACAAGAACAAGAGGATTCTATGGAGAAAGGTACTTTATGATTTTTGTTGATGACTTCACTAGAATAATGTGGATAGCTTTTCTTAAAGAAAAATTAGAGGAATTTGAGAAATTCAAGATATTTAAGAAAAAAGTTGACAATGAATCTAGAGTTAAAATAAAAAACTTAAGATCAAACAGAGGAGGAGAATTCACCTCTAGAGAATTCAATATCTTTTGTGAAGAGCATGGCATCAGGAGATAATTGTCTTCACCCCATACACCTGAGTAGAATGGGATTGTTGAAAGAAGAAACAAATCAATTGCTGAAGTAGCAAGAGCTATGTTATTTGAGAATGATGTACCAAAGACCTTTTGGAGAGAAGCCATCAATACTGTATTATACACACTAAACAAAGTTCAACTTAGGAAAGATATGAAAAAAACACCCTATGAATTTTTTTTTGGTCACTCACCATCAGTCAAGTACTTCAAGATATTTGGAAGCAAATGTTACATCAGAAGAGATGATGATATTGGTAAATTTGATCCAATGAGTGATGAAGGTATGTTTCTTGGTTATTCATTGAAAAATAAAGCTTACAGATGTTTCAACTATAGAACAAAAACTATAGTAGAGTGCACAAATGTTGAAATTGATGAAAAGTTTGGTACCAAGGAAAAGATAATGGATCATAACTCTAATGGAGATGATTACTCTAGAATAACTAATAGAAGTAATGAGTTATTCTTGAAGACTAATAATGACATACAGAATAATGTGTAAAATGAAGATATGAGAGAAAATCATAGCACAGTACTAGAAATAAGAATTGAAGTAGAAACTCCTACTCCATATAGGAACTTGATAAGAAATCATCCTGCAGATCAGATAATAGGAAGTAAGGAAAAAGGAGTAATAACAAGGAGTAGAATTAATGAAGAACTATGTCTGATATCTCAAGTAGAACCAAGAAGCATAGATGAAGCAATCAAAGATAATTATTGGAAAGAAGCGATGAAGGAAGAACTCCAGTAGATAATTAAAAATAACATTTGGGAATTAGTTCCTAGACCTAAGGGCAAAAATGTGATTGGCACTAAATGGGTATTCAGAAATAAAATGAATGAACAGGGAGAAGTAATAAGAAACCAAGAAAGACTTCTATGCAAAGTTTACTCTCAGCAAGAAGGAATTGATTATGAAGAGACATATGCAACTTGTAGCAAGAATGGAAGCAATCAGAATGTTCCTAGCATATGTAGCAAACAAGAATTTTAAGGTATATCAAATGGATGTTAAGTCATCATTCTTAAATGGAGAACTTGAAGAAGAAGTTTACATTGAGCAACCCGAAGGTTTTTCTTTAACAAAAGAAAAGGATATGGTCTACAGACTAAAGAAAGCATTGTATGGATTAAAATAGGCACCAAGAACCTAGTATGCAAGGTTGGACAAATATTTAGCAAAGCTTGGATTTGCTAAAGGAATACTAGATGGTAACTTGTACTTGAAGAAAATAGAAGATGGCTTGTTAATAATCATTGTATTTGTTGATGACATCATTTTTGGTGGAAATGATGAAGCTAGTAACAAATTCTTAGAAGACATGAAGAATGAATTTCAAATGAGCATGATAGGTGAAATGAATTTTTCCTTGGGATTGCAAATTGTTTAGAACAAAGAAGGTATCTTTATCTCACAGACCAAGTACTTAAAAGATTTGCTAAAAAGATTTGGTTTAGAAAATTGTAAACCTATTAGGACTCCTATGGTAATTGGTCATAAGTTATCAAACAAAGATGAGATGCCTACTCTTGAACAAAAGAAGTACATATCTATGATTGGAGGATTATAGTATCTCACTCATAGCAGACTAGGCATAGCTAATGCAGTTGGAATTGTAGCAAGATTTCAAGCTGATACTAAAGAATATCACTATGTAGGAGTAAAAAGGATATTCAAATATCTAAAAGGAACATTAGATTATGGTATTTTGTATGAAAGAAATAATGACTTTACTCTTTGTACTTATACAGATTCTAATTGGGTAGAAGATAGAGATGACAGTAAAGGCACTAGTAGAGAAGCATTTTTCCTTGGAGGAAGACTAGTTTCTTGGCTCAGCAAGAAATAAGACTATACCTCATGAAGTACTACAAAGGCAGAGTATGTTGTAGCAGCAAACAATTGTAATCAAGTCATATGGATAAAGCAAATGATGAAGGATATTAGAATAATATTCACAAAACCTATTATCATTTACTGTGATAATATAAGTATAGCCAACATGTCTAAGAATCTTCTTTTGCATTCTAAAACTAAGCACATGGCAATAAAGTATCATGTTCTAAAAGAGAAAGTTGCAGAGAAAGAAATCAGATTAGAGTACATTAACACTAAGGAATAGATTGCAAACATTTTCACAAAGGCTTTACCAAAGGATACATTTGAGTACTTGAGAGTTATGCCCCTACCTACCACAGAGTAGAAGATGCAAAAGTGCATCAGTCTAAGGTACACTGCACCATTATTAGACTGGACTAAATGTTGATGTTTCCTCAATGGGGGAGTATCTATGATGAATAGAGTTAGTCAAGGACTCTTGACAATAGGTAATTGGTATGCAAAAGTGTCTTTTGAAACTTGTATTATTTATAGAATGATATTAAAAAGTTGTAAAGCAAAAGACCAGCTTGTGTTGTGTTGATAGATTGTTATTCATTCAATTTGTGTACTATCTTTGACATTGATGTCAATGGGGGAGAGAGACAGTGATATGAAAAACATTAGAGAGAGTATTCTTGGAACTAGATGTTTTTAATCTATGTTTCCATCAATGCCAAAGGGGGAGATTGTTAGCATGAATGCTAATGCTACAGGGGAGTAGTGCAGAACAGTGTTATGACTGTGTTTTTCATTGATGACAAAATAGTAATAAGGTTGCAAAAGATTGACAGAGTAGTAAATTGAGAATTATGTTAAAGCCATTACATTTTGTATCTACCTATGTGCAGTTACCATCATATATAGCATGTATTTGACATGTGGACGAGTGAGCCAAACTTGAGTCAACAGCGTACGAAAGATATTAATGATTTACAGAAAACTACAAGAAAATAGAGCATTGGGAAAAAAATTTGAATGTATGATCAATATAACACATTGTGTTTGGAATGAAGGCTTGTGTAGTTAACTAGAGGAAGTACACTAACAACTGATGATGTTAGCAAGTGTGCAAGTACAAAAATCACACATGTCAAAGTTTTTGAACAACTATTAGATGATAGCAATAATTAAATGTGTATTTTATTTAATTAAATCTGGAGGATTAATGATTGATTATGGTATAAAGGAAAGATGTTTTTCAAGTTCTATAGACCATGACAGTGATCGAGAAGTAGAGAGACTTGTGAATTGCAAAGTAGAAGAGTAGAATAATCTAGTAATGTCTTTAAGTGACCTTAAGGGTTACTAATGAGTCCCAAATCTATTTGCATGATCTGAAGGTGAAGAAGTCTAACGTACTAGATAGAGGAAGAGAAAAGAGATTGTTTCACATATATTATTCTAAATGGAATACTACTAAGATCAATTGGACAGTGGGTTCATTCATCTAATCCTGAAGCTATTTGGACAGTGGGTTTAGTTGCCTTCTACAACTCCTAATAGGGGTGGAATCTCCTAACAAGGAGTCAATGTCTCCTAACAAGGAATCTTTGTACTAAGTATTGTAACAAGAATCCTAATAGGGTCTATCCTCTAACAAGGTATATTCAAATTAGTACATTATTTTGTGGGAATCATTCCCATCGGGGTTTTCCCTCTGATCAAGGGTTTCCCGTAGTCAACATATCTAGTGTATTTGTTCATGTGCATTTCTTTGTGATTGTTGTTTACTTTGGTTTTCTAATCAAGAATTATATAATTGATACATAGCCTATTCACCCCCCCCCCCCCCCCCCAGTTATATTGGTGATCTACTATTTTTAATAAGATCTAATCAAGCAAAGTAAGCTACTATTGTACACATCATTGCTACTAGTTTTTGATCATATTAGTAGTTTTTATAATCCATGTAAAAGGTAGACCTAATATTCTATTGTAAATCTCTTAATTGAGTAACATTTAAAGAGTGTTGTGAAAATCCTTGTGAAAGGTAGATCTAATATATCTTATTGTATACTCCTAATAGAGTAAGTCAAAGAACTAATAAAACATTATAGCCTTAGCAAGGAATCATCTTACTACAGTAGTGATGGATTTGTGGGTACTGGTTGTGTTTTGAAACAACATGATTCCAAATTACCCCAATGAGAACAAGATACATCTAGGGGCAGCTAATTCCTATCCTTAACATATCCTTTCAGACACTAGGCCAACTATAAGGCTAGACCCTTCTACTTTAGGCTATGTTAAATCTAGGCGAGTGGACCCTAGATTCAATTTATATGGTACCAGTGCTAAACATATTCTTGAATCTATTAACAGTAGATGAAATCCTTATTTCTCCTATTGACTCATGCAATAACATAGATCTGTAGTAGCTAAATGCAAGACAATGTGATTCATAAGTTGAGTGCGGGTATTCTATTTTAGCTTTTCAAAATAAAATATAAAGATGATTTGAATTGAATTTGATTTTATGTGGGTGGGGAAAGTGTATGAAAATCAAGTATAGACAACAAGCTAATGATCCTGTAGTTGATCAGTGCCTCATCCATTGGGAAAATTCACAAATCTCTCTCATGCATTTTTGGACATCTAAGATGCATATCCTATGCCAAGATTCCATATCTATCCATTTACCTTGTGAATTGGATATCAATGCTCAATCTAAATCTTGTTCTTATTTGATATCCTCCTCAATAAACCTGCAACCCTATTGGTTTTCCTAAAGCATTTACATAACTCATTGAATTATAAGCAACAATGAAACAGCATACAACCTTAAGGGACTACAACTATGACCTAAACTCTTTGTTCAAAGATCATAAAACATTGTAAGTCACTCATAAAGGAGACAATATCTAAAATGAAACTCAACACCTATTGTTCTTTGTATTAATTTCCTTGAAATAATACATGAAAATGCATGAAATTAACTCACAAAGTACCTAATAAACTAGATTGTACAATAACCATATGCTATCATACAAGAGAGAAAATAGTTCAAATGAGAAACTAATGGGATGGGAAGGGGGTATCATAGCCAAAGAAAAGCTTCATGGTCTAGAACTAACACATCCCAGATCTTTCCATTTAGACTTCATCAATTCTAGAGCCAATTATGCTTCAATTTCTATTTCTTGACTTTTCCCTTCTTTTTCCAAACTACAATGATCTCACAGTGAAAAACTAGAACCCCAAATGAAAGAGATAAAGATACATATATAGGATGAAAAATTCAATCCTAACCTAGAGATATTTTCAATCATGACTCCAACTTTAATCCCAAAATTCAACCGAACTAGAAAAACAAATACCCATCATAACTAAAAAATGGAGCCAAATTATACTAGAATGGCATAATATTCTCAAAATTAACCCAACAAAGCTTTTACCATGTGTTTTTACAAGGCTTGTAACTATATTTTCAATTTTCATCAATTTCACCGAGAAAGCCCAAAACTTACATTTTTGCCTATAACTTGAACTAGTGACTTCCTATACAAAAAAAACTCCATAATAGGAAAGTTTATCTTCTCCCAGTTTCAGCAATATATAATATGCCTATATCCACTCACTAAGAACTCCCAAAATTTTGGTTTGAAAATCGGGCTCCTGCTAGGCTTCAAAATTGCACTTGCACAAATATTTAACTTTTTCAAAAGTTAAAACTATATCTTTAAATTTCGTTCTTATTTAAATCTGGTTATGCACATACTTTCTGGGAGAAAATATTAAAATAATTAATTTTTCATGCCTTTTAAAACTTCCCACCATTTTTCCTCTGGATCAAACTTGGTTGACTACCTGTGCCACATGGCATGTTCTAATTGGTCAAATCCTACACAACTTTTTAACACTCACCACGTGGCTACCACATGTCTTCCACATCACTGGTTTCCATGTCACATGATGAGTTAGCATTGTGCCATGTCATCGCAACATAGCGACCACATGACACGTGTCACCTTCAACCACCTCAACCTCCAGTCATCAGTTCACCTTAGCTCAACACATCAATGCCAACTCATTAACACATGTCACTTATTGGTTGGGTTACCATGTCACATGGTTAATGGTCTTGCAACTTCCATTTAGCAACATAGCAACCACCATTGAATCTACCACATGTCGCCATCCTATGCCTCTGTGAGATTTGACCCAATCCACCAACTGCCATGTATTGCCACATGTCATTTTTTGAATGATTACCTTAACTACTAGGGTCTACACTTCTCACAAGATTTTTGGTTTTCCAGGAGGTCACCATGTCGCTTACTGGAAAACCTCCCATTTTTGAGTGGCGATATAGCGACCACCAGAATTCAGCCCTTTTTCTAACAAATTCTTTGCACCTCCTCAATTTGCATGCTCATTCAAAATTTCTCTTGTCTCCATCTCTAGCAGGCTTCATCATCTATGGTGGGACCTTCCACATGGGTCTGCGACTTCAAAAGTTGTGTGTCTCTTAAGACACTTAAAAAGTGTTTAGAATTGCATTTAAAGACTAAAAATGTCCCCTACACAAGAAAGCAATATGGGACTTATCACTTTGCATTATTTTTTCCTCTGGCTATGTTTCTTTTATGGCATCTGGGTTCATCACATGAATTACAAGAAGATAGGGATAAAACTAATGTTGCATGAGATGACTAGGAACGAAAAGACAAAAAAAAGCCAATACAAATGCTCCCTTTGCCTTAAGCTTCTCTCCACTTTGCCATGTCTCTCCATTTTATGATGTGAATGACTTTCTCTGACATTTGTAATCCCTATTTTTGGAAATTCAAAGGCACCCCTACATAGTATAATTGCACAAAATGTCATCCCCAAGAATTCTTGGCACCCATCTTGCTTAGTCTGCTCTTTCCATTTGCCATTGCCCTACGTATCATGTATTCAACAGCAACATTTTGTATTTTCTCCCAACCTCATACTAGTTGCTTCTTTGCATTAGCATAGTCTTCATTTTTTGTGTGGGCTACCTTACATAAGTTGCCCCTACCTCCATAAAGCCTTCAGCTTTTTCTTTTGCGTGGAGATGCTTCAAAACCATGAACATTTCCTCATCAATACTCCACGTTCCTATCTTCACATAACTCAATAGCAAGATGCAAATGCATCCCTCTCTTTGCAAATTGGGGAAAATGTGTTTCAAAAGCATCTACTATTGTCAATGCTTCAGCCTAACTTGGTAAAGCAGTGAATGCAACATCTCTATGTCTTTGAGTGACACAAAAAAAGGGTGTTATTTGATAGAGGTATTCAAGCAGTTGCTCCCAACAATCTACCATTATCTTTTGGTCTTAGAATGGATTTTTGTGTCAAAGCACATAGACTGGATTGATTACTATGTGAGGAAGCCATACAATGGAGAAGAGGAGGTTCCCTCACAAATCACTAGCTACAAGATCATTTTGGAAGATCTAAACAATATCAAGAATGATTGTGCCATCAAACCCATCATGTTACTCTCACATAATGGCTCCCTTGCTTTCAGGGGCCTTAACATGGAGCTATGGGAACTTATATGTTGTGAGAAACTTGATCATTGTGTATGCTCTTTCAACATAATGTAGCTTTTGATTTGAGTTCTTAATAATATCATGTCAATTCATTGTGTGGCAAGAAATAATAGTGGCTATAGTTTGTTGAACTTATTTGAATGATGTTGGCAGACAAGGTTAGATTGGAAGTGATCCCAATTGCTCACTGCCCTTCTGTTATGTCTTCATATCTTCTGTATGAACATCCATATTCATAAAAAAAGTCTCTTCCAAAGTCAACTTTCTTGTCACTAAAATATAATTTTCTTCATTCACTTTAAAGTTAGAAAGGTCACAATCCTCCACTGGAAATGCATTGGACAAAAATCTGCACTTCAACTTATCATATCCCTTCTATTCATTGGATGCCAATTGCTAATTCTATCATCAACATTTTGAATGTGCCAGTGAGAAGCTTTGAATTTGGAGAACATGGCAAGGGTGTCCGTGGAGTAAGTGATGCTGAGGGCATATTTTTGCAGGAGATGGCCATGTGAATTCCTCCTTTATGTCATGGAAATTCCTTCCACAAAATCGATTCCTCACTTACTTTCTACCAAAAAGTTTTGACTATAGTAAGGACCAATCTTCCTCTAAAAGCCCTATTCCACATCCACATATTGTTGGTGTAAATATGTAATTTACTATTTACACTTACTTAAGTCTACTTAGGTTAATGCATTATTTTAATATTTATTTATTAGTTTCCTAGGAGTATGTGCACTCTTTTAGTTGTCATGTTGACAACAGTTTGTGCCTCATTTATGCACATAGTATCTACAACATAAAAATTAGCACATTATTTGAGCACATGGTGTCTACAACATCTCCACACATGGGACACCTTGTCGTGCTTATCCTCTCATTATTGCATTTATATTCATGCACAATGGAGGATGTATGCTTAGTTGTCAAGCTTATCTCCTAACACCTTCTAGAGACATTCTAGATGCATCTTAGAGGCCTTTATATACAGGCACTCCTAGTGTATCTAAACATAGTGATGTATCAAGACATGCTATGTTATATTGATCATACTCTTTTTGGTCTACAGTTGTGCATGTGTTCGAGTTCTTTGATCTTGGGTGAATTTTTCCCTAAGGAAAATTCTTACATGGTATCAGAGCTTGGAGAATTTCTCTTCATATAGTTATTCGAGACCATTGTTGCTTCAACACCTCAGCTGAAATCTAGAGTACCATAGAAATTAGGAGCATTTAGAGCCAGAATGAATGTCTCCATTGTGTCTAGAACATCAATTCAATAAAAATTAGCTATAAAATTACCTACCCTAGGCCAAAGTCAATCATGAGGTTAAAAAATTTGCAAACTGGCACCTGAAGGCCCAATTTGTAACTTGGGCATGGTCATTTTTCAAAACTATTTAATTAATTTTTGGATCTAATATTTCTCTACATTTTTTGGACATCTTTTTCCAAAAAAAATTTTGGCCAAGTGGCCCTGCAAAGAAAAAAAAATTGTATAGGTACTAGGCGATCACAACCTGGCCCTGTACCTTGCATAGAATATTTTGTAGAGAATATTCCATCCAGTCTATGGCATATTCCTTTAATTTTTGGCAAACACATTTAACATTTTTGGCAAAGCGTACTCAAACACTGACCAAGACTCAACAGTTCCCACTCACAACCTCAGTAGGCCCTTCTCTTCCACTAGTAGATTTGGAATTACATCCACAGCATCTTCTTTTTAAACTACCACAGACTACTTTCTCCCATTGATGTGGGATTATACTCCAAAATTTATGGTAAGGTTCTGGTGACTAACAACAATGATTTCGATCTTTCGACAGCCACTGTTCTTTTCCCATGCCATTCAAACCATTTTCTAGCAGCATTATATTCAGGACCCAGCCTGGTTGGACTTTAGCGTAACTCCATGTGGACTCACCTGATGCCACCATGTGGATCCATTCCTTGTGCAACATGACACCTCAACTTCTTGTCATGCCAATGGGTATCTCAAGCCATGTTAGTGCACACATTGACACCAGCTCAGATGACTAGATAATTTGGAAACCCTCAACATGTCAACGAACAGTGTGGACTATATGACTGCCACATCTCCAACTTTTAACATGTGTCAACCCAAAAACTATCCATGTCAACTTCCCTCCACATCAGCAATGCTTACATCAACTTGTCCAAGTTACTACCATGTCAGCCATTCCATATAGTTGCACACTTGCCACGTGTGTTGACCGTACTGCCACATCAGCAGGAGGACTAATTTTTTGCCACTTCAACATTTCATGGTGGCTAATTTGATGGTTGTTGAACAATCATTCCCTAGCATTTCCTAACTACAGTGATGGTTTTTTGACCATCAAATTTAAGCACGCAATTTTTTTCCCAAACCCCTCTTTAGATTAAGTTTTGATTTGGCAGCTTAACTTTGAGAGGCCATAACTCGATCATCTGGGCTCCAAATTAGATGCTATTTTTTTTATTTTGGGTAGAATTTCTTGAAATTTTCATTGGTGTTGTTCTTTTCTAGTTTTGGTGCACGAATTTGTTAGAAATTGCATCTTCTGGTGGATGTACCTATACAATCCTACATTTTGCAACTTGAAATGCTCCATACGGGCTCATCTAGACTCCTTTGCAGGTTCTATTTTTTTGAAAGTGCATTATTTTGCATCTACTTTCCAAATCTGCATTCATATTATAGGGTTTTGTGGATAGAAATATCACTTTCAGCATTAGGGCCTTTTTTACATTGTAATGCTTTGATTACTTTCCAAAATTGTTGTACATCTGAGCTACAGTGCTTAGATCTAGATTTAGGCCTCAAAAGAAAGTTTTAATAGGGAAAATTAGAAGTCCACTTTGTACATTTTGACAAGTGGCCTATTGTACAAGCACCACTTCTAAAGCAACAAATCATTCATTAGGGGGTTCTTTCATTTTTCTTGCATCTTTGGGGGTTACATTGATTAGTACATCATGGAAGAGGAAAATTTGATTATCTTGACACCAGAAAACTATCAAGAATGGAGTCAGTTGGCTATTAAATATCTCAATTAGCACAATGCCCTACCATAAGCAAGAGGACTTAGATACTATGTTCACTTTTTCCATCATTAGCAGTACTCTCTTTCTATATGTGGATATGGAGATTTTGGATTCACTTATTAAGTCATCTGATCCATTTGTTTTTTAGATTTATGTTTCAAAGATGTATGGAGACCCTCAAATTCCTCCATTCCCCAAAGACCTTTTACCTCCAATTGCAACTGCATCCTCTCTAGATGAGCTCACACCTCCAGATGCTCCTATTGCTCCTATTGATCCTGTTTCAACCACAGATGCTTCAGATTTAGTGTAGAAAGAACCTTTATGTCTTCCTACTTTACCTTCATGCAATGACTTCCTTCCAAAAATTGCAAGTTTGTGTGTGGAGTATCACATTGAAGATTTGGGAGACATCCTTGATGATATTCATCTTCTTTTTGAGGTGAATACTTCATCCATTTCCATAGTGATTGATCTAGCACAGTAGAGTACACTTTGTCTTCCAGTTCTAGCCTCAAGTGATGACTTCTTGACTAACATTTCAAGTTTGTTCATGGAATCACACATAGCCAATTTGGGAGACTTCTTTGATGATATATCGCTTCTTTTTTATGAGGACAATCCTTCTACAGTTGTTGTGAGGGCTCACTCTGACCCTCATGTCCATTCTCTACATGATCAATCTTCATAGGTTGACGTGATTGTGGATCCTTATGTATAGCAGTTGTCAGAGGTCTCTTTATCAATTGAGGAGACTATTGGTTCTTTGGAATAGGTTCTATAGCATTATTTTCTAGATCTACACTTCTTCTCAGTTGTTTTGGAAGGAGCCACCATCAGTATTGACACGAGGATAGTTGAGTAAGTTTCAGAGACACCATTCATCATTGAGATTCTTTCTACACACATGGGAAGTGTCTTGTCAATACCTCTACCATTATTTCTTCCAAAGGGGAGGAACATTATTTAGCAGTCATGGATCAGCTTCTACATTGGAGCATTTCTCACTGATCGGCACACTACCTTTAGAGGGGGGGGGGGGGGGGGGAGACTACCTTGTCTCTTTCTTCTTCACTTTTATGGGGGGCTTTTTCCTTTTATGGGGTTTTGTCCTCATATTTCTCTTTTGTATATACTTGATGTATGTCGTAATGGGGGGGTCTTGATTATCCATCCATCCATGCATCTAGTTTTTCCATCTCTCTTTTTGGGGGATGGTTTTTCCCATGAGGTTTTCCCTCTTTCTTCACTTTATGAGAGATTGCATTTTATTATGTACATGGGTACCTAACATGGCCTAGTAGTTGGGACCCATCATGCATTGCATTTTAGTTTTCATAAGCTCAAGGGCATTCTCCCAAGTTACACTTAAGGGGGGGTGTTGGTGTAAATACATATTTACTATTTACACTTACTTAAGTTTACTTAGGTTAGTTTATTATTTTAATATTTATTAATTAGTCACCTAGGAGTATGTACACTCTTGTGAGTTGTCATGTCAACAACATAGGAGTTCGCACCTCATTTATGGACATGGTGTCTACAACATAGGAGTTAGCACATTATGTGAGCACATGGTGTCTACAACATCTCCACACATGGGACACCTTATTATGCTTATCCTCTCATTGTTGCATGTACATTCATGCACAATGAAGACGTGTGCTTAGTTGTCAAGATTATCTTTTGGCATGTTCTAGAGACATTCTAGATGCATCTTAGAGGCCTTTACATACAAGCACTCCTAGTGTATCTGAACATAGTGATGTATCAGAACATGCTATGATATATTGATCATACTCTTTTTGGTCTATAGTTGTGTTTGTGTTCGAGTTCTTCGATCTTGGGTGAATTTTTCCCTAAGGAAAATTCTTACACATATAGATATAAACCTCAATGAATTAGACTTTCCCTCATAATCATCAACTAAAACCAATAAATAGGATACAATATGTCCTCCATATTGGCATTTTCCATAATATCCCCAATTATTAGAAGATCAAAATCATTTCCCATTGAAATATAGTCTACCTTTATCTTGCACCAACAACCATCAAGATTATTAGGACACCATTGAGAATTGAGATCTTTTACAATAATACCCTCATCTCCATGTTGAACAATACAGGAAAAGAAGTCGGCAAGTTCTTCCTTTAATGTTGGTAATGTAGACCAACTATTATTACCTTCTCCAATGATGTGCAATGTTGTAAGCATTATTTCTTTTCAACTTTGTGTAGAGTCAGGACACCTATGCAATTTGACTCTGACTGAAATCAATCTACATCATCCATTTTAACTTTAAAATTCATTTTCACCCTTTCTGCAACTTACCAATTTTGTGTTGAGAGGTCCTCTAACTGGCCTTGAAAACTAACCAAAACACCTAATCGAGTTTCGAAATCAAACATATTGATTCTCTGTTCTGCATACTTACACACTGTCAAATCTTGTCTCCTAAAAAAGTTTTAGTCAAAATATATTGACTATCAAAATTGCCCTCTCAAAATTTTTTGAAATAAACATGTTACAAAACCATAAAACACATTTGGATTTGGCTTCAAAAACTGGGTAAACTGACACTTGGGTAAAAAAAAGCTAGGGCATTGGTTAACTATCATGAGGAGAGTATAAATCTACAATTTGGGCTCATGATGAATAATAGGATGCTTTTGGCGAATGCTCAAAGTGAGCTACTCAGAATTTCTATCTTGGAAGCAATGGCATAAAAGTATTTTTTGCAAATGGAATGGACCTGGAAAAGTGTCTAGATGAATTCATCAACATTTGAAAATTGGCACACTTAAAGTATTTTCAGAGGGGAACACAATGGTACAATCCATTCAATTATACCTATCACAAATTTAAATATATGACATCATGAATAGGCGTACTGACAAATCTTCCTTTCTAGACAATAGTAAAAAGTTAGAAATTGCATTTGGAATCACGTTTGAAAATTGATCAAACAGATTTGTCAAAAACTCAAAATTGAAACATAGAAAGTCTCTAACCTCTAAAATATAATACAAAAGGTATTTTAAACATTTTGGTCAACTGGGTCAAAGTTATAACAAGTCAAACAAGGCTTCCCAAAATTCTAAACAATTCACATCAACATGACAACAACAAATGACTTAATTTGAGGAATTCAAAACCTAGTCAAACAGATCTGAAATGACTCAAAATTTGAAACATAGGTTCGCTAGTATTGACACTAAACATTTCCAAAGTAGCAAGTCATGAAACGTGTTGGTAAACAAATTTTTTCTTTCCAGTTCTGACTCACAAATGCCTTAATCTATGAAAAATTTCTATTTACAACAGTTTGGAAAGTGACTCTTGAAGATTTACTTTCCTCTGAATTGTTATGTACAGCTCCCTATGATGAATTTGCAATGAATTTTTTTAATTCTTAAACTTAAATAGGGTATGTTCTTAACTAGAGAATAGGAGAGGAAAAACCAAGTCAAACCTATACAGAATTCAACTTAGGTGAGAAGTAACGCTTTAAGGGTTATTCAAATCTAGTGAACACACACAGCTTATGAATTCGTAATTATCATGCACTGAGATTAATCGACCTATCTAGGAACTAATTAGTGGAGAAAATTATATTGAATGAAAAATCTAATGAATCTCTTTTGAATTTTAAGTGACAATTCCTACCACATTCAACTCACTGTATTAAAATAGGGGAAGTAAAACTCTGTTAATTCCTCGCTTCTATTCCAGTTCAAGAGAAACAAAAAACTAATAAAAACTATTTCAAATGGAACAGAAAATGATTGATACAAAAATACCATTTGATTGACTCTACAACTTCAAGTCTTTCATACCAAAAATTTTGTCGACCCTTTATTTATCTTTCATTATTGTACATATAGGATTTTCAAGATGACCATTACGAAGGAAGTTTAACCTGTTTATCTTCTCAAAACTAACAAATGGAAAAGAGCCAGGTTGTCTATTACAAAGATTACAAAATAAAAATGGAAAGGGTAGAATATGAATCCCTTCACCTGAATTCCTTTATTTTCTTTTTCCCTATAGCCTTAGAAGCAACAATAATTGGAATCAACTCTTCATGTCTTTGTGCATGCACCTTAGTATATCTCAAGAGCCATTTGCAGTGCTCCATAGCCAAATCTTTGATGGAATTTAGTCTATCTTGCAATTCCTCCATGGCCACATGTATGCACCCTCCAAGTTTCTGAAGCTCAAACACTCTATTCTGGTGCCCTGAAGATATGCTTGTCAAGGTATCATAAAATTTGAGAAATTGTTTGCATAACAATGATCCAATTACACCTTTTCCTTCCCCACTGGTCTGTGAATCTATGTGTAGTCCTCTTAGGAGTTCATAATCTTTGTCCTGATCTTTCTTTACCTTCGCTTCAATCTCCTTTAGACCTTTTTCTGCCTCCAAGATCATTTCTGACTTGAATTGCATGCTTTGTAACCATTCGAACAAAGGCTCTTCTCCTTTGGAAAAAATCTTAGCTTCAACAACTTCCTTTGATTTCATTTGAATAATCATCTTCAGCAAGGACACACAATCATCACTTTTAGTCCTCTTTGTAGCTAGTGTATTTCTATTAGATGAAATGTTATCTTTCACTATTTCTAGCCTTAAGATAACATTTTTGATATGTTTTATAATGGAGAGCCCCTCTAATTTAAGCTTGTCACTCCATTCTTTACCAATTTGACCAAAATTCTTGTCTTCTTGAAGTTGGGAGATAAGTGCTTGAACCTCAGCAATAGGAGGAGTACTAGTCATGGGAATTCCAGAGATACTTGCCAATGGAGTGACCAATTGTCCAATAAATCTATTTAGCTCTTCTATTTCTGCCTTCATCCTTACTTTTGACAATTTGAGGCTCTCCAACTATCCTTCAATTATCTCATATGTCCACTTCCACAAGCCAACCTTGGTGTCATGTCTAGCTTCCCCAAGATCTACTGAATGTAGAGTAAAATCATTAGCAGACATATCTTAAATTCTCCCATCTTCGGTGGGTTTGGTAGTCTCCATTGTTAGGTGCCATGTTTCTAGATCTTGCCCTAGAATAAACAAGATCTTCTACTTCTTGACCTTACTCAATGCAGATCCTGAGTGAACAACAAGAGATAAGGTATCCTTACTAGGAGCACCTTCATCCTTCCTCTTTCTCTTTCTCTCCAGAGTGGCTTCCAACCAAGAATCAGTTCCTATCACCTTAGAAGCTATCCAAAATGAATCTATACTAAACATTTTTCACTTGAATGGAGTGATTGTCTTCATGGTCGAGGAGAATGGATTCTTTTGGGCTTGAGGGACAAGCTTTGAAGACTATTGACCTTTCTCCATTTTTGTTGTCTTCATAGCTACTTCATCCAATTTGATGGACTCACTATCACTGCTTCCTCCATCTCCCAAATCTACTACTTTCACTTGAGGGCTACTTGGCTGGAGAAGTGTAGCACTCATGGTTAGAATAGGACTACCATGAGGTGAAGGAACTAGAGTAATAGTGCTATCTTTAGACTCCTCTACTTTCTTCTTAGCTTTTGATTGAATACCAATCACTAGAGAAGAGCCATCTTCACAAGTTTTTTTCAAAGGAATGTTCTTATCTAGAGGTTTATCACCTCTACCCACCGGTTGAGCTAGTCCTTGAGTGATGCCTAGGGTCACACCCGATGTGCTAGCTTGTGAGGAAGAAGGAGGAGTAGATATTGAAGGAACTTGAGTGGGGGTGCTCTTACTCTAGCTTCTTCTTGCTATAGTCCACTATACACACTTCCTAGTCCTTTTAACAATTTAGGCCATCATAATATCTAAATCATCCTCGACATCTTAATAGGGCTCTAAACTAATAGGGGTATTTCTTATCTTTGTCAAATATGTATCACTATACATATTCTACCCACCATCTTCAATTCCTTCAACATTAAGGTTGACTTGATACATTTTAACTTGATCCACTATTAATCTATCAAAATCATGGTCTTGACTTTCAAATTAATCTTTACAATCCACCCAGTAGTCTTTGACCGTGGTGATGTGCTTGATCACACTCCCAATCTGCAACACTTCCCATGCATACCCATTTGGGTCAAACATGGGTCTTAAGACCTCATACATTTCCAATCTATATTTCATCTCAAAGGCCTTTAGCATGTTCTTTGCATCAAAATGAGACTCACAATTGAAAGCTCCCACCTTTATAGGGAACTCATATCCCTTCTTCTTCAAACTCCCACTCGGCACATTCACTTGGATGGCTTGCCTCACTAACTTGATCACCATGATCATGTCACTTAGGTACCTTGGTAGCTTTAAGGGGAATCCATCAAAAGCTACAAGACATCATAAGAGAAAGATGAGAACTAGATAAAATAGCTCTTGAACTAACTAATAGTCATGATTGCCTCTGGACTAAATCTCCTCTTTGGGCATCCTTGAAGCTCCCTGCAAATTCTCACTGTAAATGCATCATTAACTCTTATATATTCAGCATAATTTTTTTCCAACTGCAAACATGGGTAGAATTCATAAGACTTCAAATCATCAGGAAATTTCTCTACCCTTGGGAGGTTGGTCCATAACTGAAGAGACACTAGCATGTAAATCAGAAAAGAAGACATATAGAAGGTGTTGTAGAACTTCACAGCACTGAGAGCATTGGAAATATTCTCACTTACCTCATGGGCCCAGTCAATATATTGGGTATCTAAATAGATAAATTGTACCAAAAAGAAATATTGTTCAACAAAATTTGGAGCTTCTAGCTCACCTTTCAGTCTATGCAAGAGAACTAGAATGTCTACAATCTCGAGTTTGAGATTAGTACCAAAAAGGGTCTTAGGGACCTTACTCTTGGTGCTCTATAACTTTTGAAACCATGTCTACATGATCTCCTTTCTCCAGACCATTTTCTTTGTGGAAAAGTCAGAGATAGCTCCACCAATTGTCAAGTCTAAAAACTCCTCTCACTCTAGAATTCATAGACAATTCACCACTATTTATCTATCAATGGAAATCAATACCGTATCATCAAGCAATAAAATCTGCTTGGTATCTGGATTGTAGTGATTTATGCATCCATAGATCAATTCCAGAGCTAGGACTACCACTGGGAAACTAGCTACTTCAACTAGCCCACATCCTTAGAGCTTTTCAATTATGGGATGAATTGGCTTTGATTTCACCCTCTTTTGAAAATCTTGCATATCATAAAAATGGAGTGAAGTATCAGTGAAATTCTATAGTGTGGACTTGACTCCATTTAGACCATCAAAACTTGTAAACCTAGTTGTCATTCTGTTGGAGAATGAAATGAATTGAATTTTGAATCTAGAAGAAGAACACGATAGCAAATTCACAAACACGGGCTATTTAAAAAGTTGTACAAATTAACAGAATAATAGTTCAAGAAAGGGCAATAGTTTGAATAACTATTTATGTGTCCATCTATATAGGAGTCTCAATTCACCCATTGATCTTTAGGATTTGTGCCACACAAATGAATTAAAGGATAAATCTGTTGAAATAGTAAATACAAGGGTTTTAACAGATAACTTGGTGTCATTTCACTGTTCTATTGGCTCAATGGTAACTTTCCATCCATTTACACTTACTTTCCTATTTCCCATTAAGTTTCAAGAAGTTATGAACAGAGTACTCCGTAAGAAAATATCTGCCAAATCAAATCTTGCCTAATAGATCTTTCCCATGATGGTTGGGTTGTTTCCATTATCCTCTCAAAATATTTTGCATGCAAAATGTGGGTCCAATTCACTTATAAACTTGATTTCCTTTTAAATGTGGAAAATCATCCTCATGGGTTGAAAACCTAGCGAAGAGAAGATGATTTTTATTTCTCTGCCCAGGCCTTCTTTTCAACTTTACCTTTTGACTTATTACTTCCTTTGGGTTTAGAGATGTCCATAAAGAGTGTGAATCTTAGGTAGGGGCCCACCTCTCATTTCATTTCCTCTAGAATTACTTTATGTGGAAAACAGACTTCATGGGTTGAAAACCCGCCAAGGAGAAGTCAATTTCCATTTTTCTACCAAAGGGGATTTTGAGAGCTATGATGAATCTTTAATACTTCTTAATGCAAATAATCATAAAGGAAATAGGAATTCCTTATAATGCACTTTATCTTCCTCTTATTGTAGCTCATATGCATCATTTGGTGCTCTTCATGGGAAATTGCCCTTGTGGGTTGAAAGCCCACTAAGGAGAAGGAAAAGTTCAATTTTTCGCAAGCTTCTTCTTTTAATGGAGAATATGATAAGCCACAAGAAAACTCAACTTTGTGAAAAATCTTTGCATGTTGTAGGAATCTCCATCAGATTGGGTGCTAAGCTACTTGTAAGACTCATAACATAAAGGAAAACCTCCTGGCTATGAAATGTGGGGAAGGGAAAGATGAAAAATCTGATGAAGACTCCTTCCACCTAAGGGGACTTGAAACTAGACTTGGACCTACCTAGACTTTACTAAGACACAAAATTTTCCACTTTTCAAAATGGTTACAAGGTGAAAAGTGGGCAACAATTAGCTCTAACTGGGGACTTGGGTAGACTATACCTAAGCAAGGAATCCAAAATCTCTAGTTTTGTAAAAATAAAAGGGGGCACACAACAAAACTAAAGCAAGGGAAACCAAGGAAAAGAGGAAAACAAAGGAAACCTAACTAGGAAAACAAAAGAATGGGTACTAAACTTAACTATTGTATAGCATAGGGGTTACCTATTCTCAGTTTGAAATTTGATAAAGTTTCAAATCCTGACCATTGTAGGTTAGAGGTAGCACTTCACCATCTTGATACACCAATTTAAATGAATTATTCTCAAACATCTGATGAATTATGAACGGGCCTTTCCACAAGGTGTCAAATTTCTTATGCATACCTTTTGGAGCTCTTCATTTATCCCACAGTAACACACTATCACCTACCATGAACTTTTGTGGTCTTTCCCTTTTATCAAACAGGTTCTTCACATGCATTTGGTGTTGGGTTATATGATACACAATTTCTTCCCTTTCTTCTTCAATTTTTCTTAAGTAGAGAATTCTCTTTTCCAAACCATCCCTATAGATATCATCTTCAATTATTGTCCTCAATTTTTTTGTGGCTAATTCCAATGGTAATGGAAGATTGGCTTCGGTCCCATAGACTAATTCAAAGGGGATATACTAGTCTCCCTTTTAGGTGTCACCCTATCTGCCCACAGTGCTTCGTGAATTTTCTTTTGCCAAATTTTTTGGTTATCTGTTACTACTTTCTTGACAATATTCATCAATTTTTTGTTACTAGATTTCGCTTGACCATTTCCTTAGATGAATGACTAACTGTGATGCCATGCTCGAAGAAAAAATTGGTAATCTCTATTGAAGGGAAATACACTATATTGTCCATCACCAATTTGATGGTGGCACCAAATCTAACTAATATGTTTTCTTTAATGAATTCACATACTACTTTAGGAGTAGTTTTCTTAGTTGCTTTTGCTTCCACCCACTTATTGAAATAATTAGTCGTAGTTATCACATATTGGTGACTAGCAGTGGGTGTTGGGTTGATAGGTCCAATAAAATCAAGACCCCATTGTTGGAAAGGTCCTTTAATGATGACAGGTCTGAGAGGCAGAGCAACTAATTGAGGACACCTAGCGAACATCTTACATGTTTTACATTTTGTCACCCAAGAATAAGCATCCTTGAACATTCTCAGCCAATACTAAAACTATCTTAATATCTTGAAAGTTGTGACTGAGGATAAGAAATTTCCTCCACAGGCTTCATCATGAAATGTTCTCAAAATCTTTTCATACTATTGTTTGTCTATGCACCTAAGGAAAGTGCCATCTATAGCCTTTTTAAACAATTTTCCATCCCAAATTACATATTTAGCTACTTTGAATTTAAGATCTCTCCTTTGCCTTGCAGTTAAGCCTTCAGGACATTCTCTTTAGGTCAATAAATAAGCAATATTCTCAAACCAGCAATCTTTCATGCCTATTGCTAATACTAACTACTTTTCCTCTAATTCCTCCACTTCTTCAACAATTCTATTTTCTACAATTTCTTTGCACAAGGCATTGCCTCTCATTAACTTAGTAGGCCTAATTTCTATATCATACTCTTGTGTCTTTGTTATCCATGTTCCTCTAGCGTTACACCCTACGTCCTATTGTGTTAATATTCTTTTTACTGCTACATTTGAGACATAGACCATGGAATACGAATGCAAGAGGTAGAATCAAAAAAATTTAAGTGCTTTGACTACTGCAAAAGCATGTTTCTCAATTTGTGAGTACTTCAACTCATGATTCTTTAGATGTATACTCATGAAGGCTATTGGGGCTTGTATCCCTTCATTATTATCTTGCATAAGTATTTTCAATAAAGTGTGTTCAGAGGCATAACAATAAATGATGAAATCTCACTTATAATTCGAGTGACACATATTGGAGCATTAGCAATGGCAATCTTAAAGTTCTAGAAAACCTATTTCCTAGCTTCATTCCATTTAAAACTTGAATTCCCTTTCATCATATCTACAATACATTTAGTAGTTTTTTCAAAATCTAGGACAAATCTTTTGAGGAAATTTACCTATCCAAAGAAGGACTTAACCCCCATTTCGTTTACTAGAAAACATAACCTTTGAATGGCTTACACTCATTCTGGATCAATCTTGATGCCTTCCTAGGAAATTATATGGCCTAAAAGTTTTCCTTCTATAACACAAAAAATAGACTTTTGGGGTTGAGTGAGATTCCATGTTCTCGACATCTTTGTAAGACTTTCCTCAAATCTTCTATGTGATTTTTCCTTTTATTTGAAAACACCGTGAGGTCATCCAAGTATATGACTATAATATGATCTTTAAGATTCGTATATATTTTGCTCATGCATCTCTAAAATGTAGTGCCAGCATTAATGAGTTTGAAAGGCATTCTGTGATACATGAACATACCCCATGGAGCAGTGAAGGCCATTTTGTATTGATCCTTCTCCTCTACGTCTATTTGATTGTATCCTAAGAAACCATCAAGCATGGACATCATTTCACCTCCAACTACTATTTGAGCAAGTGATCCATATTAGAGAGAGAGAGAGAGAGAGAGAGAAATTGTCTTCCAAAGATGCTTGGTTAAAATTTTGGAAATCAACACAAATCCTTATCTCTCCATTCTTCTTCCTAACTGGTACTATATTAGCTACCTAGGTGGAATGATCAATAGGATAGATAATCCTTGCTTTTAACATTTTGTCCACTTCACGAAATATGGCATCAACTACCTTAGGATTATAATTCCTCTGCTTCTATCTGAAGGGGACCACATCAAGCTTTGGGGGAATTTGATGTTTCGCTTTCCCATCCTTGTATCTTTTCAAGTCCTCATAACTCTAGGTGAATACATCCTGGTATTCTATAAAAACCTTTCTAGCAGCTTCTTTCTCTTCTAGTGAATAAAACTTACCAATAATGATCATTTCAGGATTACAAACATCACCAATATTCACTCCTTCATACTCACCAATAGTAGGTCCCTTTTCTGCCCTCTTTTGCTTTATGTAGGTGTCATGTCTATTAAGCAATTTCTCCAAAGATATAAAGTATGGGGGAATGATATTACCTTATAATTGGACTTCAATCCTCTGATCTTCTTTTGGCTCTTGATCAAAATTCCCATTATTGTCTCCATTAGATTGATGTTCGCAAGTGACCTTGCCATTTTCTAAGAATAGTTGCATGCTCTTGTCATCTTCAAAAACTTTCTAGGACTCTATATTATCTAGGATAGAGACTCGATACACAATCTCAATCTGGTACTTCTTATCTTGGAATTCCAGATGGTGTAGCAGTAGAGAAGTAGAAATTGCTAGGTAATCAGCTTTGGTGTTCATCTCCCTTGGTACTACTTCAATAGTGAAAGCATCTAGGTCTTATATTTCATCCCAAACTCTATTTTTGTAGTTTTTTAGCTTATGGTTCTTTACAAAATATTGCCCCTTAATTTGTCTCACAATAAGTTCCACATCACCTCAAGCTTTCAAGATCTCTACCCCCTTTTCTTTTTTAGTTATTATCCTAGGGAGTAAAGCCTCATATTATGTGGTGTTTTTTGTGTTTGCAAACTCCAATTTAAAAGCCATGGGTTCAAGTTCTCCTTCAGGAGGTATTAACACTACACCTGCACCAGATCCTAAAGAGGAATAGCTTCCATCAAACTCTAATGTCCAGATGCTTGTTGACTCTTCATTCTTACTAAGGATGTATTTTTCTAAGTTTACACCTCTTTATTCAGTTAGTGTTTCCTTAGTAAACAACATATAATTACCAAACTCTGCCCTCCATGTAGAGAATCTGAGCTTTAGGATCATCTGACTTTAACACAGTGAATTTTTCTTTTTCTTTAGGTTCCAGTTTAACTTTCTTATTCCCTATGGGTATAACTACTTGGGACCAGTCTAATTTTATTTCCCTTCCTAAGTCTTAGCAAAAATTCCTACTTAAGAGAAGCCCATAGCTTTTCGAAATATCTGCCACTAGAATAGTCAGTAAGAGTTTCTTTTTTGGATGAGAATCTAAGGCTACTTGAGCATCTTTAATCTGTCCAAGCAAGGGAACCTATTTGGCATCCATAGAATAAAACCTTCCATGAATTTTAGTGAGGTTGAGACCCAAGGCCTTAGCTACAGAATAAGGCATAACATTCTCTGACGCACCTGAATCTATTATCCAATTGCTCAATTTGCATCCATTGATATACAATGAAATATAGAATGGATCAAGTTTTTTCCTAGAAGAGGTTGTTAGGATAGTAGAATCCTCTTGATTAAATAGGTTAGATGTCAAAGTCATAATTGATATCTAGGGGCATTACACTTATGAAGAATGTTTTTCAGATTACTAGTAGTGGGTCTATTAACAGTTGGGATTCTCAAAACTAACAAATGGCAAAGAGCCAGGTTGTTTAATACAAACATTAAAAAATAAAAATGGAAAGGGGAGAATATGAATCACTTCACCTTCTTTTCTTTCTCTGCTTTTGCCCTACAAGCCTTAGCGGCAATAATAATTGGAATCAACTCTTCATGTATTTGTAGATGCACATTAGTATATCTCAAGAGCCATCTGGAGTGCTCCCTAGCCAAATCTATGACAACATTTAGTCTATCTTGCAATTCCTCCATTCCCACATAAATGCAACCAACAAGTTTCTAAAGCATAGACACTCTACTTTGGTGCCCTGGAGATATGCTTGTCAAGCTATCTATAAAATTTGAGAAATTGTTTTGCATAATAGTGACTCCAATTACTCCTTTTCCTTGCCCACTGGTCTGTGAATCTGTGTGTAGTCCTTTTAGTAGTTCATAATCTCTCTCCTGATCTTTCTTTAACTTCTCTTCAGTCTCCTTTAGACCTTTTTCTACCTCCAAGATCATTTCTGACTTGAACCGCATGTTTTGTAACCATTTGAACAAAGGCTCATCTCCTTTGGGAAAAATCTTAGCTTCAACAGCTTCCTTTGATTTCATTTAAATAATCATCTTCAACAAGGACACACAATCATTGCTTTTAGTCCTCTCTATAGCCAAGGTATTTCTATTAGATGAAATGTTATCTTTCTTTGTTTCTAGCCTTAAGATAACATTTCCAATTTGTTCTATAATGGAGAGCACCTCTAATTTAAGCTTGTCACTCCATTCTTTAACAATCTGACCAAAATGCCTATCTTCTTGAAGCTAGGAGATAAGTGCTTGAACCTTGGTGGCAGTAGGAGTACTAGTCATGGGCATTCCAGAGATACTCACCAACAGTGTGACCAATTGTCTAATAAATCTGTTCAGCTCTTCTATTTATGCATTCATCCTAACTTTTGACAATTTGAGGCCCTCCAACTATCCTTCAGTTACCTTGTTTTTTGACTTCCATAAGCCAACTTTGGTGTCATCTCTGGCTTCCCCAAGATCTACTGAATGCAGAGTAAAATCATTGGTAGATGTATCTTCAATTCTCTCATCTTTGGTGGGCTTCACAATCTCCATTGTTAGGTGCCCTATTTTTGGATCTTGCCCCAGAATAGATAAGGTCTTCTACTTCTTGACCTTACTCAATGTAGATTCTGAGCAAATAGCAAGAGATAAGGTATCCTTACTAGGAACACCTTCATCCTTCCTCTTTCTCTTTCTCTCCAGAGTGTCTTCCAACTAGGAATCAATGCCTATCACCTTATAAGTCATCCCAAGTGAATCTATACTAAACATTTTTCTCTTGACCAGAGTGATTGTCTTCGCAATCAAAGAGAACGGATTCTTTTGGGCTTGAGGGAAAATTTTTGAAAACTCTTGACCTTCCTCCATTTTTGCAGCCTTCTTAGATACTTCATCCAATTTGGTGGACTCACTATCACTATTTCCTCCATCTCCCAAATCTACTACTTGCACTTGAGGGCTACTTGGCTAGAGAAGTGTAGCACTCATGGTTGGAACAGGACTACCATGAGGTGAAGGAACTAGAGTAACAATTTTTTCTTTAGGCTCCACTACTTTCTTCTCAACTTTTGATTGAGTACCAGTCACTAGAGAAGAACCATCTTGAAAAGTTTTTTTCAAAGGAATTTTATTATCTGGAGGTTGATCTCCTTTTCCTGCCAGTTTAGCTGGTCCTTGTGCGATGGCCAGGGTCACATTTAATGTGCCAGCTTGTGAGGAAGGAGGAGGAGTAGATGTTGAAGGAGCTTGAGTGGGTGTGCTCTTACTTTGTCTTCTTCTCATTGTAGTCCACTCTACCCACTTCTTGCTTTTTTTAACAATTCATACCATCAAAATATCTAAATTATCCCCAGCATCTTGATAGGCCTCTAAACTGATAGGGGTATTTATTATCTTTGTCAAATATGTATTACTATACATATTCTGCCCATCATCTTCAATTTCTTCAACATTATGGTTGACTTGATACGTTTTAACTTGATCCATTGTTAATCTAGCCAAAAGTACAGTCTCAATTCCAAATTCATCTTTATAATCTGTCCAATAGTCTTCAATCATGGTGATGTGCTTGATCACACTCCCAATCTACAACACTTCCTGTGCATACCCATTTGGGTCAAACATGGGTCTTAAGACCTTGTACATTTCCAATCTATATTTCATCTTGAAGGCCTTTAGCATGTTCTTTGCATCAAAATGGGATTCACAACTAAAATCTCCCACCTTCATAGGGAACTCATATCCCTTCTTCTTCAAACTCCCACTCAGCACATTCACTTGGATGGTTTGCCTCACTATCTCAATCAGCATGATCATGTCACTCGGGTACCTTTGTAGCTTCAAGGGGAATCCATCAAAAGCTACAAGACATAAATAAGAGAAAGATGAGAACTGGATAAAATATCTCCTAAACTGACTAATAGTTTCCATTGCCTCTAGATTGAATCTCCTCTCTAGGCATCCTTGAAGCAATTTTCTCGCTTACCTCATGGGCCTAGTCAATATTTTGGGTATCTGAACAGATAACTTGTACCAAAAAGAAATATTATTCAACAAAATTTAGAGCTTCTATCTCAGCTTCAGTCTGTACAGGAGAACCAAAATGTCTACAATATTAGGTTTGAGATTAGTATCAAAAAGGGTCTTAGGGACCTTACTTTTGGCACTCTATGGCTTTTGAAACCATGTCTGCATGATCTCCTTTCTCCAGACCATTTTATTTGTAGAAAACTCAAAGATAGGTCCACCAATTGTCAAGTCTAAAAACTCCTCTCACTCTAGAATTTGTAGACAATTCACCATTTTTTTTCTATCAATGGAAATCAATACCGTATCATCAAGAAATACAATCTTCCTTGTATCGGTACTATAGTTATTTATGCATTCATAGATCAATTTCGGAGCTTGGACTACCACTGGGAAACCAACTGCTTTCACTAGCCCACATCCTCAGAGCTTTTTATTTATGGGATGAATTGGCTCCAATTTCATCTTCTTTTTAAAATCTTGCATATCATAAAAATGGAGTGAATTATCCCTGAAATTTTGTAGTGTGGAGTTGATTTCATTCAGCACATCAAAACCCACAAACCTGGTTGCCATTCTATCCGAGAATGAAATGAATTGAATTTTGAATCTAGAAGAAGAACAAGATAGAGAATTCACAAACACAAGCTATTTGAAAAATTTGTACAAATTAAAAAAATAATAGTTCAAGAAAGAGTGGTAGTTTGAATAACTGTTTATGCTTCCATCTATATAGGTGTCTCAATTCACCCGTTGATCTTCAGGATTCATGCCACATGAATGAATTAAAGGATAAATCCATTGAAATAGTAAATCTGAGGGTCTTAATGGATAACTTGGTGTCCTTTCACTATTCCATTGGCCCAACGGTAACTTTCCATCCTTTTACACTTACTTTACCATTTCCCATTAAGTTTCTTGAAGTTATGAATAGAGTACTCCATAAGAAAATATATTCCAAATCAAATCTTTCCTAATAGATATTTCCTGCGATGGTTGGGTTGTTTCCATTATCCTCTTAAAATAATTTGCATGTGAAATGTGGGTACAATTCACTTATAAACTTGATTTCCTTTTAAATGCAGAATATCATCCTCATGGGTCGAAAACCTGTTGAAGAGAAGACGATTTTCATTTCTCCACCCAGGACTTCTTTCAACTTTACCTTCTAACTTATTGCTTCCTTTGGGTTAGGAGATGTCCATAAAGAGTGTGAATCTTAGTTAGGGGCTCACCTCTCATTTCATTTCCTCTAGAATTGCTTTATGCAGAAAATAGACTTCATAGGTTGAAAACCCGCCGAGGAGAAGTCAATTTCCATTTTTCTGCCAAAGAGGATTTTGAGAGTTGTAATGAATATTTAATACTTCTTAAGGTAGATAATCATAAAGGAAATAGGAATTCCTTATAAGGCACTTTATCTTCCTCTTATTATAACTCATATGCATCATTTGGTGCTCTTTGTGGGTTGAAAACTCGCTAAGGAGAAGGAAAAGTCCAATTTTTTGCAAGCTTCTTCTTTTAATGGAGAATATGATAAGCTGCAAACACAATCAACTTTGTGAATAATCTTTACATGTTGCAAGAATCTCCATCAAATTAGGCACTAAGCTACCCGTAAGACTCATAACATAAAGGAAAACCTCCCGGCTATGAAATGTGGGGAAGGGAAAGATGAAAAATCCAATGAAGACTCCTTCCACCTAAGGGGACTAGAAACTAGACCTGGACCTACATAGACTTTACTAAGACACCAAATTTTCCACTTTGTAATATGGCTACAGGGTGAAAAGTGGGGCAACAAAATGTTATCGGGTGCGAGATATTCAATTGCTAACACAAGCTCTTGTTGGTGTTTGACACTTGACAAAAAATGCAGATTTGAACATTGCTCAAAATGGGACTTCATAGAATGGCTCAGAATGGAAAATTATCTTCATTAGAAACATTAAACACCTCTTATGCTTCACAAGTACAACAAGGTATGTATGCATTAAAAAGTGCTTATAGGGATTTTTTTTTCAATGTTACTCAAAATCGAGGCTTCAATTTTTAGTCCCAACAGGTACCATCCCCATTGCAATTTTCCCTCTGACCAAGGGTTTCTAGATGGCCAAAATGATTATATTATGTGTGATGATTATTTATTTATGTGGTTATGTATTAAGATCTTTAGATTAGTTATGTTACTTTCATGTACAACTAATATAGTATGTGTAAAATTTTGTTAAACATTTTATATTTATTGTTAATGGTTAGTAGGACTTGTTCTATGTGAATGAGAAAACATCTCAAATTATTGTAAGCTAATAAGACTTTGTTATATCATCATGGCTGGAAGGATCTCAAATCTAGGAAGTTTGTTTAAGATGTTTTGTTATAAATAAGTTGCCTCATGAGCTTATGTTAGTTCTTCATAAGAAGTAATATTAGCATTTGAAGAAAAATTAATCAATAAATCATTTTAGATTCCAATTTGTAATTTATGTCTCAACTATGAATAAAATGAAGGTTTTAAGTTCCAACAATTTATCTTGAGTGCTATCTTTATTTACTCACCCAAGGGGGTCCACTTGGTGAGTGAATCTTGTTATTATATTTACTTTCATCCTTTCTTAGGAATAACTTGATGCTCTTTTGTTCCTACAGCCACATGGTAACAAAACATGTGGTTATTGTTGGAAATGTAAGAGGAGTAACTAAGAGGGGAGGGGTGAATCAATTACCACAAAAAAAATCCTTGTCCCTTAAATGTCAATACAAACTTACACTTATCATATAATATTGGATAGCTCGGTTAACACTAGAATAAACTACAACATTTACGATCAAATTGCGACTGCAATTTGTGACAGCGGTCTAATTTGTAGTGATTTTCATGTTTTTTTTTGCAATTTCTTCGATGTCATCGCAATACCAACATAAGCATCGTAATTGAGATGCCTCCATAAGTATAAACAAAAAAAAAATGACATAAATCATTCTTCATTTGTTTTGATTGTGGAAAGTTGCACGTGAAAGAAGGTGGAGAGCTCTAAATGAGGGTGGAGAGTCATGTCCTTGTCATCTCTATGTTTCATTTTCGTGTCCTTGCTCTACGATTTTGGCGTCATGCCCTTGCCCTGCAATTTTTTTTCCATGTAATGACCTTGCTCTATGATTACATTTTCATGTTGTGCCCTTACTCTACAATTTCATTATCATACCCTAGCTCTATGATTTTCTTCAAGGGTATGTAAATGTTGGTTTCTTTTCCTTCTAAATAGGTATCTCTTTATATCTCCTTCTGAACATGTATATTTAGAGATCTTTTTTAAGGTGTTTATTACATCTTAGCACAAAAACAAAAATTGATCTAGCTATGTATATATTCTAGAATAGAAATAATAATTAAATAAAACTCACTAAACTTGTGCTAAGTGACTTACCTCAAGATCCTCCACAAAAATAATGCAAACTAAGAAAAATGGGAAGAGTTCGCAAGAAATTTTACAAAAAAAATATCATAGCAAATATTTTTAGAAAGAAACTAGCCATAACCAGTTAAATGGATCTATTGGTTGATTAGCTAGGTTGATTACAAATTCTTATAGAACTGTCATCAGATTAGGTACAATAAAACAAACAATCAGTTGTTCCTAGCTAGTAGGATCAAATATAGTTTTCCAAGGTTATAAAATTGCATATGAAAGGAATTAAAGAATAACTTTAGTGAAGAGTTGAGTGTAAGGAGTTGAAGAAGCAAGTTTTTCTTCTATGTAAATTCCATAATCATGAGGCTCATTCCCTTGCAAAAGCCTCTACCACAATGACATTACCACTAAACCATGCAAAGGATGTTAAATTGGTTCCCAACCTTGGAACACTCTTATAAGCATTTGATATTTGGACTATAAATTCTCAATGATACTTACAAGTGATTCTAATGTCATAGTACCTACCGCAACACTTTCTTGGATTCGATTCAGTGGCCCACATAATATTCTCTATGTTGTCTAGCTTTTGTTTTTGTTGTGTAGTCTCTTTCTAAAGTCGCTTCTTCTCCTTCTCTTTCTAAAGCTACTCCTTTTCCTTCACTCTTGTGTCTTAAATTTTGATTATCAAACTTCTAAATATTTGCATCTACCTTATCTAAAATCAACTTCACATTGTGTTTTAACTCTGGCATAGGTGTTTGATCATCATTAACTTTCATTTCAGCATTCAAGTTTTCACGATTGGTCAACACTCTCACTTGCGGACCTCCCATGTCAAGCACTTTTTGTAGTGTTTCAACACCATGTTCTTGCTTCTGAGCTAACAGTTCTTTAGGTGCATTTTCTTATAAAACATTAATTTTATTGAATAATTGTAAACTCTTACAAAGTGTATTATTGTTTTCATTTATGTATGTATCTATAATAATGAATAATAATCATGTTTTCATGTATGTCAAAATAATAAATAACATTGCCATTGGATCATATAATTAAGAAGTAATCAACCCAATTAATCAGCAGCTACGTTGATTAACTATTGTTTCCAATGTCATAGTACCTACCACAACACTTTACTAGATTCTATGTAGTGGCTCCTATAATAGCCTCTATGTTGCCTAGCTATTGTTTATGTCATGCAATCTCTTTCTAAAGCCGCTCCTTCTCATTCTCTTTCTAAAGTCGCTCCTTCTCCTTCGCTCTTGTGCCTTAGAATTTGATTATCAAACTTATAAATATCTACCTCTACTTTATCTAAAATCAACTTTGCAGTATGTTGTAACTCTGGCATAGGTGTTTGATCATCAATAGCTTTCATTTCAGCATTCAAGTTTTTTAGATTGGTCAACATCCTCACTCGTAGACCTCTCATATCAAGCACTTTTTGTAATGTTTCAACACCATGTTCTTGATTCTGAGCTAACAATTCTTCAAATGCATTTTCTTCTAAAACATTAATTTTGTTGAACAATTGTAAACTCTTAGAAAATGCATTGTTGTTTTCATGTATGTGTGTTTTCATGTATGTATATATATATATATATATATATATATATATATGTATGTATGTATGTATGTATGTATTTATGTACATAGATCTTGTGGATTGTGGATTATGGATTATAAACAAAAAAGAAAAGAAAATGTGACATTAATTATTCCCCATTTGTTTTGATTGATTGTGGAGATTTGTGCACGAAAGAGGATGGAAAGCTCTAACTGAGGATGGAGAGCTTTGAACATTGGTGGAGATCAATGGAGATCTAGGATTTTGTGGTTGTTCCCTTGTGATCAATTCATTTTATTGTCGTGTTGTGCCCATGTGATCTCTGTGCCCTTGTTATGCAATTTTCTTCAAGGGGAGAAGAGGTACCTATGTAAATGTTCTTTTCTTTTCCTTCTAAACATGTATCTCTTGTTCATATATAATAGCTTAGGTCTGATTCAAGGATAACTGATTATGATGATTTTATGCATATGTGCATGTATGTATGTAGATCAATTCACTATGTGAATTTCTTTACATGCATACATACACACTTGCATAGTACTTGTGCTGAATTAAAAGAATCATTCATGTCTTGAATTCACACAAGAAATTATCCTTTCATTTGATCGAATTTATTCATACCAAACTAAATATGAAAAAATATGTACTTATACATTATATTATCTCTCAGTGATTGAGTAAAGATCTCATGCATAATATCATCCAAGTAATGATCAGATGCATTCACATTAATTCATAATAGAATCGTGCAGATGATACATTTATGTTACTTCATACTTTATTGTTTAACATAATTAGTAATACTAGAATTATACATCTACAGGTAGTACTCTTGTTTATTTTATTTGAACATATACATTGAAGACTATTATTTTTCTTAAAATTAGATTGTATATTTATTCTCACTAAAACACAAATATAGATCTCTTATACTTATCTTTTTTAATTTCAAGTTCTTCATATTTGTTATCACTAAAACACAAATATAGAACATTTAGGTGTATTTTGGTTCATAATAGTTCATGCACCACAAATCAAAATCAAATTTCACATTTCAAAGGCCAAAGGTTCTAAACATGAAACTAGTGATTCAAAGTGTTGGTTCATCAATCTGAATGTATAGCTCAATGGTTCAAGTTTGACAATTCCAAGTAGCCCATACCATTTCAGAAGACCAAGTCTAGTGATTTGTATCTAGCAATTTGAAGATATATAAATTCAATATGGAGGAGGATATATTGGCATCACAAATGAATCATCCCATATCCATAAACAACATCTAATCTTCTATAAGTCTCTCTCCTCTAAAGACCCAATACATGGAGTTGTTAGGATTAAACCACAAACAAAAATAATAATTACATGCAAATATAAACAATATCAAAAAATAATAGATCACACAAAAAAGAATACAAGACACCAAGATTTAACATGGTTCACCCAATCCCTGGGCTATGTCCACCAAACAGCAAGTCCAATATTATTAAGATCTAGTGCTTACAACCTAATTACAATATGTAACCCCTTATAGCTCAATACCACCACAAGAACCAATTTTCTCATCAACCAAAATGAAATAATCCCTAACCCTAAGCCCTTTTATACAAGTATTTTTACCGCTTTAGGGTTATAATTAATAATTACATGTTGGCCCAAAATTCTGATAAAATAGGGCCCAAAAAAAAATTTACAGTACTTCCCTGATCAGTCACCACAATCTAACAATCTCCCACTTGGGGACTATTCAAGCTCCACATGAAACAACAATCTCACACTTGGAGACTAATCCTATAGCTATGCCACTACTCCATGAGGCTCCCACTGGATCAAACCACCCTAGACTCTATTGTTCTATTATTTATGTTCAGTCTAGAAGACCAACCAAAACAGAAGAGGAGTTTAGCTTCTCCCTTGTTACTACCTTTGTAAACATATCTACTGGATTGTCATCTGTATGTATCTTGTCCAACATTAACTATCCATCATCCAAAACTGACCAAATGAAATGGTACCGCAATTGTATGTGTTTGGTCTTTGAATGCAAAGTTGAATTCTTTGCAAAATGAATGACACTCTGACTATCTATAAACAAATAATTATCCTTTTGAGGGTTTCCTGATTCTTCCAAGAAGAATTGAAGCCATATCATCCCCTTTGTTACCTCTCTAGCAACAACATACTCAGCCTCTATAGTGGATAAAGAATTAACCTTTTGTAACCTAGAAACCCAGCTCACGATTGCCCCACCAACAATATAAACATAATCGGTAGTACTTCGCCTGGTATCAATATCTCTTGCCAAATCTGAGTCAACATAGCCCTGTAAAACATGTAGTAGAGCCCCCAAAGTGTAAACACTTACTAGATGTTCCTCTTAGATATCTAAGAATCCATTTTCATTCCAATGCTTGATTCCTAGATGAATCATATGCCTGCTAATGACTCCTACTACATGTGTAATATTTTGCCTAGTACATACCATAGCATACATCAAGATTCCTAAAATTGAAGCATAGGGTACCTTTGACATCTTATCCTCCTCTTCTTGTGTCATGGGAAACATCTCCTTAGTCAACTTCAAATGACCAGGTAAAGGTGTGCTAACAACTTTAGCATTCTCCATAGAGAAACGTTGGAACACCTTCTCAACATAATCAGCCTGAGATAGCATCAATTTCTTGTTTTTCCTATCTCTGCAAATCTTCATACGAAGGATTTTTTTTGTTACCCCCAAATCTTTCATAGAAACTGCATGTGCTAACTAGCATTTTAGCCTCTTAATCTAATCCATGTTAGACCCAGCTACAAGCATATCATCAACATATAAACATAAAATAATGTAGCTATCATCATCCAACCTCTTAAAGTAAACACAATGATTAGAATGAAACCTACTATATCCATGATCATGCATAAAACTGTCAACTTTTTGATACCATTGCTGAGATGCTTGCTTCAAGCCATATAAAATTTTCTTCAATTTGTACACTAAGTTCTCCTTACCTTGGACTTCAAATCCTATGGCTAAGCCATATTTATATGTCTTCATTCAATTCACCATTAAGGAAGGTTTTTTTAACATCAAGCTACTCTAAATGTAAATTTTTAGTAGCCACAATACTTAAAACAGTACGGATAGAAGTCATCTTAACAATAGGAGAAAATATCTCATCAAAATAAATGCCCCTTTTCTGTGCAAATCCTTTTACAACTAACTTGGATTTAAATCTTTTCTTACCTCCATCCTCTTCTTTTAACCTATAAACCCACTTATTCTGTAAAGCCATTTTACCTACAAGCAACTTGCATAAATCCCATGTCTTATTTTTCAACAAAGAGTCCATTTCATCTTTCATTGTAGGCTCCCTCTGAATCTTAGTATTCACCTACACAACTTCATCATAACATTTAGGTTCACCAACATCAGTAAGTAAAATAGAATACAAAGAGAGAGAAAATCTTTCTAGAGGTCAAATTAGCCTTGTTGATTGTCTAACATTCACTGGTGCATTTGGTATTTGTTGTTGCAGTTGTTGCACATCATGAGGAATGGTTGGAACATCATCCTTTGGAGTATCATCCAACACTACATAATCATCTTATTTCTTCTCATGTTGTTGCAACAGATCTTTGTGCAATGCTTTCTTATTGAATATGACATCCTTGCTTCTTACAATTTTATGATTTTCAAAATCCCAAAGCCTATAACCAAATTCATTAATGCCATATCCAAAAAATACACATTTCTTTGACTTAGCTTCCAGCTTGGTTCTATTTTTTGAATCTATATGAGCAAATGCTTCACAACCGAAAGTTTTAAGAAAAGAATAACTCACCTTCTTACCAGTCCATGCTTCCTTTATAATACCAAAACCCAAAGGAGTAGAGGGACCTCTATTAATAAAATATACAATAGTATTGATAGCCTCTACCCACATGTGTAAGGGAAACACAGCATACAACCTCATGCTCCTTGCATGCTCCATTATAGTCATGTTCATGTGTTCAACCACTCCATTTTCTTTTGGAGTTCTTGGAACAATTTTATGCCTAAAAATACCATTAGTGCAACAATAATCTTCAAATTCATGATTGCAATACTCACCACCATTATCAGATCTGAGACATTTTAATTTCTTACCAGTCTCATTTTCAACCAAGCTTTTCCATTTCTTAAAAGTTTGAAATACATCAGATCTCTATCTAAGGAAATAAACCCATACTTTTCTAGTTGCATCATCAATAAAGGTAACATAATAATGAGAGACATCGAGGGAAGATACCTGAGCTATTCCACATACATCGATATGCACAAGCTCTAATTTCTCCCTTTTATTTTCCCTCCCATTCTTCACAAAACTCACTCTCTTTTGTTTTCCATACACACAACTTTCATAGAAATCCATATTAACACATTTTGGACCTGGTAAAACTTTCTTTGAATGAATTACTTTCATACCTTTCTCACTCATGTGCCCAAGTCTATTGTGCCACAGCACTGTATCAGAATCTATAGCAGTTATTTGTTCTCCTTGCTCAACTGTAGCAACTGTTCTTGAATATTCATTTTTCTCTAAAACAGTTAAATTAGAAGGAACAATATGACCTATACAAAGATGTAAGGTGCCTACTTTCACACCTTTTTCTACTACAAGGGAACCTTTTGAAACCTTCCAATTTTTATCATTAAAAGTAACTACACAACACTCATCACCAAGTTGCCTTGCTGAAATTAAATTCCTAATCAGCCTTGGAACATGCCTTACCTCATGTACTAGCCAATGATTCCCATTCTACAACTTAATCTTAACTTTTTTCTTTCCAACAATCTGAAAGGGTTCATTATCCCCCAAATATACATGTCTAAAATCCCCTTGGACATAATCAATGAAATAACCTCTATGAGGTGTAGCATGAAATGAAGCACTAGAATCTAAAACCCATGAATCATCAACACTTTCTAAAGATAGAAGCAATGCATCCTCTTCAGATTTGTTACTTACCACATTTGCCTCCTTGTCTCCATCTAGTTTATCTCCTTCATTTTTATTTCAAGTACAACAATCTCTCTTTTTATGCCCTAGTTTTTGATAGTACCAGTAGTTGCTTGGTCCTCTCGATTGGGACATCCTCCCCTTTGACTTTCCCCTTAATTTCCCACGATTTCTAGAATTACTTCTTCTCTCAATCGTTCTGCCTCGACTTTGTGTGTTCAAAGCACTCCCTGATGTAGATCCACCTAAATTTTTCCTGTAAGTTTCCTCACTCAAAATAATACCAATCACATCATCATATTTTAGGGTACTAGATCCAAGAACAAAATTACTCATAGCCATTACCAATCCATTCCAACTTTCAAGCAAAGAACACAAAATCAAGAGAACCCTAATTTATTCATCAAAATTGATACCCATAGAAGATAACTGACTAGTAATAGTATTAAATTCATTTAAATGATCCACAATAGATCCACCTTTTGTCATGTTCACATTAAATAAATACTTCATGAGAAATACCTTGTTTGAAGCGAAGGGCTTTTCATACAATTTCACTAGGTTTTGCATCAACTCTTCTGTTGTCTTCACTTTTTTAATATTAAATGCCACTAATAGTGCTAGGCATAATCAAATGCTTCCAAGTGCCTTTCTATCCAAAAGATCCCAATCATCATTTGGCATAGATCCCTGATTCTTTGTTTTGCCTTCCAACGGTTTCCATAAATCTTTCTAATAAAGATGGTATTCAATTTGTATCTTCCATAACTGAAAGTTCTACCCATTAGACTTGTCAACCCTAAGATTACCCTCATTTTTCATCGCTCCCATTCAACTGTGAGACTCTCACAACTGTGAGACTTTCCTATAGAGGATAATTGAAAAACAACCTCTCTGATACCACTTGTTAGGATTAAAATATAGAAATAACAATTACATGTAAATATAAACAATATCAAAAAATAATAGATCACATAGAAAAGAACACAAGACAGCAAGATTTAATGTGGTTCACCCAATCCCTGTACTACATCCACCAAAAAGCAAGTTCGATATTATTATGATTCAGTGATTACAACCTGATTACAATCTGTAATCCCTTAGAGCTCAATACTACCGCAAGAACCAATTTTTGCACCACCCACAATGAAACAATCCCTAACCCTAAGCCCTTTTATACAAGTATTTTTACCACTTTAGGGTTATAATTAATATTTACATGTCAGCCCAAAATCTTGATAAAATAGGGCCCAAAAAAATTTATACTACTTCCCTGATTAGTCACCACAATCTAATAGGAGTCATTATCATCATGAGTAGACTCACTCTCCTCAAATGAATTCAATCGAAACTATTCATATAAAACTAAGTATGTAGAAATATGTACTTAAAAATTATATTATCTCTTGGTGATTGAGCAAAGATCAAATATAGTTTTCCAAGGTCATAAAATTGCATATGTAGGTGTATGTATGTATGTATGTATGTGTATATGTATGTGTATATGTATATATATTTATATATGTAGATATGTATCTTTGCATTTTGTTGTCGTACCTTTGTGATCTATGTATATGTATGTATATACATATATACATATGTATCTATATATATATATATATATATATATATATATATATATGTATGTATGTATGTATGTATGTATGTATGTATGTATGTATGTATGTATGTATGTATGTATGTATGTATGTATGTATGTATGTGTAGATATACACACATACACAAATATGTGGGTCTATGTGTGTATGTATATATAAATAGAGATATCTCTATATATATATACATACATACATGCATAGACACACACATATGTGGGGAAATATAAAGAGATACATGTTTAGAAGGAAAATAAAAGAACATTTACATGGTTATCTCTTCTCCCCTTATATAAAATCACAAAGCACTACTACATTTGGGCTTGAATACACCACAAATTACACCATCATCGCAAATTGTCATCGCAATTCTACCCCAAATATTGTAGTGCAAAGGGCACACAATGGAAACAAAATCATAGAGAAAGGGCATAGAGATCACAAGGGAACAACAAAAAAATGCAAAGATCACAAGGGCATGACAATGAAATGCAATGATCAAAAGGGCATGACAAAAAAATCGTAGGTCTCCACTAATCTCCACCGAGGGCACGAGAAAAGAATGTAGAGATCATAAGGGAAGATAAACAAAATGCAACGATCACAAGGGAATAACAATGAAATCTCCACCAACATTTAGAGCTCTCCACCCTCTTTTGCATGCAGCTCTCCACAATCAAAACAAATGGGGAATGATTTATGTCATGTCTTTCTTTCTTTTTTGTTTATATCTAAAATCAACTTCACATTGTGTTGTAACTCTAGCATAGGTGTTTGATCCTTCATAGCTTTCATTTCAGCATTTCAAGATTCAATTTTTCAAGTTTCCTCTTTATTATATAGTCATTTCTATCCTAAAAACCACTATGTTACTTCATTAAAATCAAGACTTGAACAAAGCCAATGATACAAAACCTGCTACACTTTGAAAAAAATTGTTGCCTCCAACATTGCAACCGTATGATAAATGGGAATAGCACATGTCTGAGCCATAACCCAGTTAAACTAGCCTAGTTGTCGATTACCATGCATGTATTGAAGTTAATTTGGGCATCACTATATGATCTAAAATGTTATGAAGTATTGAAGCCTATAGTAACTTCTCCTATGTCTCTAGAAAATGTAGCATAGGATTAGGGTCCCTTTGCTCCCAGGAATTTGTAGCATAGGTTCAGAGTAGTAACACCTTACACTCAACTCTTCACTAAAGTTATTATCTCTACCACAATAACATTACCTCTAAACCATGCCAAGGATGTTGAAGTGGTTCCCAACCTTGAAACACTCTTATAAGCAACAACAAAGAAAATGCAGATGGAATGCATGACAAATTGCACAACTTGTAGTCTTTATGTTAAAGTATGTAGCTTTGGTTTGACAATAATTGTGATCAGCATATATATACATATGTATATATGTATACCAATATGATGCACATATTATTATATATATTAAATATGCATATGTATAATAGAATTATATGAAACAATGCACAGTTGAAGCTGATGATCATATATATAGATCACTATCAATCTATATTATATCAGGTTGCAGTTCATAATTGATGTAGGAGCATTTTGGGCTTTCTTGGTGGCTACTTTGGAGTTTATGGGAGGAGGCTCAATAGTTTCTTTGGATGGTTCTTGGACTAGTATTCAGTCAAAGAAAGGAGTGGCACTCAGATGCTATTGGGTACATTTTATGCATGGAAGCTCGGCATACTCTATGAGCTTGGAATACACTATGGGGCTTGGCATGTTCTGGGAGCTCAGCATACACTATGTTGATTGGCATGCTCTTGGAGCTTGGCATGGTATTGGAGCTTGGCATGGTCTTGGAGCTCAACATGGTTTGTGGTGCTAGTTTGCACTATGAGCTCGATGTCACTTATGAATTTATTGGTTCTCAACTTGGTTTTGTTGACACTTGGTTTGGTCTTGGTCCTTGTGGACATCAAGTTGTCTATGAGCTAAATTTTTGCATTTAATTTATGTATAGGTATTTAATTGGTGTTGTGGCTGACTTGTGGCTCAACATATATTTAATGTGAGGGATTTAATTTAGTTTGTAATGAACTAGGCCAAATCGTGCTTAGTTGGGTATAAGTAAAGGGTTTTGTAGTGTCTTTAGGTAGTTATGATCATCCAGCTTGGAGAAGGGGATGAAGAGTAGATGCAAATTTTGAAGAGCTAGGATTGTGGCTTAGGAACCAAAGGATTTCTTGGTGGACCTAAGGGTACAAGTGTGGAAATTCTTCTTGGTGTTCTTATCCATTTGTGGATCTGGACTGGCTAGAATTGGTGTGTGGTAATTGGATCTTGTGGAATCTTGCAAAAATGGTATTGTAATCATTGTTTGTGTTTATCCCCAACCTGGAAGGCCTTACAACTAGGCATATTGCATGTAAATAGTTATCTATTAATAAAGAGTATTGAGTTGGTATCAAACCTTGAATTATTATTATTTTGTTGTTGCATTTCCATTGTGTGGTTGTTTGTTGGGGCTTTGGACATCTCCTTTTGGGATTATCCTACCTTGCACTGTGTCAGATGGTATCAAAGTGAAGGTTTTCCTAAGTGTGTAGACAGATTGCTAAAGTTGAGGCAATTTGCACCAAGACCTGCATTGAGAAAATTAATCTGAGTTGATCTTGATCTAGTGGTGGATTATTCTTTTTGGATTCCTAGATTTCTTGGTTATGAGGTAGCAGATTGTGGTTCTAACTTGTGAATTGCAGAGGGCTTGTAGATGGACCGATGGATGCAAAGATGGAAGATTGATCTTGTTGACGTATGATCGTAGAGAGTTTTGTGTATTGCAGATCCATGTTCTTGGACTTGTGATGTGGTTTTTGGTTATTCATGTGAGGCGACAGATTGTGATCTGACTTGCAAACAAGTTGGGTTTGTCACAAGGAGTGTGGAAAGGATTTTTTGTAGAGGGTTTATGAAGATCTTAGGAGATGGCTCTGAGAGGATTGGACTTTGATATGATTGTGAATCTCCATGATGTGGTGGAAAAGAGGTTTTCTCAGATGTCTACTCAATTTGAAGCTAACTTGGTTGATCGAGTTAAGGACATGGTGAGGAAGACATTCCATGGATGTTTGTGGAGTTGGGGACTATTGATCTAGAAAAGTGTTATCTGGCTAGTTAAGAGACTTGTTTGAGAGAGGAGATGGCATAACCAAGTCAAGGTGGAAGAGGATGGTTTTGTTGATCAGTTTGTAGAGTCTAATATAGAACTTCCAAAGCAACTTGAGGTTGTTGTTGAGGACATTCCTAACCTTTTTGATGTTGGGATGGAGAATATTTTTCATGATCAGTCAGTTGGGTCTGACATGGAGATTGTAGACCACTTGGTCATGGATGACATCGTTGTTATTGGTGAAGAGTTACATGTTATACAGCATCTTTTTGTGAGAAATGAGATTGTTGGTGTTGTGATTTTGGCATGTGTTGATGGAGATCTACATATTGTTGCTGATGTGGAGTTTATTTCTTCTGATATGGATTCACTAGTTGTTGTTGTGGATGAGGATTTGCTAGTGAAGCATTATGTTCAGTTTATTTTTGGGAGTGAGCATATTGGTTGGATGTTAGAGATTCTTGTGTTTGATAGATGGATGCAGATGTGGATGATTTGCATGTTAATTTTATTTTCCTTGTTGGAGTGGAAGCCTTTGGTGAAGATCAAGATGGTTGTTGATCTTTCTTTGGGCATCAAACTGTGGGACACACTTTTCTATTTACCTAGGGAATCTGATGTAGGAGCATTTTGGGTTTTCTCGGTGGAAATTTTGGAGTTCATTGGAGGAGACTCAATAATTTCTTTGGATGGTTCTTGGACTAGTACTTGGTCAAAGAAAGGAGTGGCACTCAGTTGCTATTGGGTACAGTTTATCCCTAGGAGCTTGGCATACACTATAGGGCTCAGCATGTTCTGGGAGCTCAGCATATACTATGTTGTCAACATGCTCTTAGAGCTTGGCATGCTCTTGGAGCTTGGTATGGTCTTTGGTTCTTAGTTTTCACTATGAGCTTGGTGTCGCTTATGAATTTACTGGTGCTCATCTTGGTTTTGCTGACACTCAATTGGTCTTTGTCCCTATGGGTGTCAAGTTATCTGTGAGCTAACTTTTGGCATTTCATTTATGTATGGGTATTTAATTGGTGTTGTGGCTAACTTGTGGCTCAACATATATTTAATGTGAGGGATTTAATTTAGTTTGTAATGAACTAGGATGACTTGTGGCTAATTTGGGTATAAGTAAAGGGTTTTGTAGTGTCTTTAGGTAGTTGTGATCATCCAACTTGGAGAAGGGGATGAAGGGTAGATGTGAATTTTGAAGAGCTAGGGTTGCAGTTTAGGAACCAAAGGATTTCTTGGTGGATGTAAGTGTACAAGTTTGGATTCTTCTTAGTGTTCTTATCCAGTTGTGGATCTGGACTAGCTAGAATTGGTGTGTGGTAATTGGATCTTGTGGGATCTTGCAAAACTAGTATTGTTATTGTTGTTTGTGTTTGGTCCTAACTTAGAAGGCCTTACATCCGGGCATATTGCATGTAATTAGTTATCTATGAATATAGAGTATTTATTTGGTATCAGATCTTGCATTGTTGTTGTTTTGATATTGTATTTATGTTGTGTAGTTATTTTCTGGGGGTTTGGACATCTCCTTTGGGGATTCTCCCGCCTTGCACTATGTCAATAATGACTGGTAATACATGATTAAGACTTGTGTTAAGTCTATATAAATCAATTTTGATAAACCATCACCAAACCAATGTGATTATGATTGTTCATGTCTCCAGTCGGAGACATACCCATTCACCATCACACCCCTCCATGTGATTGTGAATGTTCATGTATCCAATCGAAGACATGCCCATTCACCATAAAAAATTAGTGTTCATACCTACAATAAAAGTTGTGCATCAATCAGCCTCAAATATGAAATCTGGTAAGAAACTTACACTTTATATATATAGAGAGATCTTTTTTAAGATTCTTATTACATCTTAGCATAATAGAAAAATTGATCCAACTACATACATATTCCAAAATCCAAATAATAAAACAATAAAACTCAATCAACTTGTACTAAGTGACTTAGATCAAGATCTTAAAAAATGGGAAGAGTTTGCAAGAAATTTTTTTAAAAATGAGATATTTTTAGAAAGAAACAAGCCATAATCATAATCAATTGTTCCCAACTAGCAGGATCAAATACAATTTTCCAAGGTGATAAAATTGCATATATAAATTGTGTATGTATGTATGTATATATATATATATATATATATATGTATATATGTATGTATGTATATATGTATGTATACATACATATATATATGTGTGTGTGTGTGTGTATACATACATACATACACACACATATGTGTGTGTCTATGTATGTATATATGTGTATATATACATACATACATACACACATAAATGTGTGTCTATGTATGTATGTATGTATGTATATATATCTATGTCTTTATATGTATATATGTATGTATATAAATAGAGAGATCTTGGCACAATAGAAAAACAATAAAACTCACTCAAAAGGTAACATGGCCATAGATGCAATGGCAACACCTATTGGTAAGTACATTCCTCTTTTTCTCTCTTATTTTTCATGTGTTTATTTCACTTGAAATATATAAGGACTGAGTTAGGATGTATATAGGTTTACCTTACATTAATTATAAACTACAACACAAAGATTGCACCAGGGTATTACAGTATTGTAATTATAGAAAACTGTCTGATTTGCCTGAGTGGGTGTATGATGGAAAAGAGTTGTATTAGGTGAGTAAAGCTCACCAGCGGTTCTAGGAATATAGGTACATCAAAATAATTAGAAACCAAAACTACATATTCGTTAGAGTGGGTAGTTCAAGGGTCTTGATCCCGTGCATACGAGTATGTAGGAAGCCTGGTAGGCAGAGTATGCCTCCAGTGTGTAGACACCTTGGACATAGTTAGGTAACACTTAACTATTTTAAGACATTATATGTTAACTCACGAGGCTCATTCCATTGCAGAAGCCTATCGCCAAATTAATCAAGATGGCTAGAACATCAAGCTGAGCATCTCCTATTCTATATAATGAGAGATGTCTTCTCTTCATATCTTACACATCATTCCACAAACTTTACACCAAATGTGTATTCCTTTGATTTTATGATGTAGAATCATCCTGGGGTAGTTGTCCATCTTGCATGTTGGAACAATTTTGGTGGAGTTGAATGAACCTATTTGGGTCTTGGTTAATTGATTTTGATGTATTTAATAAGTATTGTAAGCCTTTAAAGGCATTTGGTATTTAATTTTTGTTGGAGGCCAACTTGTGGCTCTTCATGTAGTTAATGTAAGGGATATTTAGTTTGTAGCTTATTGATCTGACTTGTGGTTTAGTTGGGTATAAGTAGGGGGTATTTCGAAGTCTTTAGTCATGATTCATCCATCTTGGAGAAGAAGAGGTGGTAAAGGAGAAAATTTTGAGAGGAGCTAGTAGCTGAGGCCTAGGAAACAAGGAGATTTCTTGGTGGGCTTGCAAGCACCAGTTTGGATCTTCCTTGAAGATTTCTACCAGAGTGTGGATTTGGAATAGCTTGCATTTGGATGGGATCTTGAGGGATCTTGCAGAACTATTACTTTCTTTGTATTTGGTTGTAACCGAGAAGGCCTTACAGCCTAACACATTGCATGTAGCCATTTATTTTATGAATAAAGAGTTGTGATTTGGTATCAGATCTTGCATTGTGGTTGTGTTTCTATCATGTTTTTATTTTCTTGGGGATAGGACATCTCCTTTGGGGATTCTCCTACCATGCACTGCATCATTTTAGATCACTAGCTTCTCCAATGATTTGATCACCCATTTATCTCTAGATTATGTGAGCACTTGTTATTTTACAAAATCTAGATAGATATTGAGAGTTTCAAAGCCATTAACCTAAAGAGCATCATGTGTGTGTCCCACTTTAGGAAAACATTGGATGTCATGTTCTTGTTCATATATTTCAATCACTTCCATCAAACTCAACTGAGGTGCACCCATGGAATTATTCAGGTAAATCTCATTGCCCATGGAAGCTGAGGCTTGTTGTTGACCATTTGTTGTTGATGTTTATTGTTGTTGAAGTGCCTCAAATTGGTGTTTCTCTTACATAATTAGATAGCTTACATTCTATAATTTGCATGAAGCTCGGGGTGAAATAATCCTTTCCACCCTAAAAACCACATTCTTACTTCATTAAAATCAAGATTTGAACAAAGTCAATGATACAAAACCTATTGCCACTTTGGAAACAATGTTGCCTCCAACATTGCAACCATATGATAAATGGTAATAGCACATGCCTAAGCCATGACTTAGTTAAATTGGTCTAGTTGATGATTAGCTAGGTTGATTACAAGTTATTCCTATAGAATTGTCATCAGATTAGGTATGTTAAAATGAACAATCAGTTGTTCCTAGCTAGCAAGATCAAATACAATTTTCCAAGGTGATAAAATTGCATTTGCAGATGCATCATTTGCATGCCAAGCATGAAGTGCATTCCCCAATT